>CM056605.1:39689221-40054221 GCA_029721355.1 Tegillarca granosa
ACATTGTATATCTGCTTTTAACAAGAATCTGTGTTGATTATTATCTAATTAGCTCCGTTTGATGTTGTAAAGGTAATAATTATACATACTCAATAGCATGCGTTATAATTTTGATTTATTGTATGGCCCAATAACCGTGAAAAATGTTCATTTTAAACACTTTTTTAAATACATACGTGGTCCATTTATAGAGAAAAAACAGTTAAAAGTTATACCCATTAATTTACAAATGACCCGGAACATATGATTATTCCATTATTGGTTTTCTTTTTGTAGTTTTTGTAATGTTTAAGATTGCTAAAATAGAGTGTATTCAGTTTCAAATTTGGAAATCAAAAATATTCATTAAAATGTTTATACTGATTGAAATTTAAAAAGAAGTTAAATATTCATTGTGACATTTATACTATTTTTAAATACTCCAAAAAATAGTCAAGGCATAAAATTTATTCAACTCGCTTAATAAATTCAATATTACATGAACACTTATGCAAGATCCCCCCTTTCTCTCTCTCTCTCTCTCTCTCTCTCTCTCTCTCTCTCTCTCTCTCTCTCTCTCTCTCTCTCTCTCTCTCTCTCTATGTGTGTGTGTGTGTGTGTGTGTGTGTGTGTGTGTGTGTGATATCGACGTTTTGCTGCTAAGTGGAGTAGAGTGGGTTGGAGTAATGCTGTTAAACATCCATCATTTTACGCCTAATTTTATATATAGACGCAGTTCTGAGATGGTTGGTAAAACCAAATTACCAGAACAGAAATTGACCAACTTTCGGCAAGCTAACTTGTTAACTTTAGGATAAATCCGGTTTGAAATCAACTCTAAGCCATGGTTATTGGCACTGTGATGGTAAAGCGAATGCCTTAGACGCCTTTTCAAAAAAAAAAAAAAAAAAAAAAAAAAAAAAAAATTGGACATGTTTAGCGAAGGATTCAGACTTATTCATATCCCTGTTCATTTATCATTAGAGAGTCAGGAATATACTGTATTTATTTACATGTATTTCATATTTTATACATAAGTATGTACAATTTAAACCCAACATCATTTTGGAACGGAGATTTATTCCCAAAAAACATACAGTTTTTTTTAATTTAAGCACCATCATAAACCAAAAAATTGTACGACCAATTTCTCTTTTTTCATGGTGTGTTTCCTAATTTTTTAACGTCTCGTTCGTTATGTGTATAAAACAGAGAACTATATAATACATAAGAATTTTACCACAAAGAAATGTACTTACAAATAATTACCGAGGCAAATGCCTCTCACCTAAGACGAACTTTACTTCAAATATAATACATGTTGTGTCTACATAATCTCAATTAAGCTGTTGCTTTTTTTTTCAAACGTATAAACGGATTAACATTCCTGGAATCACGAAGTGATGTGCTGATGAATATTAACACTTATCATTGGTTGAGGTTTTTTCCTAAGCTAAGAAACAGGTGTTTGGGGTTATTATTATTTTTATTATTATGATTCCCCACCCAAAGGTGGGGAATCATATTGTTTTCGTTCTGTTTCTTCTTCTTCTTATTATTATTATTTTTTTCCCTTAAAATTGTCCGGTGCAGAACTCGGAAACGGTATGATGGGTTTCGTGCAAATTCGGACTCCCGTGATCAATTGGTTTCTTTTAACAAAAAACATTGTTGCAACAATGGGGTATGAGGGAATGAAAATATATATGAAAATGAATACTACTCGAATTATAATTGTACAATTCGATGTTAACTTTAAATTTACTGTCTTCCGCCCTTTCTCTTAGTCAGCTTAGTCGATTACTAGTAATGGATACTATCAATCCATCTCGAGATCAGTCGATTAGCAGGTGTATATTTTAGACAATATATAGATTATGGATGGTGGGGAATCATACGTTACTGGTATCCCAGTTAAAATCTCTAGTTATTATTATTATTATTATTATTATTATTATTATTATTATTATTATTATTATTATTAAATTCTGTTTACTGGTCAAAAAAAAAAAAAAAAAAAAAAAAAAAAAAAAAAAAAAAAAAAAAAAAAAAAAAAAAAAAAAAAAAAAAAAAAAGGTTTTTGGCTGATTTCACTGATTTCCAATAGTACCAAATACAAGTTGCTTATTTGCATTTTTTTTCTTTTTTTAATGTTAAATAGTAGCTATATATGTATAATACTCTTCTTGAATACCTTATCATAAATGTATATGGGTTTTTTCTTGGTATTGTCTTAATGGATCTTCATCACTAAATTTAATTGTTTCTTATTCTTGTTTGAGTTGGCTTTTGGCTAGAACATGTTAATAAGTTACAAATTCCATCTGTGAAATGAAAGGAATATATTGGTATTTAACGTCCCAGTCAAAATTGTTTCACAACGAGGCGGTTAATTTTGAGATGGTGGAAGAACCCGAAGTACACGGAAAACCACCGACCTTCGGTAAGTGAACAGACAAACTTTCTCACACTAGGATCTGTCCCGAGTGGGATTCGATCCTAGAAAATGAGAAATACTGTGATCGTGTTTTAGACCACTCGGCAACCGAGAAACGCTCCATTTTCTAAGCTCATGTATGAACAAAATTTCGACCAGCAACGTGAAATATATGTTCCTTCAAAGATTACAGTTTTTGAATTTATCTTTAAGTCACTCTTATAAGCATGGTTTAAATGCTGATAGGAATTATTATCAAGTGTTTACGGTAATAAAATGTCAACATTAGTAAACCTTATCTGAACAGTATTGCATTGTTCATGGTTCTTCTATGACGATGGAACACAAGATTTTTATGAAATGATGCGTTTTATCACAGTCCCGATAACGCTGACAATTTTTGGTGATAATGAAAATATCAATGCCTACGATTTTAAAGTCAGTTGTTTCATTGTTGTTACAAAGAATAAAATAAACGGCCAGATTAAACAAGACATATTAGAAACTTTGAATATAAAATTTTGTACATTTAAATAAAACCTGGAATAATTGTCTACTGACAAGGTTACTGAGTCCACAGTCATCCCATTTATATTGCAACCAGTGGTCCATATTTCGGTACATTTAAATATTAGAAAACCTAAATATTAACCAAACAAAAATTTAATGTACCTTGTACTTTTATTAAGTCTACGTATCAGCAGACACCTTGTTGTTACTCAAGACAGAATTTTAAGAGGCGTCTCCTCCTTCGTTTCTTATCCGATCAGGTTAAAATTTTGTCAACTGTTAGAGATTGACCAGGGAAAGTGCGCTTCCTCACCGTTTTTCGGAATTCGGAAGTACTCCGGAGAAATCCGGTTTAAACAACTTTACGAAATTTCTATTGTGACGGATACGCCCAATGGTCATCTAATTGAATTAAACTAATTATGGAGTATTATTCCATTCTAAATTCTCAAGATTCTCACACTTAGTAACCTAAAATGTTAATACTTTAAATAAACACATACGACAATATGCTCACAGCGTCGCCCCATAGCTGCTGTACTTTCTCGCACGTATACAATCATGTTTGTTTTGTGTTCTATGTCTGTTAGAATTGTAAAATTGATTATGTTTAGTTTTTGTATTAATAATTAATTTCTGGTGTGGCACTTAGGTGGATTGCACGAGAAATTTTTTATACCGCGTACTCACGCGAAAACTAATGCGTACTCACATGAGCACGCGAAAACTTTCACGTGATCACACATTAGCTTTGGCGTTAGCAATCAATTAGTTTTCGCGTGGGCACGCTGTATAAAAAAAAATCGTGCCGCCAGATTGACACCAACATATAAATTATCCAAAATATGATAAATATTTTTAGGTTTTGTGCATGTTGGAATACTATATATTTACCTTATAAATCGTAATGTTCAAATATAAATTCAAATTTTAAAAACTATACACTAACTTTGCATAAAAAATCAAAGTGGCCTTTAAAAAGACCCTTAAAATTAATTAAATGCAAATTTTGCTTGCATCAAGAAATGGCCAAGCCACGACTTCATAGAAATTTTACAAGAATGCAATTACTTTGTTCAATTTTTTTGTTTTTAACCAAGAAATGGCTAGATCCATAAAAAAACACAGAAATTTCTTTGTATAATTCTTGTTTCCACCCAATGATGGCAAAGCAAATAAAAAAAAAAAACTCGACACAACAAAAAATTTCAAAAGAATGTAATTACTTGGTAATATAAATACCGGCTGTTATTGAGAATAATTTCCTCATCACATGGTTTGCAGAGATAAACAGTAGATTATGTTGCTTTATAAAACATAACAGTTACATTTGGTGTGATTAGCGTCAATCATTTACATAATTAAACAGATTGCGGTAGGTTTGATCAGAATTTTTTTTTATAAAAAATAAAGTAAAAAGTTCTGAAATGTAATGAACCATGGCGAATAATATATATAAAATGCATTATTAATACGCGTTGACGGCAGTCGACTCTCCGGAAACATTCTCTAGACTTCACTTGACATATCAGATACTCAGACTTCGACTTCATCAACTGATCAGAACTTTCTCGACACATTAGATACTTCGATTTATCAGTTTTCGACTTAAAATAATAATAATAAGCTTCAAAATATTCAAAGTTTCGACTAATACGATTTCGACACTACGGGTTTTACTGTGAATAGCTACTCTTCTTACAAATTAATATTTATCTTGTCGGCATCTGTGAAAAAGAAAGTTATGAATTATGTCTGATGAACCTGAATCGTGACTAATTTCACAACAACCCCAGTTTGATTGGAGATGTTCATAAAGTCGACGTGTATAAGCTGAAGGCTCTGAAAAATAAATAATGCGCTAGAACATTTGAAAAAAATGTTAATCATATACTGTAAACATAATTTAGCGTATTAGTTTTCGCAGTGTTTCAAAATCTAACTGTTTCGCTAGTTAAACTTTCATGTTTTTTAAAACGACTATAACATAGTTATTTACAATATTATAGAATATAATAGAATAAGTTTTCGCCTTGTTTTATTTTTGCGTAAAACAAATAACCGCAAAATAAGCGAAAAATAATACATCGCGAAAATAAACACCTTTACAGTAGCTAATCATCACTTCTTTGTTTAGAAATGTTCATCTAATCGGACACAATGAAAAAAGATTGTGAAATTTTGTAATGTTCTCAAGCAATAAATAAAAATATTTAAAATTTATCTTCCCTGATTTGATTGGATATGTTCTTCTAATTTGTTCATGATTGGCGGTCTTAGCACGTAAACAGATGATTGAATAGTTGGTTTAAACATTTGATGTCTGTATATCCAACAGGGAAACTAAATATATATTTCTAATTTGAAATTTCGTTTTGGAGGCTCCAGATGTTGTCAAGAACATGATCAAATTAACATTAATTCGATTTTTTCGTACTGTATATGAAATCCAATTGCGTTTTTACCATGTTCTAAAATCGTTACAACTTATACATGCAGTTCAACTGAGTACATAAATAAAACCCTGTCTATACACCTATGTAGCATTATTAGCAAACTAAAGTGATGTTATGTAAGATTACGTTAATCGTCCATAAAGAACATGGAATCTTGATTGTGTTAAAGTGATATAAAATTTTATCGAGTTGAAAGGAATTATTGCACTATTATATTGACATAAAACTTAATCGTTTTTATATAAACATATATGCAGAGACGAGTGTAACGTATATCATAGACTGTACATCTGTGATATTATGATAATTATCTGTTTGGACGATGATTTACTGCTTAATAAACTCAGTGCTTGTTGAATATATTCAAATATATATCAAATATATTTGATACTACCGGTACAGGTAAATGTTATGATTTTTATCAATTTTGAATTATTATAAATGAAATTTTAAATTTCTAAGATACTTCAACAGATAAAAAATAAAAGAAGATTGAGTTTTACGCAACAAGGTTTGTTCAGCTGAAGTATCGGTAGGAAGGGAAAATCATCTTAAACTAGTACTATTACCAAATCCCAAGTGGGTTCAAGCCCTACTCTTGGCTTTGAAAGCCATTGACCCAAAAAACTCTCGGCCATATCTGCCAATATACTTAAGTAAGATAAAAGAATAAAGTAAATAATTGTGTTATACTTCTAGTCAGGAAGACAAGATTATTTTATTTTTATCGAGGCGTTCAGTTTTTTGGTTGTTGATGTAAACCGGGTAGCCCAAAAATAGGCCACCACCAAACTTCGACAAGCGAACTAATTAGAATATTTCAAGAGTGTGTTAAAAAATAGGCAGTTAAGGGCGATTTGATTCCTCGGTGCTTTTTAAATCACTTGGCTTCATTAATAGATAAAGGAATATGTGGTAAATAAAATACATGTGAATGCTAAGAATTCATGAATTTTGAATAAAGTAAAAAATCTTTCTTTTTTGTTGAAACTGGACAGTGTTTCCTGATGTTTGATTTTTTACGTTTTAAAGTATTTAAAAATCTGACTAGCATCTAGTAAAATGGTTAGGTGTCCTCTAGTTGGAGTTTCATACCGTTAAAATAACATAACAGATACATACATGTGTATTAAATGCTTTTAATGTCGAAGATTTTTAAGCAGCAGTGTTTAAGATGTATTGCCTTTTAATCTATTTCAACCCAGAGGCTTACCCGAGAAACAAGCTTCGTATGGCTTAAGTGGATATTATCTCGGACTATTTCCAAATCATGAGTGACGTTCAAACCCTCTACTCCTGGCTTTGAAAGCCATTGACCCAAAAACTCTCGGCCATATCTGCCTATATACTTGCCGTCATAAGTAAAATTTTCATTGAGAGTGCACCTGTGATATTTGTTCTGGTATTCAAAGCCTTAATTTAAAAATCGCACAACATCAAGCAATACAGTATCTTTGAATTTGATATGAAATACTTTAAGTTATATAATGTCACCAACCTATACAACTTAATATTACAGTCCCATATTACAGTTACACGGGATGCATATATCATTTATCAAATATTCTTGATTTTAGCTGGTTTAATTAACAATTCTGTGTAATTGTAATAAAATGTCATATGTCACTATTTAATATTTATAAATTAATGCAATCTTAGGGTAGAAAATTGTTTCATACAAATTCAAAGAAGCATATTTATTCTCATAAATCATTACATGACTGCCAATCACTTTGTTATTTAAGATGCCTAACACGCGAGTGTCATATAGGAAAGATTTTCAAAATGATATCAATTTCTGTTACATCGCTCTCATAATACTTACTTGATATCATAAAATTAATAATTTAATCCTTCAATATTTTATTATTAAATATATAACACTTTTAACAAATTTGCTCTGAAACCTGGGTGGTCTGACGTCACAATTTTATTCCGGATAGATAATTCCTTAACGAAGCAATGAATTCTTTTATGATACGTTTATAAGAATATGGGTATTCTTTTCATGTATATTTGCATGATGAGGTGTTTTATAACGAGATACTATTCTTTGGATCTATGTGATATGTTTTAAAGGTGTTTTGTATGATAAAGCTTTTCTTTGTCTGAAAAAGAACTTCGCCTGTTGTAAAACTGAAGTTCTTTCTTCAAATATTTATATTTATGGCTTTGATGAAGAAAACATTATTCGAAACGTATCGTTTATCAAACGCGCGCACGCACGCGTGTGTGTTGTGTGTAAATAAAGAAGAACATTTGTAGCTATTACTAAAATGTGCATTGTGCAATCTTGACAAAGAACAGGAAACAATACAATTTTACAA
This sequence comes from Tegillarca granosa, assembly GCA_029721355.1. Taxonomy (NCBI): domain Eukaryota; kingdom Metazoa; phylum Mollusca; class Bivalvia; order Arcoida; family Arcidae; genus Tegillarca; species Tegillarca granosa. The sequence goes on from CM056605.1 coordinate 39,696,931, forward strand.
TAAAACTCAAAACAAGTTTTAAAAAATTACAAAAATACCAAAATACCAAAGAAAAGAAATTTAAGCACTGATTATCAAATTACTGACCACATGAGATAATGTCTAGTGCTTTATAGAAAGCACATTTAAATTACTCTTAATCTTTTCGCTCATTATTGTATCAAATAATCAAGAGAATATTATAAATAAACCTTTTTATCAAACAATAACCCGACAATATGAAGTAACACATAACACAGCTTAATATTTTATACTTTTGCGTTAAACATTTTACATTTAAAATGAAGGAAAAACTGTATGTTGAGGGCCTGTAACATGAATCTCAATATTTAACACTTTATTCATACATTGACATTTTTAAAAATCACTGACAAAGGATGAATTTAGAGTCTTATTTAGACGTCTCCATTCTATCATCGTAGTTCAGTCAAATGAGATGCTATAAGAAGTGAAATGCTATGACAGTAACAATACTTTCATCACAGATGCCCAAGCATTTCTCTCGTAGTTTTACCAAAAGATTAGTTTTTATTTATGATGTTTAAACCCATCCACCCCCATCCCCTCGACTCCCATCGAGAATTTTTTTTTACCTATTTACAGGTGGACAATTATGAAATGGTTAACGATATTATTGGAGTGACCGAGGAAAATCTTCATTACTTAGCAGTTGATTGATCTTACACTAGGTCTTGCCTTAGGGGGAGTCAGTGAGGTGGGTTTCGATCCATAAGACGATTATTTGGACCACTGGGCCACCAGGATCTCCTCTATATGTGAGGTCGATTCAATAGAATAATTAATCTACGGTTACAAGATCCATTTGCCAGCTGGCAAAAAGCTTGTTGCAATTTTCGTTACAATGAATGAAGCATACAATTCTCGTAAAAATGACATTAAAAATTTTAATGGTGTCTTTTACAATTTATAAAATGTTTATTTCAAATAGTAAACAATATCATCTTACTCTGTACTGTAATGAATGCCTCTCATATAATCCCTGTTTTAGCCGGACCATGGCATTATCCTAAATATGATAGGTCGTCCCGATTTTTGTTGAATACGAAATGGGGGTTACCCAGTATTTTTATACAATTTTTAAGGTTGAGTATTTGATTTAACATTGGGGTGTGAAATTTTATTTGACATTAACCCGTACGGACCGTTTCTGGATATTATAATTGTCCTTTGTTACATTGTCAAACATTTTCAGAGATTCATTAATATTTAAAGGGTTTTAACGATTCAGATTTTTTAGATCAATGTGAAAATTTACAATTAAAAAAACAATTTGCATTCAAAGGGATGTTAAAACCAAGATCACTACTTGTAGAGTACACATGTACCTAGATACATGCAGATATATGTAACAAAAATACCTGTTTAATTTTGATGTTCCATATGTTCACATTTCGAGATTCATTCCTCTTCAGTGACACTTGGGGCCGAAAAAAGTTGAAATATAAAAATAATAATCCAAACATTTAAAAAAATTGGAACGGTTCCAATATTATTTGAATACAACTCGACTAAAAAATGCTTTGCATGAGGGAACAAACCTTAGTTTGAAATAAATTTTAAAAATAACGGCGGCTAAAATTTTTGCAACATGGTACATTTTCTGACAGGCCACCATAGACAGCAAAAAGTATTACCAACAGAGTTATGGCTACCCTAGGGTAGTTTAACTAAACCTGCAGCGGTACCCGCTCAGGGGTATGGATATTTAACAAAAACACATTTTTAATTTTTATGTGCCATATGTTCACATTAATAAAATTCAAATAATGAGATTTACTGCAATCTTCGTTAATTATTTGTGCTCAAAGCAGGCTGTAAGGAATTTAAAAAGTTTTAAACGAGATGCTGTAAGCTCAATGGATTTGCTGTCTAATAAGAATTAGAGAAGAATATGGAAATTTTGCAAATGAAAAAAAAACATACACGCAAAGAAATTTAAAAATAGTGAAATTAATTATTAAACAGTAAAACTTAAGAAAAAGACACTTGTTTCTATATGATAAGCTAGATGAAGGTCACTTTTAGAGTCCTTTTCACGGGCTTTCATCTTGTTGTTGTGAAAACCCTCAATGTCTTTGGCATATTGACTTTGAAAAACTGTTAAACAGATACAAAGAATGCTTTTCAAAGTTCATGTTACTTACATTTTCATTAGCAACATGATGACATATTTTAGAGCAAAACCTATCAGGATATCGCCATTATGAAATTTTGTGATTTTTGTATAGGTCGTATAATTATTTATTTATTATTTATTTATCAGTTTTATTTTGTTTATTCTTTATTATCATTATTATTATTATTATTATTATTATTATTATTATTATTATTATTATATCTATATATTGTATGTTTAGCCACGTTTGCAAATTAATGTGGTATTCACAAAACATAACGAGCTGTTGCTTATAGGTTAATTAATTATATCCATGACAAAACCACGAACCCTTCCTAAATGCTGATTCTGATAAGAATGGCGAGATTGCATAACAATATATGTACCTACGTTGCGTAATGTTCCCCATTTCTGACAAAAACAGACACACAGACAGACATAACACGTTATCAGGCTGAAAGTGTTACTCTACATTATTTAAACGCACGTTAACGTGTGATTTTGTCTTCAATAATTAGGTTGATGTAGAATGCCGAGGCATTCCAAGTGTCATATGTAATTGTTTTCATATAACATTGTTTCTGTTGACTTGTTATGCGCGCGAGGAAGGAGGATTTACGTTTTCTTGTTATATAATATGACTATAAACTTTGTTACCTTGAAAATCGTTATATATATGAAACCAGGGATGTAGATAGAAACCAAGTATAAACGAGGCAAAAAAAAAAAAAAAAAAATAGAAGCATCAAAGACGCTTCATATCTAGGGGTCCGGGGGTATGTTTCCCTGTAAAAAGTGAAAAAAAAACGGTGTCAAATGGTGCATTCTGACAACACCTCACTTGATATTTGGTAGGACCGTCTGGATTTTTACCGAGGCAGTTGCATCAGTTGCCTTATAGTAAGCTAAGCCCCTGGAAACATTCCTATCCCTGAAATCTCAAAAAAACTTTGGTCATTGATTTAACTTGCATTTATAATATCCTGATTATGCTGAATTTGAGGTCATAGGTTGCTTTGCTTCCCGCCTTTTCTACTGGATAAACATGTAGAATATTCGTTTCGTTTGTTAAAAAGTCGTGGTTCCAACCATTGCCGTTTCTGACCAAGACCCAGACTTGAAAATTGTTTGTCACTGCTAATGAAAGTTACGGGTCATTCGGAAGAGACCGCAAAAATATATATCCGGTATCACGCATAATAGGCGTGATTAAGCTGTAACATGATTCCTGCTTGTTACCTTAAGCATACTGCAAGGGTTCATAATTTCTGCCATTTAACCAGTTTACCGATATAAGTAAACAAAAAGAAGAAATTCTAAAGTTAAACGTAAAAGCCAACTATAAACTTTTTTGTCCTATGAGACACGATTTTGCAAAGCGTTGAGCGTCGACATATTACTATATATCAAATTTTTTACCTACACTGTAAATGAAATATCAAAACTGTAGGTGTTACTGACAAAAATCGTTCAATAATAATAATAATAATAATAATAATAATAGTAAGAAAGAAAGAAAGAAAAGTAATAGAAAAATGTATATTTGGTAAACAACAATGATAACAGAGCTCGAATCAATCATGTTAATGAATAACAGCCAAACAAGATGCTCACTGTTAATTTAAAAAAAATTCCGGTTCAGCTATGTCAGTATTTCGTAGTTTCCGATACAGCTATGTCAGTATTTCGTAGTTTCCGGTACAGCTATGTCAGCATTTCGTAGTTTCCGGTACAGCTATGTCAGTATTTCGTAGTTTATTATTAATGTATAATCTTGATATTTTGTCATGTCACATATTCATTATAATGCTATATTATTATGTTCATTATTATTATTATTATTATTATTATTATTATTATTATTATTATTATTATTATTATTATAAAACATTATTTTTTTACAAAAAAAATTACAACAGCTCCGTACCCAAATAGTTCTAATTCAAAATAGGTGCACAGAGACATAATTAAACAATGCGAACAGGGTTTAAAAAACCTAATCTCAAACAATCATAATATTTTCGGTATATATATATATATATATATATATATATATATATATATATATATATATATATATATATATATATATATATATATATATATATATATATGTATGGTCACTTCACTTGGCGGATTCAAGGAGTGGGTTGTGAGACAAAGACGGAAAAATGTGGCAAGCCGGGGGCTTGGATTTTAGCAAATGAAATGAAAAACCTTTCTTAATTCAGAATGTCCAAGTGCGATTCGTGTATAGGCGTAGAGAAGCACTCAGATCTGCAATCGCGCTGACCACTCGGCCAACGATATTCCTTATTTGAGATTCTTTAAAACATAATACTATTTTAATTATTGTTTTTATAGCTAAAACACAGACATTTTGTGGATTTGAGGATGAACATATATGTGGATTTACACAAGATAATATCACAGATGATTTTAATTGGGAAAGAATCCGAGGACGGACCAAATCAGTTGGAACCGGACCGCCAAGTGATCACACATGTAGATCGCCACAATACGGTAACATTTTTACTTAGTTAAATACACAAATACTACCTATGAGTGTCTCTGATTTTAAACCGAAGTCTCTTTTTTGTCAAAACTCTTTTTATTTCGCATCCAATCGTATGTACACATAAATCGTAGTGAAATACATTTTAGAGAGTTGATGACTTTCAGCTTTTCGTTGGCTGAAGTTGGGTTTAATTGATGATCCTGCTTCTAGTGCTTCAAATTAACACCCATGTTTAAATCAAGACTTATCTTTGAATATATGTCGTACATTTATTTAACAACAGAGAGAGAGAGAGAGAGAGAAAATTAGCGACTAGAAAATATGTACTTCGTAACAACCAACACGATTAACTTTTTATATAGGCATGTATGTTAGAATATTGTAGGTATTGATATGACGATTATTTTGTTATATGGTTCAAGGTCATATGTTCAAAGGTCAAGGTCAGAGCTGCAATTGCAAATTATCTTGAAAACAATTAATTTTTTGTATAAGCATGTATATTAGAATATTATAATTATTGATATGACAATTATTTTGATATATGGTTTAAGGTCATATGTTCAAAGGTCAAGGTCACAGCTGCAAAAGAAGACTTAAATTGTTAATTATCTTGGAAACTATGAACTTTATACATAGGCATGTATATTAGAATATTGTAGGTATTGACATGAAGATCATTTTGATATATGGTTCAATTTCATATGTTCAAAGGTCAAGGACCTAGCTGCATTATACTGAAAGTGATTAATGATTTGGAAATTATTCATTGTACTACAGTTACTTTACGCATATTAGCTACTTATAATTGAAATGTGACTGGATATTTCTGATTAAGTTTTGTGGCAGTTCTTAACTAGAGAAAACTTGTAAAGTTTCAGTACTTAATATATTGTCTGTTACACTTTGCAAACAGTTTTGAACAAATCCTCAGGTGAGGTTTAAGGCCCCTAGGCATCTTGTTCACTTAAATTATGACAACGAGTTTTGAGATAGTAGAAAAATATATGAGTTCCAGGGGAAATCACCCGAGTTTTACACAAAGATCTACCCGATTGGTATTTGAAATCAGACAGTGCGGAGCAAAAACGTCATAAATAACAAAATAAGATACAATATTCAACTTATATTGAAAAAAAAACCCGTGTTAGTTAAGACTTACGATAATATAATTTACTTATTTAATTAAACAGGATATTACATGTACATAGAATCATCATCAAAGCTAAGGGGTAAAAAAGCCCGGATGTTTTCACCTGTTTACAGAGGTATAAACCATCAATGTGTGGAGTTCTATTACCACATGTATGGACGTAATATTGGTACATTAAAAGTTTATACTAAGGTAAGTTCACACACACACACACACACACACACACACACACACACACACACACACACACCTTTTATCATTTAAACCATACAGATGGATGCCAGAAAAAACTACATACATATTCTTCCCTCAGTTATTCACATATTGCACGGAAATATCAAACAGGTATTTGGGTTAAATATATTTAAAAAATAACCAAGCTTGGCTTGATATTTATAATGGCAACACGAGCTTCAGAAGTTAAATAAACATTTTTCCTCTTGAATTGAAAAAATATTTCAAAACAGCTTAATAACATATTGAACTAGTTAATACAAGCTTGAATATTTAAAGGGGGATAACTCTTAATTATAACTTAACCAACGTAAAACTAATTGCCTGGTTTCAAATCGTTTGTTTATAGCATACGTTTAAATGCTGTAATTGCAAACACAGTAAATAGACAAACAAATCCCGTTTTTATAACACAATTTTTAAAAATTTTCCATTCTACCAATCTGCTTAGAAAATATAAAAAAAAATTAAAAATAAATAAATAAATAAATAATAATAAAACACACTGTTAGTTTAAAAATTTCTATGCAGTTATCATATTAATTTTATTGATTGACATTTATTTACTAGTGGTCGTAAGATAAGTTGAATAGTCGAAGGCAATAATATAGTTCAGTAACCACATCACTGGATATTTACTCCAGTGCCCGACCAACGTCAAGAATTATACAATCAGTTGTTACAATAATCGGTTGTTTGTCTCCCTTTTCTCGTCCATATTTTGCTGTTTCTATCATTTACTGTTTTGAGTTAGAGAGTTCTTGGTTGCGTTTGCTATTGTCAAGTACATACATATTAGTAAATATCTAGCAAAAACATGAGTTAGTTTGTTTAACTATATGTGCACATTTCGGAAAGATCTTTCTCTTCAGTCTCAGTTGGTAGAGTGCTCGCTCCGTAAGTGGAAGGTCGTGGGTTCGAACACCGGCCGGGTCAGACCCAAGACTTGAAAGTGGGTAATGACTGTTCTTTCGCCAAGCACTCGGCATTACGAAATGAAAGTCGCGGTTCTTTCGGATGGGAACTTAAAATAAACGAGGTCCCGTGTCATGGCAGGCATGGCACGATAAAGAACCCTGCTGTATAATGCCATTAGCACAACGCACAGGCAAAATTTCTGCACTTTCGCCTAAAGCTGGCGACGTCTCAATATAAGTGAAATATTCTTGACTAGGACGTTAAACACCATTACTCAACTCAACTCTTCCTCTTCAGTGACATTAGGGGCCAAAAAAATTGCTGCATACAAAAAAATAAGACTTTGCTATGTTGGTGTTTTAATTATGATTCCCCACCCAAAGGTGGGGAATCATATTGTTTTCGTTCTGTTTCTTCTTCTTCTTATTATTATTATTATTTTTTTTATAATTTTTTTTTTTCCTTAAAATTGTCCGGTGCAGAACTCGGAAACGGTATGATGGGTTTCGATGAAATTTGGTACCAACAATCTGCTATCTTGGTAGATATGGTTAAATGATCAAATTTTTTTTCTATCTCGACGCCTCAGCGGTCGGTGCGTGTAAATTGCGTAATTTAATTCCAAACATCTTTCTGTCCAATACGTACAAAGAGAGATAACTCTTATAGAATCTTCTTCTTTCTTATTCAGTTTCTCAGATATATGAGCGCCCGAAAAAAATGGGTAATCTGAATTAATGTATACAGTTAAGCACTAAACAAAAATGATTGAATGTTAATGTTAATTAAGTGACTAACCTCTTTCTCACATACATAATTTGTTCTTAATAAATTCCCAGTTACTATGTATTAAATTGTTAAAAATATATCAAATTTTTATCAGCACTGCCAAACAAGTTAAACGCATCATTCATTCTCGTTCAAAATTTTAGGATAGGTTCCTGCACCATTAAAGTTTTACATCCATGGGTATTTATTGGGTGAGGGACAGGAAGATGGGGTCTTAAAAACAAAAATCACCAATTTTTCCTTAAACACTTTGCGGTGTGCTATAAAACCATATTTAGGGCTTTGTCATAACTCATAAACTAATGAGATCCCCATCCCTAAAGTATATATTTTCTGGTTCCTAATGATAAAATAAAAAGAATGACACTAATCAGAGACACCTAAGGTACTTTCCCACTGAAGGGTAGGGCTGGGTGGTGCTAAGTTAATTTTAAACTATTGAAATCCCCACCCCTAATTTATGTATTTTCTGGTTCCTTATGAAAAGTTGAATAGAGTGATATTAATAAAGGGCACCTAAGGTCATTTCCCACTGTGGGTGGTGCTATGTACATGTATAGCTTTTAAATAGTTAAAATCCTTTCCACTCATCTGTATATTTTCTTGTTCATTATGGACTTTTAAAAAGAGTGATAAAAACCTCCAGGAAATCCTTTTCAAGAGAGGGTAGGGGTGGGAAGCCAGAATTCTTAACACCCACCCTCAGTCAAGAAACACTATCTTATGGCATACTTGATTTCATTTCTTAAGGCAAGTTTACAGGATTAAATTCCTATTCAAAGAATTGTAAACAAATTCAATAGCATTATTACATGTTTTGATATGGATAATTGCTTTAATCTCTTTGTCAATTATCCATTAATATGTAGGTTATGGCTACTTCACAGTCATGACACATGTCAATCAAATTTGTTGGTTAAACACCTCACAGTTCGTGAAATAGTTTTGCTATCAATCAAAGTTAAATACCTGTCCAATCAAAATACACCAGCTAATAGAATTGCCAATTTAATGGATAGGACCTATGTCAGAAGACAGAACGCATGATTCTGATCTATTAAACTTGTATAATTTACATACATTTCGAATTATAAATTTATACATGCAGATTCGGACTCCCGTGATCAATTGGTTTCTTTTAACAAAAAACATTGTTGCAACAATGGGGTATGAGGGAATGAAAATATATATTAAAATGAATACTACTCGAATTATAATTGTACAATTCGATGTTAACTTTAAATTTACTTGTCTTCCGCCCTTTCTCTTAGTCAGCTTTCGATTACTAGTAATGGATACTATCAATCCATCTCGAGATCAGTCCATCAGCAGGTGTATATTTTAGACAATATATAGATTATGGATGGTGGGGAATCATACGTAATTGGTATTCCAGTTACAATCTCTAGTTGTTAATTGTATTTCTTTAGACTGAAGATAATGCCGAGTTAAATGCTGCCTGGTCTGCATATGGTAACCAAGGAAACTTATGGATAAAATCCCGTTTGTCTATACCGAGAATATTAGCTAGGGTTGGATATCAGGTAAGTCACAAAGAAATACCACCTCTTATAACAAAGTCAGATAAACTAAGTTCTATAGTCATTGTAAAGAGTCTGATAACGGCCATAACATGAACAGAATCTTGCAAATGTTTGACATGTACCTAACAGAATCTTGCAAATGTTTGACATGTACCCGACGATGTAATACATGACCAATCAATAAACAGCTTACAAAACACAAGGTATAAACTGCCCTCTTGTTGAGCGTTTGGATTACAAAAAACTTTCTGACCGAATATGTTTATGGCCATGATCATAAAGTCAGTTTATGCAGTATATTGAAATGATTTCAAATCAGATTCTGCGTGATATTTGAAAGATTTTTAAGCCAGTTTGTGCAGTATATTTAAATGATTTCAAATCAGATTATGTAGAATATTTAAATGAGTTAAAAGTCAGATATTCGAATGATTGCGAATGATTTCAAATCAAGTTTTGCACTTTTAAAGTCGGTTAATGCATAATTTTTTTCAAAGTTTTTAGAATGATTTTTTTTATTTACTGCAGAATCATTAAAATTCGTTCGGTTAAAATTTCGTGGTTTTGTCTTTTCAACAAATTCTGTTGATAGAAATTTTTGTGGAATTGAGTTTTGTGAAAATAAATCCCATTGAGGGCAGTGATAATTAAAAATTTTCGATGGCATTTAATTTCGTGGTTTTCAGTAACCCACAAAATAACAAAATTTAATCCCCCATGAATATTTGTGATTTTACAGCATTTTATAGTTATATACCTGATAAAGAATGACTTTTCTTCTATAAACAATCTTTATACATATCAAACCGTCAAAACAGAAAAGAAAAGTATAGAAAGCAAATTTAAATAATATGCTTAAAACAATCAACAACAACAGCAACATAACAAAAGTAAAAACAATCATTGATGTTATTCCATATGTAAAAATATTTTTTTGACAGATTATTTTTGAAGGAATAACAGAGCTAGGATATTTGGGAGATATTGCAGTTGATGACATCAGAATAACAGATGGAGCTTGTAGGCGAGAAGGAAAAGTATCAACTATACGTGTGACTGCCGGAAATAATACAAGCACCACATCGAAAGCAAGGCGCAAACTCAAACGATACCGGAAGTTATTAACACAAATGCGAAACAATCCCCAAACTCAAAACCAAATAAAAAATGACACATTAGTCTAACTCGCGTGAAAGATTCTAACTAGTTGTTTAATCTTTAGTTTGTAAAGTTAGCAACAATGCAGAATTATGGTTGGAGACTACTTATGAGCGAGATCATTTCTGCTAGGTTTTTTTTTTAAAAAAAAACTGACATGCTTAATTTGTTTAATGGCATTTCATTGCATACTTTAACGTTTTGTTATGCCAAAAAAATGCATGTCAAGCCTCGCAAGGAAGAAGTTGACCGTTGTAATACTTAACTGTGGTGTACTAAAAAGTCAAATTATCTTTAATATGTGATCCTTTACCTAAATGCAAAGGAAGGGAAAATGCAAAATAGAAGACACAAAGGTTTTAAGGCAATAAAGATAAATGTCGAAGCTGATAAAGTGGAAATGTGAAGGCAATGTGGTAGAGTTGTTGAAGCAATACTAGTAATGCGAAAACGAGAAGGCGAAAAAGGCGGCAATTCGATATTACTTTTGCTTTGCCACTTTAACGTTTTCTTTTTATTGCCTTCAGTTGTTATAAGTTAAAATGACTATATGGTCGCCAATTTCATAAACATTTTGTTTTAATTCGTGATGTAAATAGAAGGTGTTTATATTCTTTTTTTTAAAAAAAAAAAAAAAAAAAAAAAAAAAAAAAAAAAAAAAAAAAAAAAAAAAAGATGTACAATGTTTTCGATCGATGCGCATTAATTGTTGAGTTTAAAGTTAAATTATATTAGACTCTATATATGTATGATAAATGCAGGTTTTTCTTGTATATAAAACGACAATATTTTCAAATTGTGTCCTTGATTTGTTTTACTTTCATGAATAGATATAATTGGTTTAAAGCCCATATGCTTTTATCTGAGTTATAAGCCTCGGTAGCTAATTTTAAGTTCGTAGCGATTACAAATATTCTAGGATTCATGTAGCTTGCTTACCTTGTGTCAGATAAAGAGCCTGTCTGGAGAGTTAACCTGACACCTTCAATACTTGGACTATCAAATAAATAAATACATAAAAAATAATAAAAACTAAATATTTTTATTAGCGTTTGAAAAAGTTAGATAAACATAACTTCATCCTTTTTTACAATTTTACCAGAGGTGATATGATTTAAACACACGCAATTCAGGTAAAACCTTAAATTGAAATGCTTGTCAAAACATGCTAAATTGATTAGCTACCCTGAATGGAAATTGAGACAATTAAAAGTATTCGACTCCGTAAGCTTTGTCAACAAACACCGATCGAGTAAGCATGTTATTTCAATCAACGCTCTGTGTTAATCAATTTGTTTTCAAAGATAGAATAGCAATAGTCCACCTCAACAATCCTTTTTCTTTGCAAGCTGATTACAAGTATGAACATTATAAAGAATCTACTATGGATTCATCTAAATTCTACTGAGGAGTTAGAGTTCTTACAACTAACCACCTTCTGTTTTTCAGTCAGACTTATTATAAACAATGTTTTTTTACTTGCCTACATTTATCTTATTATATATATACTTTATCTACAATTTATTAATATAGTTAATGTTTTTAAAAACTACAATAGACATTTTAAACCACATACATTCGTCAATTAATTTTAAAGCCGCTAAAATCTATCAAGAATTTTAAACCACCAGCGATATAAAAACAAAGTTAATATAAATTTATTGATTCATTTTGTATTCAACTGAGAATGATCCATTCTAAGTTGTAAAAGCCTGAAAAAGTTTTATGGGCGTCATCATAATATTGTTGATAAGTATGTAGTCACTGTATCCAAACTTATACTGGATATATTTGACTTAACATAGTTTTTTGTTCCTTTCATTCTCAAAATTGACTTGCATGTGACGGGTGTAGCTAGCTAGACAGGAGGTGCTTACCATTCCGGAGCACCCGGCCTCACTTCCTTGATGGAAGTTCAAGCATATAACTAATTTTGCCAGCTTTCAAAGTTTTTACTTTGTTTTTGGGATTCTGTTCTGAACAGGGACTGGTATGTTTGTTTTATTATATATACTTGTATTCCCATAATTCCATGTTCGTTTTATTGTCACATTTGTTTTTGCATGAGGCGGGTGTAACTAACAAAACAAGAAGTGCTTATTTTTTCAGAGCACCCATCCTGACTTACATGAATACAAATTTTATTATAAATTCCCAGTTATTTGATCAAGGATCTAAAATCCATACATGTATATGTTATGATACAATTGCAAGTTTTTAAAAAAAATTAAATGAAGGTGTAAAATGTACTACACTGCCCCAAAGTGTTGCTTTGCTATTTATGTCTTTGGTCGATATATTTCCTTAAAAAATTAACCTGAGCGTATTCCTCGATCAGTTTTTAAAGAATTACTCGTATTACTAAAGACATGTATATCATTTAAATTTTTTATCATTATCATTATTTGCACGTCCTTTCGTGTTAAACTTTTAGAACAGTTAAAGGTTTTAATAAGTTTAAAATATGTCAATGTTTTTAACTCTAAAAACAAGAATACAAATAATCCTACGTTAACAAACCTATAAAAGAAATGGTTTAGGGAATAAATTCAAGGTAATTATTGAAAAAAATTAATTTGATGCTTGTTTGATGGGTTTACATCCCAGTCAAGAATATTTCACTTTTAACGAGACGTCACCAGCTATATGTGAAGTGCCAGACATTTTGACCTTTGCAGTGTGCTTAGAGCAATGTGCAGGGAGGGTTCTTAAACGTGCCACGCCTGCCGTGACACGGGGCATCGGTTTTAAAGGTCTCATCCGAAGGGACTTTCATTTCCAAACGCCAAGTGCTTGGCGAAAGAACAGTCACTACCAAATTTCAAGTCTTGGTCAGACCCGGACGGGGTTCGAACCCACAACGAGGTGAGCACTCTACCAACTGAACTACAGTAGTGGTATTAAAAAATTGAAAAAAAAATTAAACGTTACAACTGCGAATACCTTAAAGGAGGCCTTGTACTTCGAAAAAGTCACCGAGGTCTTTAAAAACACAAAAACCACAAGCCAATTCAAAAATAGTTTTGAAAAGTTGCCAAACTGTTGAAAAAACAAATAATATGAGTACATTCTGTTACAAGATGCTTTGTATAAGGTTACACTCGCGAAACACCCAGCCTCACTTCCTTGAATGAAAGTTCACGTGTATAACTGAATTGACCAATTTTCAAAGTTTTAATAAGCTGGTTATAAATCCACATAATTTGGAAATTTTGGATTTATTAATTTTCAACTGTTTGGCCTATGTGTGTGTGTGTGTGTGTGTGTGTGTGTGTGTGTGTCAACTTGTTTGGGCCCTAGTGTCACGGTTGAGAAATTACTCACCCAAATGTACACATATGGCATATCAAAAACAGTATTTTTTTAGAATGTTTTACATGTTTTCATAAGTTGATAATGTTAATTAACAAATTGGCTTATACTTTAAATGTATTTAAAAGAGAAAACAATTACAATGATTATTGTCTGTATGTTTTAACCGAAAAATATCAACATTACCAATACACTATACATGTAAATTAATTGTTGACAGTTTTAAAAAGCAGCATTCAATGATAACAAGAACCACTTAATTTTTTTTTTGCAACTCAAATACAAATTACGCAAGAAGTAAAGTAAGCCTAATGGCTTTTTTAAAAAAATTTTCATTGATTTCTTAAGACTATTGTTATATCCACATAAGTAAGACAAAAGAACACAAGCCTTATTGATTAACGAATTTATTTTTATTACTAGATGCTTTCGCGATTACGGATAATATATATATATATATATATACCATTGAGTTCCAAAATATTTACCTTTAATTGGTTAAATTGGAAATTTTGTCATTTTAAACTATTGAAAATATATTTTAGTTGTTTTAAACAAATGAATTGTAAAAGCAATTGTAGATTCTTGTAGCTATCCTTATTGTCCAATAAATGTTATTAAATTTGCTATTGCTCTATCGCTATATCTGGTCGCCTTCACTACTGTGTTGTACTTTTATCATGGAGACGGAGACAGTTTCTAACAGGTTTACCTCTGTATCTGGATGTTACACGACCAATAATGCGTTGATGTTACTTCAATATGTTTTATTATTGTCACATTGCCATATGTTTTGTAACCTAGGATACAAGATGTAAAAGTTTCTTTTACAACAGACCACTACAGACATGTATTCTTCATGACGTCATATATTTGTCACAAATGGATTTAATACAGCAGGCTGATTGGACTTACTTCACCTATATTTTCTGGTATGTTTATAAGCTCATAAAATATGGTCTCATATATAATTTCTATTTTTTGTGAACATAAGAATAAAAAAGTTAACTCGGTATATAGTTGCATTAGGAAACCTATGTTACAACAATCACACACACACGCGAAGGAGATAAGCATATAGTTGCAAAACACAATTTGTAAAAATATACAAATAAATTATGAAAGTTGTGCAAGTTATGGTGTCCATTGCCTTTCGAATTAATCAAAATACTGTTTCCCATACATAATAAATTTTAAGATCAAATTTTTTTCTGCAACATATTTTTGAAACCTTCAAATGATATTTTGATTAGTTGTAATCACAGGCACTTGTTTCTTTCTATTATTGGGGCAAATAGTTGGCCTATACTCTATACTATAACACAAGGTAGCTAACTTTATGTGTTATAGTATAGAGTATAGGCCAACCATTTGCCCCAATAATAGATGTAACAAGTGCCTGTGATTGTAATTGTATTTTGTAGGCAGTAGATGTAATATTTGACAATTAAAATACAGAAATTCAGTGCAGTTTTATTTTGCGCTTTGTAGATCCCAAAAATTATATCTTTAGATGTAAAGGAGATATTTGAATTATCAAGTCCTTCCACCAAATCTTACGGAAACTTTCTACAATAAAGCAAGCTGCTAACAAATAATTTGACTCAGAGATATTGCAAGGCTAGGCTTAAAAAGGTCCTTAAAAGTTGTATGACCATCGTTACAATATTGTTGATAAATATAAAGTTACTACATTGAAACTATCCTGAATATATTTGACGTTCCAAAGTTCCATGTTTCTTTCAATCTCTGTTTGATTCTTTTCCCTTCCGGAGCACCCGACCTCACTTCCCTGCTTGAAATTTACTTTTATAACTAAAAAAGTCAGTTTTTAAAAGTTTTTACTTTGTTTTAATGATGATGAGTTGAACATGGACCGGTTCGTTTTTGTTTGATTTATGAAAAAGTCGATTGATGTTTGAAGATCACAGCTTTGGAGCTCTCCACTAAATTCAATTTAAAAATGGATGTTTTCTAAAGTAAGAAGTAAATGGTAAAACACATATCAAGTTAGCGAGCATTGTCTCGTTTATATTTTTCCCCAATAGTTACTGTAAAGTTCATTTTTTCAGCTTATCTATTTCGAAAATCATAACTAACACAAAGCATTAATCGTATGACGCAGCACAAATGTTCAAACTACGTTTAAGGCTGCACAATTGTTTTTAGATCAATCTTACCGAATTCTTCAACAAATTCATTTTTTTAAAAATAAAACTGAAACGTTTTCTTCTCAAAAACTGTACATGTTACAACAGCAATGTATGAAATTCGACTAATATCTGATATTTTTTTCATCTGAGAGAAATCGATAGAACCAGCAACAACAATAACAAAAAAAAAAAAAAAAGGAAAAGATTTCCTAACCTATAGTTTTAATTTCTTTTTAATTAGGTTTTGAATGTCCTGGAAATAAAGAATATATACAATCTCGTCACCTAGGCATGTGCGTCAAGATATACACATCGCCCTTCTCAACTAAAGGTAACGCAGAGAAACACTGTTCCGATGATAACGCCGCACTTGTCAAATTGGACACGGCAGGAAAACAAAATTTTATTGTTGAAACCTTGAAACTTTCTTCAGGTATCCGCTATTGTATAATATTTTATCTTAACGGGGATAAAAGTAGACAACAAGAAATGGAGGTTTAGATTATTACAATACAAAAAACCTGCATTTAATAAAATGCGACTAAATAGTTCTTAATAGAAAATCATTGATGTATAAATGTAGCTTTTGGTTTGGTGATTAGGTTTCTGGGAATTTTGACATTTCATGACCGAGGTCCTTACAATTTATACCCTTTCAAACAACGCGTTAACCAGGCGTGACATTCACATTTTAAGGTCACCGACCAAGTGTCATGTTTGCACAATATTCTTCTCTTACAATTATGGTCAAAATTTTTAACAACAAACTCGTTTAATTTTGTTTTCCATAGGTGCATGTTTCGAAAATTCATTCCCAAAAAATGTTAATTATGAACAGTGATCAACGTTATGCAACTTTGTCAAAAAATATAAAAGATACAAAAAGTTTGTATTTTTTTCTATACTTAGATTATTGGTGGCTTTAACATGTGATTTCACGCCAGAGTTACGCATTTTAGAAGATTAATAAAAAGTAGCCGATAGTAATGAATTGTTCATTTTACTAATATTTTATTTTTGTCTAAAAACTTAAGGCCTGATATATTGAAGTAGCCTTTTGGGCATTTTTTTTCATTTAAAGAATTTGTTGACTTTTAATAATAAACCTTATCTCAAACAACCTTTCTCACAGCGCTTTTTCTTTTGAACCTTTTCGATGTATTGTCAAGATCAATCAATAAGTGTCTAAATACTGAATAACGAAAGCTTTTACAAGAACATTCCATTAAAAAAAGGTCTAAAAGTATCCCACCTTTGACTGGAGACCTAATATATGTACAATACAGAATAAACAATATAATGAGGCAACTGGTCATATTACCTGTTTATTAATAAATGCCCTCAGTTTGATTTTGGTACTTATATGGGAGCGTAGTAGTACATTACTATGCAATTTAAACCACGTAACAGTATTGCATATATAAGTAATAACTATAATTTTAAAGGGTCTTAAATGCATTTGACTTAATCATAACTGCCATCGTCATGCTTTCAATTGCGCTCAAATATAAACCTGATCAAATGACGTATAAAGTTTGTTGCTAATAAACTCCCCCCACCGGTGTTGACCATGTGACAGTTCTTCGTTATCATAAATAAACTAAAAAAAAAAAGGAGCTTTACAGAAAAGCTTTATAAAAATAAATCATATACCGTAAATTTTTTTGAATGATGATAAATAGAATAAACATGTACATGTAGCTATGGTCCCAGTTTAACAACTATTCACTCAACCGAGTGTACACTCAACTCAAATTACGGAATATTTCCATGTCACCTCTTAAAACATTACAGTTAAAATGTAATATGTAATGTAATAATTAAATTGTTTAGTGTAGGTTTGTTGGACAAAGCAAAACACTGTCTTATAAAACTGGAATTTTTTAAGATATTGTTAGAAGAAAAATGGGAATATCTTAGTTGAGTGTACACTCCATTAAGTGGACGATTGTGAAACCGTCGCATGATTTACAACTATGACAACATTGGTTTATTTTCCAGATCACAATTATAGTCTGAGACTTCCACATTGGTATCAGCCTGTCAGTGAATATCAATAATGATGTGCATGACAGCAAGTGGGTGTGGCCAGATAATACAGAAGTGGTTTATGATTCTTTCCATCCAGGAGAAACAATTGCAAATAATGAAGTGTGTGCAGAGATAAATTCCATCTATGCATTTTAACTGGAACGTAATACCTTGCAGTGAATTAGGTGGTTATATTTGTGAAAGGAACTAGATGCATTGATGCTTGACATATTACTTCCGATTTGGTCATATTAGTGACGATGTTTTTGATGTTGTGTGTGCTGTAAATTATGCAATCCGTCAAAACATAAATGCCTTCGTCAAACATACAATTATTGTTAAAGAGAAAACATCTTTCAAAAAGAATGAAGTAACTGTGTAAGGTTATTCTCCTAACGGAATGGCATTTTGGGATTGGGGAGGCTAAACTTTGTTTCTATCCAGTTTGAATAATGCCAAGCCATATTTGGTGTGATACAGTAATAAAATGTAAACAATCCAACAATGTATTGAAAACAAATTGGAAACTTGTTAATATAACTTTTATACTAAAGAACACTGTATGTCCAAGAAATTAATAATGACTATTTAACTTTATAACACCTATTTCTATCATTTAATTTCCGAAATGTGCACATCTGGCACATCAAAATTTAACTGGTATTTGTATTATATATTTACTACCCCTGAGCGGGTACCGCTGCTGGTGGAGTAAAACTCCCCGAGGGTATCCATAACTCAGTAGGCAGTACTTTGTGCTGTCAGAAAATGTACCATTTAGCAAAATTTTCAGTCGTCTAAAATTTTAATTTAATTTAAAACTAAGGTTTGTTCCTTCATGCACAGCATTCCTTAGCTGGATATGGATTTATATAATTTGAAACTTTGGATTCATAATTTTCAACTGTTTGGCTTATATTTTTTATGCATCAAACTTTTCGATCTTAGTGTCACTGATGAGGAATGAATTTCCGAAATGTGCACATCTGGCACATCAAAATTTAACTGGTATTTGTATTATATATTTATATATTCGTGATTGTTCTAGCGTGTATTACTATTGACAATACCTAACCAAAAACTTGTTTACAAAATCTCAAATCATTTTTAACTAATATTTTAAACAATTTATCTGAAATACGAATTGAAAACCGATTACAAATATTTTTTAATAACTACTCAGTTTACAAGCCTAGTGTCCTGTTTTCGACTCATTATGTTAATAACAATTTCTATTATTCCATTTTCTACTTCGTATAACTACTTTATAACATGATAATAATATGGATAATTTCATTCAAAAATAAAATAAAATCTTTTGTTAAATAAAACAAACACCTGCAAAATTATTTTTATATTTTAGTGCTACAAAATATTCCCAGTGATAAATAAATATGAAAAAATATTAATATTTAATACAAAACATACAATTGAAGGTTTTTTCATTTATATAATAACATGTTGTAACATTAATTTACTTTAAAAAAAACTCCGAAAGACAAGAAAGGAACAATAGTGAAAGCACAGAAGTAGTTAATGTTAGTGGTCACTTCAATTCGCATAGTCAACTACTCTACAACACCATTAATAGATGAACCCCGATTTGACGTTAAAAAAAACCCTGTGGAGTGTTTTTTCAATGCCACTTCCTCTTCATGTAGAATTTGTTCTATTTCCTCCCATATGAATTTCCGATATGTGGACATCCGGCACATCAAAATTTAACTGGTATTTGTGTTATACCCTGTATATTAACTATATTAACTACCCCTGAGCGGGTACCGCTGCTGGTTGAGTAAAACTCCCCGAGGGTATCCATAACACAGTAGGCAGTACTTTGTGCTGTCAGAATATGTACCATTTAGCAAAATTTTCAGCCAGTCTAAAATTTTGAAATTTATTTAAAACTAAGGTTTGTTCCCTCATGCACAGCATTCCTTAGCTGGATTTGGATTTATATAATTTTGGAACTTAAGATTCATTATTTTCAACTATTTGGCTTATGTTTTTATCTATCAAACTTTTCGGTCTAAGTGTCACTGATGAGGAATAAATTTCCGAAATGTGCACATCTGGCACATCAAAATTAAACTGGTATTTGTGTTATATATGATAACACTACCGCCACTAATGTTTCAGGTTAAAGGTATCTGAAATCTGAACAGCTTATGATTCAGGCATTATACCTTGTCAAATATCTTCAGCAAACCTAATCTTGAATAGACAAAATATATTATCTTATCAAAAGAATTAAATTGTTTTCAGTTACTATTGGCAATCTTATCTTATATGTTCATTCATAGGTTTTTGGGATGACGCCAATGCTATAATTCTACAACTACCAAATGTTAGTGGTTTGACATGGGCCTCCGAATATCATTCTCCAGAGTGATGATAGACTCTGTGCAGAATCCTTCACTACTATTCAAATTTACCTTGACCCAGGATCAGACGACTCGCTCAATCATTCAACCTGAAGCCAAGATTGCATTATGCACAATCCAAAGTAGCTGGTAAATAGTGGTATTGAACTTTGTCAAGTTGAATTGTATATAAATTGTCATACTAATGATTTTTTTTCTTTGACTGTACATGGTTTATTGTATTTTAAGGGCCATTTTAATGGACCTATGCTCTAAGTGCTTTAAAGCGGGTGTAAAGGGCAAATTATTGGTCTATTTCTTCAACCAACATGTTTTTAAATGTACGTGAAGGGCTATATAATTGGCCAAATGGTTTCTGATTTTCATGTAAAGGACCTTATCATTGGTTCATTTGGTATGAAAAGAACCATTTTATTTGACCATTTTTTCAACTGATCCTTGCATTTATGTAAAGATCTTTCAATTGGTCAATTTCTCCTGCTTCTTGAATTATATGCAAAAACCATGGTATTAGTTCATTTCTCCATGTTTCTTGAGATGTTTTTAAAGGCTCATATCATTCGTTCATGTCTTCAAATGATTTTTGATTTATTTGTAAAGTGCCATATTATAGGTTCATTTCATCAATTTCATTTTATTTGTACATTGTTATACTGCTTATCTAACTGGTATCTATCAATTCTGTATGTAAAGGCTCTTATTTTTGGTTCATTTTTCATTAAATGAGCATCATTTCATTTGTTCCTCCAAGCAGGTGTTTTTTTTTTTCAATTCTGCAGAAACCACATGCTTAAAAGCAGGTTTGCCACACACTTGCAAGTCAAAGGTTATACCTCTTGTTCTATTCTACTCCATAAACTGTAAGAACTTTTTTATTTCTTCCTCGGATACAGAGGGTCGTGTGTTGTTAACAGCCTCTAAAAAATCATCCTGAAACAGAAAGTCAATAAATGTGCTGTACTCAAACTCATCATATCTTAATTAATTTTTGTTAATTAATGTGCTGTACTCTAACTCATCAAACATGTAGCTATTAATCCATTCTTGTTAATAAATGTGCTGTACTCAAACTCATCATATCTTTATTGATTCTTGTTACAAACTCATCATATCTTTATTCATTCTTGTTAATAAATGTGCTGTACTCAAACTCATCATATCTTTATTCATTCTTGTTAATAAATGTACCATACTTAAACTCATCATATCTTTATTCATTCTTTTCAATAAATGTGCTATACTCAAACTCGTCATATCTTTTTTAGCTCTTAATTCATTCTTTTTAATACAGCAATCTGATACATAATTCTAGTATTATCAATAATGTCATGTCTGGTTGATCACTTTGTCATTCATTCATGTAAACTTATAATAGGATAGGCATGAACTGTGAGACAAATTAAGAATATGCTTGAAGCTGCATTAAGTTTTCCAAAGAAAAAATTAAAACGGTACTAATCTAACTAATGATGTTCCTAATGAACAATGTTACATTTGGTTCAACGATAAAAGCTCGAATAAATTCAGAAATCACAATATTTACCCATCGAGATGCAGCATTTAGGATCTAATATTAGAACATGGTTACGTCATCAAAAACCCGGGTAATTTAAACACAACTTTCAAAACGGTGAAATACGATAAATTAAACACAGAACTTCGTTGAATTTGTCATTTGTGACTTAGTAAGGGATACAAAACACCATTTCAAATACATCCGGATATAAATGAAGGACAATTAATGTAATCTGTTATGTTTCACTTTCGGTTCTAGGGTTTTTCCGTACATCCGACATGATCCGTGCGCATGCTCCAAGCTCATAATTACCATCGTAAAACTCTGACCAACCGGTCAGAGGATTCCGTTTATTTACAGCTAAAAGAAATGAAATTTTAGAAAATGAATGTCACGGATCGTGGTTAGAAGATATCTATTTTTAAAAAAATATATTTTTAGAAAATCAAAAAAAATTCAGAAAATTGATAACCTTAATGCAGCTTTAAATGCTGTCATTTACAGGCCATTTAATTTTACTTTGGAATATGTAAAGAGGTATAGCACAGAAAATTATGTTTTCACTCTATTTAGGATTCTGTCACATCAATTTTGAATGTCGAAGGAAAGCAAATTACCACTGAATATCTGAAAATCAACCAAGAAAGGTGAAGTGGCAGAAATGATATTTTGACCTTGTCAGTACCCTTAGAGCAATACACAGGGAGGTGTTCTAGTTGCCATGCCTTCTGTAATACAAAGCATCTGTTCTTAAAGTCTTACTTGAGGGACTGTTTCTTCAATTTCTAAATGCTGAGTGCTGACAACAGAACAGTTATTACTTTTCTTGTTCAGATCCTGCTAGTGTTTAAACCTCATCTTCAAGGAAACTTCATTTTAAATGACAGTT
Organism: Tegillarca granosa; assembly: GCA_029721355.1. NCBI lineage: Eukaryota > Metazoa > Mollusca > Bivalvia > Arcoida > Arcidae > Tegillarca > Tegillarca granosa. The sequence continues at coordinate 39,719,667 of CM056605.1, forward strand.
CTATTCAAAACATGAATTTAAACACTTTTTCTGTTTATAGTTTAACGCTGCTAAAATATAATGTATTACCATGGTAACAACAGGATCTAGAAATTTATCCTCTGGCACTTCCATATAAGTCATTTTGATTGCATTTTTAGTATCTGGTAAACAAGGTATGTAGAAATCATCTAGAATTACATCAGGATTATCTGGAGATGAAGCAGATTTCTGTAAAAATGGTGAAGAATTCAAATAACTGAACTTTGATAATAATAAATTAAAGCTGCATCAAGTTTTCCAATTTTCTGAATTTTTGATTTTCAAAAAAACATATATACATGTTTTTTTAAAATAGATAACTTCTAATCGCAATCCGTGAGATTCGTTTTCTGAAATTTCATTCCTATTAGCTATAAATAAACAGAATCCTCTAACCTGATGGTTACAGTTTAACAATGATTATTTCTGCTCTCGAGCATGCACACTGACATACAGATGAATCAAAGGTAAAACCTGATAAATTGCATAAATTGTCCAACATTTATATCCAAATGTATTCGCAGTGTTGATATTTATCCCTTACAAAGTCACAAATGATAAAATATAATGAAATTCTGAGTTTAATTTACCCTATTTTACCATTTGTAACTTGTGTTTACATAAACCCATAACCAAGGAGTAACCATGTTCTAAAATAGAATCCCACAGGTCTTCATCTCACTAGGAAATTAGTGTTTTTTCTATATATTTCGAGCTTTTATCATTGAACCAAATGTAACATAATTAAGTAGATCAGCACCGTTTTAATTTTGTCCTTGGAAAACTTAATGCAGCTTTAAAATCCAAAATAAGCTCACCTCCATTTAAATTATATCAAAACAGCTTTACATGATGTTTCAGATGAAGTTGCAGAAATTTAAACTATTCTGAGAATGGTTATCATTAAAAGTTTGACATTTGCGTTTGTGTGAGGGTTAAGTGGAACCTGACAAGAGACATTACTTCTGCCATTAGTTATAAAGGTTCTATTTAAGACCATTATACACAAAGTGATGACAAAAAATACACTGATCATAATTTTGTTTGAGATTCATTTTTCTTCTTTTACAAATGCGCATATTAAAAGTAAATAAAGTTTGTTAATTTGATTTTTATATGCGTTTGGCTATAAGCACCACTGGTTGAACAATAAACCATCCAAATGTGATAAGAGACCAGTAACTTTTTCCGTTCATTAGATAAAGTACCTACAATGTTTTATTTTAAATTAATAGAACTTCAATTTCACTAAGTTTGTTAATATTTAACAATAAAAATATCGTTCATATCTAATGTTTGAATGGTATTTGTATGGGAGCCTTTTCTTTTTCAAATGACATATATTAACTGGCCACACAGCTGCTTGCCATCAAATTGTTGTAGGATCCATATCTGATACAATTATCATACATAAATAAGATATAAATAATATGTACATATTGACTTTTTTTGGTTTCATTTATTTTTTGTCACGTTAATAATAGTAATTAGCAATTATTTTGTGTTATCTTGTCATAGATTTGCATACATTTTATATCAAAGTTAGGTAAAGTTTACCTTACAAAAATGTGTAGCATTTTGAATTCTGCGTATAGGGCCCATTAAGCCATCTCTGACCATAACGGATATATCAGCACCTGTAAACCTGCAAAACATCACAACAGATATATCAACACCTGTAAACCTGCAAATCATCACAACAGATACATGTATATCAGCACCAGTAAACCTACAAAACAAAACATTTGAAATATCAGCCCCTGTAAACCTGCAAGACATCACAACAGATATATCAGCCCCTGTAAACCTGCAACGCATCACAACAGATATATCAGCACCTGAAAACCTGCAAAACATCACAACAGATATATCAGCACCTGTAAACCTGCAAAACATAACATTTGATATATCAGCCCCTGTAAACCTGCAAGACATCACAACAGATATATCAGCCCCTGTTAACCTGCAACACATCACAACAGATATATCAGCACCAGTAAACCTGCAAAACATAACATTTGATATATCAGCCCCTGTAAACCTGCAAAACATAACATTTGATATATCAGCCCCTGTAAACCTGCAACACATAACATTTGATAAATCAGCCCCTGTAAACCTACAAGACATCACAACAGATATATCAGCACCTGTAAACCTGCAAAACATCACAACAGATATATCAGCACCTGTAAACCTGCAAAACATCACAACAGATATATCAGTACCTGTAAACATCACAACAGATATATCAGCACCAGTAAACCTGCAAAACATCAACAGATATTTCAGTATCTGTAAATATTACAACAGATATATCAGCACCAGTAAACCTGCAAAACATCACAACAGATATATCGGCACCAGTGAACCTGCAAAACATTACAACAGATATATCAGCACCAGTAAACCTGCAAAACATCACAACAGATATATCAGCACCAGTAAACCTGCAAAACATCACAACAGAGATATTGGCACCTGTAAACCATCGCAAATATATCAAGACCTGTAAACATCACAATTTTTCATACATGGCCCTTTAAGCCATCTCTGACCATTACAGATGAATCAGCACCTGTAAACCTGCAAAAAAATTTTCCAATTATTATTGATCATTTCTACCAGGATCCATTCATTACAACTGATAACATGAATATCTACTACTACAACAGGTCTGAACAAAAGGAACAAATGAACTAATAAATGGGCAGAAACAACTACATTTTACAGCGGTGTGTTCCAGATTCTACATCATGTTCTGTTCTGAATACATATCCAGTTTGTATTTTATATTTTACATGTTGTAGAAGTTCAAGGTCATCAAATTAAAAAGATTTTTTTTTTCTCATATGAATCCCATGTGCAACCTCTGTTACCATGGGATTAAAACACAGTGTTAATCAGGAGGATCCTTGTAGCTTCGAAATCACAATATTGCCCTTATTGTCCGTCTGTTTGGTGAATATTGTCCAGTTTCAGTTGAGGTTTTGAGGAAATCTAGTTGTAAGTTTTAAATTTAAAACTTGACCGTTACTAAGCTGCCACAAGACAAACAGCAAGCTTTAATTTAAAATGCATGTTTGAATTCTGATCTTTTTAAAAAAAGTGCATCAAAATTTTTCATATACTGACCCAATTTTTAAGAACATGGCCTATGTTTTCACCAGGCTTTGGCCAAGATTACTACACAAACAGCTACGGCTCTAGACTGTACATTGCCCATTCTTGGAAGACCTGCATTTAAGGCCTAAAATAAAATTAACTTTGTTTGCCGTTGACCACCCGACCCACTTGAAATGCCCCTACCCAAAAAATTTTATTGCCATCAATTCCAATATCTTTTTTTTATCTGTCATACAACATAAGAAACAGTATTAAAGGGCAATAACCCTGGCAAGCGAGTTGACCTGTGGGCAGGTTATTATGGTAGTAAGTAAAGTCCACTGTGTTTTTCCATTAGAGAAAACACAAGAACAAAAAAAATTAGTTAGCAAAAAAATTGTAAAATGTGTTTTAAAAGAGACATATGAAACCAATTTAAACTTTTTCAAAAGTGATATAGATTAAGTTTTCAAAAAATAAAATAAAAAAAATGTTTCCCACCTACCTACCTACATGTAGATAGCATTGATGGAAAACAGCAAACAAAGAATTTTTTAAGCTAGGCCTAAATAAATAAATACAGATCTATCTTTCTGAATTAAGAACTGCAAATTTACAATTCAGGGAAGAGTTGGATTAACATAAATAGACTTACCCTTCTGTTCTTGCCCCCAACAACTTAACATCATCACCAGATAGATTATGTTTGGTATTGACCAGGTTTATTTTTGTTATTTCTTCCCTTGTTTCCAATTTTGGTAGCGGTAAATATATATACTTGACAAATCTGGAATCACAATATAATAATAACTTGTTTAATTTGATCAGTGCCTCTCAACCTATGAATTTAAATCTAAGCTGGAGAAGAAAGTAAAGTAAAAAACTTTGTCAGTTTGCTTGTCAAACGTCTGAGGTTTTTGTCAAGCAATCAGGTTTCCTCCACCATCCTAAAAATAACCCCCTCAATATTGGTGAAATATTCTTGACTGCGGCATAAACACCATTACTTCACTATAATTTTATCATCATCCCCTACTTACTTGATCAAGTTGTTTAGGCATTAGCTTTTACACATAATAAATTATTCTAAAAAAACACACACTTCTCTACTTTGAGGAGCCTCATCTCACTGTCATAGCTCAAAAACCATCTCCAGGCAGATCCAAATGTGAGAATGTCTATCAGTTGCCTGCCAAAGGTTAAGTGGTTGTCACAGGCTACTCCTCCACTATTTCAGGGTCCTTGGGATGAGACCTTAAAAACTGATACCCCACGACACAGCAGGTCTAACTGTGCCTCCCTGCACATTGTCCTAAGTGCACTGCAACGGTCACAATTTTCTGTCACTGGTGATGTCTCAATATAGATGTAATATTCTTAACTGGGGCGTAAAACCCTATTTAAGAGTGAATTTTGACCGGGACAAAATGATGCTACTTCACTTTTTTCCCCTCGCCCTTTTCTGACACCAATTCAAAGTTTAATTACTAAAACCCTGACCTTGCCAATGTTTTAAACCTTATAATTAAATAAATATTCTCAAAATCCATTTTACATCAACAAAAAACGTAATTCACTAGTTTTATAATACTATCTCCATGGTTACTGGTATTATCCTACTTTTGTAATGTAGTGGATTGAGGTAATGGTTTTGAATGCCCAAGTCAAGATTCTTTCACTAATATCAAGGTGGTCAGTTTTTGGATGACTGAAAAAACCAGAAACATCCAGATAAAACCGCCACCTTTTGGCAAAAGAACTGACAAGTTTTCTCACATTTTAATCTGCCTGACTGGGATTCAAACCTAGGCAGTGAGAGGCACTGTGAATGGTGAGCTTGCACTTTAGAAACGGAAAATTATGTCATTTCTTTGGTTTTACAAAAACAAATATGTAACAATTTTTTTGTTACAAAAAAGGAAAAATTTTAGGATACAATAATCAAAATCTTACATTTGTGTTTGCTTGATACTGACTTCATTTAAATGGTTGAAACAAGAGTTCCGCATGGCAGAGCATGATACGCCCGTCAAATCTGCAAGTCATTTATGTGGATATTTTGTTTATTATGAACTGTAAAGGGACTTATACAGTTCATATGAGCTGTTCATAATCAATAAGTCAATTCAATTATTCATCACAATGATACCAAATGCAGTGCACAAGTCAACAAGTACAATAAAAAACAATAGTAATTATTGAGATTTTGGTATTATTTTCAGTAACAAAATAGACTTACCACCAGCCACACCATTTATATAATTTTACCATCATGTTCTTGTAACCTTCATCACAAAATTGAGGTAATCTCTAGTATACTGGGTTGTTTCAAAGACAGCAAGTTCTTCAGCCTACAACTCTATGTGTATCTGCTCCCTGGTAAAATAAATTAAGGAAGCTAGAGTTACGGTTCCTGAGCACTGCACTTGGCATCATCGTGGTAAGTAAGCATACCAAGTTTCAAGTCATTCTGACCATAGATGTCAGAGTTATGGGCCGGACAAACCCGCCGCCAGTACGCCCGCCCGCCCATCCGCCCGCCCACCCGCCCGCCAAGGGTGATCCCATAATACGCCCCGTCTTTGACGGGCGTATAAAAATTCAATGTTACATGAACACTCAATATATTAATGATTAACACAATACCTATGCCTTATTTCAGGATCCAATTGCCATGGTGATGAGGATGCTGCTATCACCAGCACATCAAAATTCATGCAGTCATCGATGTGATATAACAGATCTTGTTTTATCTCAGCCAGTCTCTCACGTGATAAATGTTTTATACCAATCAGGTCAAGGTCATCTATAAACAACACACTCGGTTTATTTTTCTTAGCAAACTTGAATACTTCTGCTGTTAATCTGTAAAATAGAAGAGCAGCTTGAAACTTTAAGGACGTTTAATGGTGTAGGTTGGTTACTTTTTACAGTTCCACTAATTTTCAGTCAGAAATGAAATGAGATAGTGTCCACAGTCTGATACCTGTTGGATTTGGAAAACTTTGGCTTTTGATAAAGAAATTATTCTGACCCTACACAAAGCTACCAGGTTTAAAGAGTGTGAGCATTAGACGTATTTCAGACTACTTAATGGTCTAGAGTAATCAATCAAAAGCCAAATTACAGATAAATACCTCTTGCCACCTACTGTAATTAAGAAATCTACACAGAGCAGAATTATTGTGTAACAGTTTGTCAGTTAAGTTAAAAAAGATAGCAGTTTTCTTCTAGCATTCCTTAATCATATTTGCTTGTCTTTAAAACTCATTTTAATGTGTGGTTTATAATTAAGCCAACTTTTTAAACATTAGACAATAAAGGAAGCAAAATTATGATAGACTTTATCAAAGAATCCGTCATTTTTGAGATTTTACGAGTTATCTTAGTTGCAGTATTCATTAAGCTGGTACAATGTACATTATACCATTTGGTCATCGACCACCATCCAACCTCCAATCTCTGTGCTGGGTTGCAAGTGTGATAGGAATGCTAAAGAAAGTCACTTCTTCCATTATAATCGATTGAATCTTACTTACAAAACACACCAGAGAGCTTCAGCTAATTATGGGTGACTGAACTACAGGTTGAAACTGAACGGGTGCTCGTTATAATTATGAATAATTTCTCTAGGATAGAATGAATTGTGATACAGCAGGATTATTTACAGACAGGTGATTTTTATAAATGATTTTTTTTTCTATACCATGCAGGTTTACTGTATTTATAACTCACCTGTGTCCTTTATTCATCCATTTACTGATAAGATCTGAACAGCTGACATGTATAAACTTGGATTTCTGTAGTTGTGATCCTGCGGACCGCACCAATATAGTTTTACCACAACCAGGGGCCTAAATGAAAGGAATTGTTAAAATCATGAACATTTAGCTCAATGTTGGTCAGAAATTCAAATTTCTAGATAGCTGTAATAAAAAAAATCCAATATCTTCTCATTTTTTATGTGGGCCTGGTGGACCAGTGGTCTAAAACATGTATTAACAGATCACATTGACTCTCACCAGCTAGGTTTGAATTCTTCTTGGGCAGATCCTAGTGAAGGTAAGTTTGCCAATCTTGGTGTATTTCTCAAGGCACTCTGGTTTCCTGCACAAATCCTAAAACTCATTTTAAGTGAGAGATTCGATTTTTTCACTATGGTTTAAAACACTATTACTCCACTCCTACATGGTGGTATAAAATCTATGAAATTAATTTGACCACAATAGCATTAAGATTGATGTCCAAGATGAATATTGAACTAACAAGAATTCCATGGATCTATATGTCTCGCCCAGTTAGTTTTTGATTGAGTAGAAAATAAATTACTTTAACATAAAACTTTCACATTTTAAACATGTCACTGCCAATGCCGCCAACGCCACCACTGTTGCTGACAACACCAGAAAAGTAACACCCAAGTCTCGCCTTATGGCGATGCCAGGCTTGACAAAAGTCAATAGATTCGAGATTTTGTCTCTGCAAAATTTGATGTTTTTGTTAGAATCTGAATACACTCTGACTGGCAAGAGCCACATTATTTTTAAAACATAGCTAAATACCAACAAAAGGGTACATGTATAAGCAAAAGTCTTAAAACATGAGGTTCCATTTCAAATTGTGAATGTTGAATCAATAAAAATGAAAGATGTTTTAAAGAGTAAAAAGCTCTACATAATTTAAAGTTTAGAGTGTACACTTTGAATAAAATAAATCAACATAATCAATTACTAAATCTAGAAAGGTTTGGAAATAAACTGATCATTTTACAGATCATTTTTGAACATTTAAGACTTACCCCATAAACTAAAATAGGACCAAGGTCTCTGTTACTGCTCCCTGAATACATGTATACAATAAAATCAAAATTGATGAGTTATTTTTATTTACAGTGCGATCTGTCTAAAGTGAACCCTGCGTAATAGAAATACAGGTCTAACTACAATAGTTGTTTTTACAATTGTGTATTACCAAAATTAGCTTATGAGACCTCCTGTGACAGAGTGGTGTAAAGTGCACATTTCTTACTGAAGTGCCTCTCACAGCCTACGTTTGAATCCAGCTGGAGCAGATTCAGAAGTAGGTAGATGATTTCTCCAGGCACTCTGGTTTCCTCCACTAGTCCAAAACTGACCAACTTGATATAAGTGAAAAAATCTTGACTGGGGGCATGAAAACTGTTATTTTTTTTCTTCACTCAATTCAACATTTACGTAAAGATATATTCATTTGTAATTTTTTTTTACAGTAATAAATCATAGAAAGACTGTTTGAACAGAAGTTTTATGTCCAAGTAAAGATTTCAGGATATATGAGTGAAGAAACAGGAATTTTTTGCCCTTGCATTGTGCTCATTGCAGTATGCAAGTAGGGTACTTTTAGTGTGCCTTGCCTACTTTAACACAGGGCATCAGTTTTTAAGGTCGCTACTAAAGGACCTGTGATTCATTTCTTAATGTTATTTTCAAATCCCAATCAGACCTGGTAAGGGATAAAATTCCAGTGACCACACACTAATGAGCACTCTACAAAATGAGATACCATACTGGTACTTGTGTAAATAGAAAACCTATATAATTTTTTTTAAATATTATCAGTAGTTTCATGAATAATAATAATAATAATAATAATAATAATAATAATAATAATAATAATAATAATAAAAAATAATAATAATAATAATAATAATAATAATAATAATAATAATAACAAACTATCACCTACAGAATCAAGTAATGACAATAATAATGATAATTATATCAATGATAAAACAGGGCTGATCCTGGTCTATTTGGACCAATTGTATTTGGGCCTTTTTAGGCACTCCAGTTTCTTCCATAATACATAAACTGAGGATCTCATATAAGTTAGATACATGTACTTTTGAATGGAGTCTAAAACATCTTCAACCCACTCCACTCCTGTACATATTCAGGGCCTCAGTAGTTGAGGCAAGCGCTTATGGATCACTGCCTAGGTTTGAATCCTGCTCTGGATCTTAGTGTGAGAAAGTTTGCCAATTTGCTTACCAAAGATCAGTGGTTGTCTCGGGGAAACTCTGGTTTCCTCCACCATCCAAGAACTGACTGCCTCAATATAAGTGAAAGTATCAATGACTGGGATGTTAAACACCATTACAGAGGCATTACTCCACTATGTGTCTAGTATACCTGATGGAAGATTTTTGTCAGGTGTGATAATTAATTCTTTTAGCTGTTCCTTGGCTTCTGACCCAGCAAATGTACACAATTCTATTTTTCCTCTGTCCCATAGTATGGCCTCTAGAATAAAAATTTATCACAAGACAAATAACAAAAAAATGTATTAAGTTTTTGAATACTGAAACTAAATATCGCCTTAGAAAAAAGCTAAACAAATGCTGTGCTTGATGTGTTATTTGAAAAACTATTAAATTCAAAACAAGAATTCCATGGGTTTCAATGTCTCACCTGGTTAGTTTTTGATTAAGTAGAAAATACATTACATTTTGACAGGCTGTTGCCTCTGCCACCTACAGTGACACAGGAAAAGTAGCACCTAAGTTTCACCTTATGGCAATGCCAGGCTCGACAAAAATTATTTTTTTACAGCAATGTTCAAAATAGCTTGATCCTGTCATTTTTAGGTTGGTTGGTCGGTTGATTTTTAGTTTTTTTTGTAGCATCAGCAATTTGCAGTGAGAAAACCTTTTGTTATTGATCTCACGATTTATCTAAACACAATTCCATGTAGTATACAAAGTTTGTGCGAGTATCTATGATCAGCTTTGTACTAATACACATATAAGAACATCTCAAGATTGTTACATTTACCCTTATTTTTAAAATAAATGTGATTGATAACTCAGTCAATTACACTGGTAATGATAGAGTAGAGGCATACGACAAAGGAAAAAATAAAACCAGACATGCATTTGTAACACCAAGATTGTGCTGTGCTGTACAGGTTTACTTCTTTGGAAGGTAAGTTTAACAGTAGTGCTCAAGAAAACTGACATTTGTTTACATAGATACGGTATGTTGTTTACCAAACAATGACATAAGTAGAAAAGTCTTTGACTCTCCTATGTAAAAACCAAAAGGAAAAAAAAAAAAAAATGCAAACTTTGCAGAGTGATTGTTAAAATATAAATTCTATTTCGAATACATATTTTTTTCTTATTTTGAAAGTGTTTAGATTATTGTTACCTAATATTTTTTCTATATCATCAGATTCTGTAGTTTCTTCTTTTGTTCTAAAAGAAAACATTAATAGAATATCTATATTACAATTGTTTTCAAAATTAATTCACTGTATGGTAAATCCTGGTAACCAATAGCTCATTCAAATTTTTGGTATTATAAAAGTGTTCGACAAGAAATTGAGAGAGGCTTATAAAGAAAAAACATAAAAGAAAATGATTCTGGGACTTGAAGAAGCTTTTTAATTAGCCAGGTGGCAAAGTTATTGAGCAGCATTCACAAGACTGGTTGGTTGTAATGTTGTTTAACACCTTATCAGCAATTTTGCATTCATGTAATGTTAAATCCATGTATATCACCTACTTTGGCCCTAACAATTGGGTATTTGGCAAATAAGGGGACATTAGTCCCTTCTAGATTTAAAACTACATATGATATACTGTATGCATAAGTATTTATTTCGGTTGTGTATTAATATTTGCACTTTTGGTGCTAATTTCTGCCGATATTAATGCACTTCAACGTTAATTTTGGCTCACCTGTTTAAAGGGAAACAATGAGAGTGGCAATATTAATACAGGCTAAATGTTTGAGAGCCTCGGAAGCGCCAAATATAATACACACTAATATAAATACTTATACAGTATAAAGACACATCTATAAAATAAAATTCTTACAAACCTTCCTAATTTATCTACTTCTGGAATTCCCTCCTGATTATTATCCATATCTAGCTTATCCAAGAATTCCTGTATGACTTGAATTCTTTTCTGATACAATATGACAATTTTTGGATGAAAAAATTCTCATCCTGGTCTCTGGTAACTTCATCTAAAGAAAATAATTATTTGGATTTTAATTCAAATTCATTCATTTAATTGAATGGTTAGTTGTAATGATGTTTGAAGTTGCATCGGCATTTTTCAGCTGTTTGCATTTTGTAATGAGAGCAAGTTTACTAAATGCTTATGTATCACTCAGTAGCTAAGTTGGTAGAGCACTTGCTATGCATGTGGGAGGTCGGGGCAAGATTTGAAAATTGGTAGTGACTGTTCTTTTGCCAAGCACTGGGCATTTAGAAATGAGAGTCATAATGCCCTTCAGGGTCCTTTAATCTGTGGACCTGAAATTCAAGGCTCTCATTAGGACATTTATATTTCGACAGTGTCCTGTTACAGACGTTAAGGCCGTTACAACAGCTTGAATTTTAGGTGTATTGAAACCAATGCCCCAATGCCCCCAAACACTAAAGAACCCTCCCTGCACAATGCCCTGAGCACACTGCAAAAGTTAAATTTTTTTCCACTTCACTTACTGCTGGTGACGTCTCGATATCCGTGAAATATCCTCCTGTCGCCAATATTCGTGGTACTAACAGTTCATTGCTAAATTTAATGGTTAATCGTGAGTAAATAGTAAAAAAGTCAATCCCGTTTTACATTTCTTGCACTTTTCTTTAAAATGAAGAAAATTTAGTTGTTTTCATAGGAATATACCGGAAAACATCGTTTGTAAACAAAACCCTCGCGGTAGACGCCATATGAAAATACGTGACCAAATTCGTGTGAGGTCTCTCGGATTACGAGATTACTCCTGGTTAGGGTTTACAACACTGACTCTTTTAAAAATTTATATTTTCAATGAGCTAGTTTAGATTAACAATGCAAATTTTAGGATTATTACTGATTACACAATTATTACAAGGATTAAAAACGATTAGGCATTTCTGGTATGACATGCGGAATTCACGTCATTTTACATCATATTATATAGTGAAAAATGCATGAATTTTACTAAATATAGCGCAAGAGATACACTGATTTTGATGACACTCAAAACAAGTTTTAATTAACACAAGAGTTCCAGAAGTTGATCGGGTAAATAGGACCAGACTCTCTTCTTCCAGATGACATAGTTTACATTGTTATTCATTTTATTTGTGAATAAATAAATAAAGGTATAACTTCAAGAATAATTTGGCAATAATGAAATCTGTCAAAAATTAAAACTTTTGATATTTTTATATTTTCTTACTAGTTTAGGACATATTTAAAAATTTTCTAACTAAGTATGGAAAGTTTCAACACTTTGGGCACCTATTGACTTTGAGTGTGTGCAGTGATATACTTCCTGTAAATGATATCCGGTGTAAACAATCTGCCATGTCTTATGTTAGGGTCAAGGGGTTTTATTTTTTTTAAATATCGAAACAAGCGCCTGTGCCTACCAAGAATTTAGGCGTCTTGAGCCGAGACTAAAACCCGGGCCCATTCAATCAATCTAGGGATTACTCTAAGAACAAGATGTTGATTAACAACATTATAGCAAACCAATCTCTTTTTAACAATGGAGGACAATCTATGACACATACTTTTTATGACACAGTAGATTTTTTCATTTTTCGATAATGACAGATCATCCATCATTCGGAAGTAACAATTGATAGATAAAGTTAAAAATGGTAAATGGTTGAACAAAATCCGGATTGTAAATTCCGATGCTTCGGAAATACACGTCTTAGCTATAATGTGTGACAAATTGGCAATACGCGAAAAAAATCAAACTATCTAAACCAAAACAAAGAAATAAAATAAAACGGGACTTACCTGGGACTTACAACTATTTTTTCAATATCTTAACCTTGACATAAATTTGTATCTGCTTTCGTACTGATCGAAATACCTGCTTAAAAACATAAACGAATAGCCGTTATACCTGCTTATAGAGAACCCAAGAGTTTCTAAAATGCTTATTGACCACCAAAGACACTGAGCACTCGAGCATATTCAATTTTGTCATTTTACACTAGAGTCTTGCTATACAACGCCCAATAGTTTCTTATAAACTACACAATAAAGAGAATCTGACCTGCTGGTAGAACACGTTGTTGTATGACATCTTGCACCCAAGAGCACCTTACTTTTTCAAGTAATCAAAGATCATCGAGCTTGCTTATCTTTTTTTAAACAGTGAGCTCGTATGTTTGTCCGGATGTATTTATATCTGGTGTTAGACATAAATGCAATTATGTTTTATCATGGATCACTTCTCAAAACCACACCTTAAAACACACACTCTGAACCATCGAGATTTTAGAACAAAACTTAAAAAAATTAAAACAGCAGGGTCTTAAACTGGAAGTCCATTTTACACCCAAAGACCGCAAGTACGCGTACGGGCACATAATATAACCTTTGTTCTTGCTTATGACCTTAAACTTAGAGTACACATACATTTTGCATAAGACTTACAGCCAGTTTTAAGTTATATGCCAGCCAGTTTGCTTCAGGTTTGGTCAAAATCCATCCGTATGAGTGGAAACGGTAATTAGAGACGGAGAATGGATAGGATGATTCCTATATAATCAAGTTCCTTGGTCTTGTTCTCGGAATCCATATCACAATCTATGTGAATTGTATATATTATATATGTGTGTGTGTGTGTGTGTGTGTGTGTGTGTGTGTGTGTGTAATTTTGGCATATGGATTGTACCGTAACATAAATTTTTATTTATTTATATCATTTTTTGTTGATTGTTTTAACTATATAATTTCTATATATTGAAATAGCGACATATAATAAGATTATAATTCAATTAATAAATGAACAAACAAACAAACAAATAAATAAATAAATAGATAAATAAATAAAATAATGAAATAAAAATTATAAAGGTTTCTGTATTTTGTAAAAGACAATACTTATATATATATATATATATATATATATATATATATATATTTATATATATATATATATATATATATATATATATATAACACCTAATTATTGATTAGAACTTTGGGTTATGATAATTCACAAATAAAGAAAAACAAACATTTATAAATCAAAGATTTTTATTTAAATTACGCCTACAGTAGTAAAATTGAATGGAATCACGCAACCTGGCAACCGTGAATGCTGCAGACTATGACCCGTAATGTTGGGAAAATACAGGTTCGTCATGTATATATCCACGGTTGATGTAACAGATGGTGAGACTTGGATATCATGCATCAATATTTGATCAAACTACGTATGATGATTGAAGATTATTAACATCAAGAAATGTCGTGACTCGGGTCATTTTGAACTACAAAAAATGGACGGTTAATGTTATACCGAAGTCAGAAAGGAACCAAAGTAAGTCAAAAAAAAAAAATCGATATTATTATGGAGTATGTTTGATTAAGAAAACAAAATTGTTATGTAATATGATGAAGACACCGGCACATCACACCTTATTTATGGGAAATAATTTGACAGTTCAGTGTAGTTAAATTCAGATTATCTCCCTTACTTCGACTTGTACTGTCAATACCAGTTTAAGATGTTTTGTAATCTATTGTTTTAAGTTTACAAGTTTTTTTTTTTTTTTTTTTTTTTTTTTTTTTTTTTTTGAAATTTATTTACTGATGAGGAATGAATTTCCGAAATGTGCACATCTGGCACATCAAAATTTAACTGGTATTTGTATTATATATTTACTAATAGTTCTTATGGTTTTAAAATAAGCAAATAGTTTATGATGTTTTGATAATTTTTAAAGTAACCATACTTCAACTTGCCAAACTTAAGTCTTAATTCGTCTGTACACATTTTTCTACACTTCATTTTATCCTACCTTGATTCCTCTTACCATAGCTTACCCCACCCTAGATTTCAACCCATCTTACCTTCAGTCTCCTCAACACAACACAGATTTGTCCTCACTTCTCATCTTATCTCCATCTTAACTAAACTTATCCTACACTTAAAGTTAAAATAGCTCAAGTCCAAATGTCCTCTGACTCTAAATACTTTATGCCTAGTGGCTGTTGGTTGGGTCAGAACAACTTCTATATCAAACAACCAAGATTTTCTGATACAACTCAACCCACAACTCAAATCAATTTATTGTATCTCAACACCACTCACTTAAATACAAGCTGCTCCTGACTTGGATTTGCACCCCCAATTAATCTCAAATTACCTCACTAACCCTATTTCACCCCTCTTCACAATACCATCCTGCACTTTACCTGGCTTCATTTTATCTTATCAAAACTAAGCCACCTCACTCATCCCACCTTACTCCCCAACCTAACTTACCCACCTCACTAACCCCACCTCTCACATCCCACCTTACTAACCCATCCATTAACCCCACCTCACTCATCCCTCTTCACTAACTATACCTTAATCCCCAACCTAACCCCCACCTCACTCATCCCACCTGACTAACCCCACTTGACTCACTCCACCTGACCCACCAAACCTCACTAGCCCTACCTTACTCACCCCACCTGACTCACCTTACCTCACTCACCCCACCTCACTCCCCCACCTATCTCACCCACCTCACTAACCTCACCTCACTCACCACACCTCAATATATCATCCAACAATTTTACCATACTTCATTCCATATTGTTTGGTAACCCACTCCATTATGCCTTTTTATGAACTAATTAAATGATATATGTACAAAACCCTGCTTAATAAATAATTGATAGAGAGAGAAAATATGAAATGTTATTCATTAGATTATAACACCATCTGATTGACAAAATGGTAAAGATCACCAATCTTAAGTTAATTTATAGTCATGTAGTCAGTCAATTATCACATTACACCTGTTTGAATAATATTATAAATTTAGTACGGAAACTGTTAAAAATTTCTTTTTGATCGTTGCAGGATAAAGATAAAATTATTCTGAATGTTTAATGAGGAATGTAAATTAGCCCTTGATCCATAATCATGCCATCTGTAGATCAGAATCGACGACAGGCTTTAAATAGATTCCAGCATCAATCCCGCCAACTTCTTTCCGATTCAGAACATCAGCTTGTTTACAAAGTGCTAAAAGATTATCAAAGACAAAAAAGAGTCGATAGACTTGTTCGTGGATTACATTTTATTTTGAGATCTTCCCCGGAGAAACTTGAATTGTTACGTTACATTAGGAATATAATTCCACGGTACCATGTTCAGGAATTTGATACGTTAATGTTACAACAGAGTGTGAAGTTGGATCGGTCACCTCAATCTGGAAGACGGCTACAACTTGGAGTAGGAAGTCTAGGACGGCACTCTCCCACATGTTCAAATGGTAAAATAATTATATTAAATATTTTTAGTTTATTTGGAAAATACATACACTTACTATGTCTTTTTTATTCTTACTACAGAATTGTCTAGTTATGCAAATTTTGTTTAGTTTTTAGTCACTTATTTTTTGTCTATTACATTAGGAATAATTTGCCCTTTTTTCCAAATGAGGGAAAATTGAAGTTCTTAATCAAATAGCAAAAAGTGATTTTAAAGTGTGTGTGTGTGTGTGTGTGTGTGTGTGTGTGTGTGTGTGTGATACATTGTGGTACATGTATGTATATACTAATTGGAATCCAACATGGACAAATAAAGGCATGTCCTTTACTACTTACCCAACCATTACAACCTCACTTATAATTAAGGAAAGTAACAATTCTGAAGGATGACAATGTCTGTGGAATAAAATGTAAAGACTTTCAGTGAGTTCACTAATTTTTATAATTAACATGAAGTGTAAGATGGAGTGGAGTTGAGCAATGGAGCTTTACACTCCAGTCAAGATTCCTCTGTTTACATTAAGGCAGTTTGCTCAGGAATGGTAGAGGAAACTAGAGTTCCCAGCAATAACCAGTGACCTTCAGCAAGTGAATTCAAACTGACAAATTTTGTGACACTCGGATCTGTCCCTAGTAATATTCAAGCATAGGTGTGAAAAAGCTCTGTGCATGAGTTACAATAGGATTCTTTAAGTGTAAGCTTTAGATTGCCATGTAATTGAGGCACCATTATGAAACAGATGATGGGGGTTGAATGTTAAGTAATTCTTTAGTTTGTTTGCATGATTTGTGTGCAATATAAACACAAAAAAAATGTTAAAGTGCATGCTTTAGACCACTGGCCCACTGAGGCACCATTATGAAACAGATGATGGGGGTTGAATGTTAAGTAATTTTATTGTTTGTTTGCATGATTCCTGTGCAATATAAACACAAAAAAAATGTTAAAGTGCATGCTTTAGACCACTGGCCCACTGAGGCACCATTATGAAACAGATGATGGGGGTTGAATGTTAAGTAATTCTGTATTTTGTTTGCATGACTCCTGTGCAATATAAACTTGTTGGTTTATAAATAATTTATTTAGCTGTCTACCTGGGTGTGTTTATGATGTGTTATTGATTAGACATATTCTTCTCTTTGTTTACTTTTGTGTTTTGTATAATAAATCCCTGTAGTGATCTTCAATATATAAGTAATTGATTGATCGAAAACCATGGCAACATCTGCAGCAAATATTTCTGCACATGACAAAATCTGTACAAAAAAACCAAAACAAAATGAAACAACAAACAAAATTGAAAGAAACTGAAGTTATATTTTAGTCATGTTATATGTCTTTTAAGGCCACAATAAATGCATTATAAGTTTTTATATCTCTTCTCTGACTTAATGGAGTGGAGTGGAGTAATGGTGTGTTTTTATGCCCCAGTCAAGATTCTTTCACTTATTTCAAGGTGGTCTGTTCTGGGATGATTGAGGAAACCAGAGTGCCCATAGAAAACCACCAATCTTCAGCAAGCGAACTGACAATCTTTCTCACACTAGGATCTGTCCCGAGTGGGATTCAAACACAGGGCTCTTTGATTTGGGGCCAAAATTCTGCCCCATTCCCAATGTAAAAAAGGCTGTTTTTTTCCCAATTGGATTCTAGATTTTTCCCAATTCAAAAAAAAAAAAAAAGAATTGTTGTGACATCATATCAATTTGTTAACATTCATACATAAAAAGTATGTTCAGAAAGACAGTTATTATATAAAATAATCTTTGATATAATAAATATAATTATTATTACAATTATTATATAGTTTTTAAACTCTATTTGATTTTCCCAAAATCAATCAAAACGACACTAATTTTCCCAATTCCAAGGGCCCCGGCCCCATTCCCAAAATGAGCTGTGAGAGCCCTGGAACACAGGCAGTGAAAGGAGCTGTGATCCTTAAGCGCATGCCCTTTAGACCACTCGGCCACCAAGGCCCCTAATGATTTCGTTCAATTTTAAAATTGAACATAATGTAATGAGTAATACACATGAAAAAAAAACTGAATTTTTTTTTACTTGAAAAAAACTTTCAAAAGGTTTTCTTTTTAAGACAATATCTGTTTATTTCATTAGCACTTTCTTTAATTTTATGTTAAAGGTGTGTAAATTTATTTTTGATAAAAATGTTTATATGGCTTGATCCTGTTATTCTTAGGCTTTTTTTTTCTATTTTTAAATTTTTTTTTACATTTTTTTGTAAATTTAAATAAAATTTAAATAGTTCAAATAAAAATCAATTTAAAGAGAACATTTATGTTAGATTAATTGGACAAGTAATCAAAAGCCTTGATATATCATAATAACTGTTTTAGAATTTACCAACTAATGTAATAACTTCAATCATTTGGGGCCTTGGTCAGCAAGTGGTCTAAAGCATGCACTTTGAAGTCTTTCAGATTACAGTGCCTCTCACTGCCTGGATTCGAATCCTACTCTGGACAGATCCTAGTGTGAGAAAGTTTGTCAGTAAGCTTGCAGAAGGTCGGTGGTTTTCCCCGACACTCCAGTTTCCTCCACCATCCCAGAACTGACTGCCTCAAAATAGGTGAAAGATTCTTGACTGGGGCATAAAACACCATTACTCCCCTCCACTCCACCCCACATCAAGCAATTTTTTTTTCACATAATGAAATACATGATTGTACATTTTTAAAAATTTATTTATCATCACACATTGATATTACCAATATGAACAGTTGATCTGCGCCTGATGAGGTGAGCCATGACTGTGACACGATAAATTGATGAACTTAAACTCTATAACCAAAACTTATTATGATTTATTGTTGAGCCTTGCATCGATCGCCATGAGGTGTGAGGTGTTACTTTTCTGGTGTCGTCGTAGGTAGCGGTGGTGGCGACATGTCAAAATCTTAAAGTTTAGTTTATGTTAAAGTAATGTATTTTCTACTTGATCAAAAACTAAACAGGTGCAAAGATCTGTGGAATCCAAAGCAGAACCAATCATAATTTCAGACTTCAGTACTCATATATGATACTGAACATCATATAATGTAATATTTTGTTTATGTAAATCCTCCAATAAGATTATTATTATTTATGTATGTAATTTATTTATTTAATGTTCATACTTTTCATACAATTACATGTATTATGTTTTGCCTATGAGTTGTAACTTATGGCTTTATAAAAAATAGTATAAGAATAGAATAGTTAAGAGCCCCCAAAAATGACCCATGACCTCATGGTTGCTATGTGTCACACTTTTCAAGAGAGAGAAAAAACAAGGTGACAAAATTATTTATATAAATAAAATAGTAGTATAATATTGAGATATTATTTATACATTTTATTAAGAAGACATCTGTTACATTTTATTGATGAAACTGAAAATAATTGATATACATTGTATATCTACGAAGGCCTAGAGGTGACACAAAATTTTTTTATATATATTTCATGCTCAAACAAAAGCTATTGCATGCTCACAAGCTGCTCAAAAATTAGGTTATCTTTTGCACACACATAGATTATCATGTGCTCAATGAAAGTTGTCACATTCACATGATCATGCAAAAAGTACCACATGCTCACATGAAAGATATTATGTGAGCATGCAAAAGTGATAAATTTTTCATGAGCACGTGTTAATCTATATGTGTGCATGCAATAACTTTCTTGTGAGCTCACAGACCTTTCCCATGAGCAAGCAGTACTTATCGCATGAGCACATGATAATTTCTGACTTGAACGCACAATACAAAAAATATTTTTCAAGTCACCTCTATGCTGCCTTATATATTCTATCTAAAATGTCAACTTGTAGTGTTGACAATGAGACAATTTTAACCTGGTTATGTGACCCATATGGTATTTAAGTCTGGTCCTTTTTTTTAATCAAAATATGAGAAGTATGTGAAACAGTTATAATTCTGTCTCACAATTTTCCCCTCATAATTCAATATGATACATTTTTCATAAAAAACCAATATTTTTTGTCGAGCCTGGCATTGCCATAAGGCGAGACTTAGGTGTAACTTTTCTGGTGTCGTTGTAGGTTGCGGCGTCATGTCAAAATGTGAAAGTTTGTGTTAAAGCTAGTAATGTTTTCTACTTGATCAAAAATTAACCATTTAAATCTGTTGGGTTCTTGTTATACTTCGAGACTACTGTTTAAATATATTTAGATTGTTGCCAAGTAAAGAGAAACTCTCTTGTCTTTCCCTTAAGGAACATATGCACATATCTAGCATACATCATTTTGTGTTCTTGATACAAAAACTTATTTCTGAAAAGAGAAGCAATATGCTTACTGAAGTTTCAAAATTATAAAAAAAAAACTTGCTGTTTGACTGCTATTGTAAATGTACTAATTTTAGTGTGTACATATTTTAGCACAATTTACATTCTTGACTAATTTGTGTGGATTTAAATTTACACACAAATTTAAACAACTTTTGAGAAATAGACTATAGGTCACCTTAGTAAGGTGTTTTCATATCCTTTAACAACAGTTCCACTTTACTGTGTTATTTCACCGGTATGTACTTTGTTCCACTGCATGCCAAAGACACTTCTTCACGAGTAAAAAAAAAAAAAAAAAAATAAATAAATAAATAAATGAATAAACCTTAGGTCACCTGGTGCCTAATGGAGACAATTTCTTTGAAAATTAAGCAGACTAACAAAATAGATTGCCCGTACATTACTTATGGGCTGAAAATTCAAGGTTGTTTGTTTACTTGGTCAAGGATTTTATACATGTATGTTTATTAATATGGATCATTATTTATTAATGATATGTTACTTCTGACAAAAATCAATATGTATATATCAATAAAAGATCAATAGAGGGAAAATAAAATTCAGTAGCCTTTGTACATGATGTGACAATCAACAAAATCAGATACACTAATCAGTGTAAAACCTTAATTTATTACCTCCCTTTGTTCAGTCAGAATTTTGGCATCATATAGGACACAGAATGGAGTAATGGAGATTTACACCTCAATCAATTTTTTCACTAAATCAAGACAGTCATTTCAGAGGAATGGTGAAGGAAACTGGAGTGCCCAGAAAAACCATTTACCTTTGTCAGTATAAATGAAAAATTTTCTTATACTAAGAATTGTGTTAAATTTGGTTTAAACCTAAAGAGGTTAGAGGTGCTGTGATTCATAAAGTCACATGCTTTAGCTGACTTCAGGTCACAGTTGCCTGGTCCCAGTTTCACAATCAACTGTCAGTGTACACTCAACTCAAATATTCCAATTTTTCTCTCATCAATATTTAAAAAAAAAATTATGTTACTATGACAATGTTTTGTTTGTTCAACAAACATACACTAAAGAATTTTAATGTAACATTAGATATTCAAATTTTACTGAGTAATGTCTTAAAAATTGACATCGAAATATTCCCTAATTTGAGTTGAGTGTATGATTGTGAAACTGGGGCCAGGCACATGTATATTATTATTGATATAAAAAATTTACATGTTTCAGAGCAGCTTTTTGATGCCCATGAGGCAGGGGCTGAGACAACAGTGGTCACAATACACAGGGAACATGGTGATAATAGTCTTGGATTCTGTATCCGTGGAGGATCAGAACATGGCCTCGGGATTTATGTGAGCGAGATGGAGAGAGGATCAATTGCAGGTAATTTAGATATGTTAACTCAGTAAACACCTTACATGATGATAATAGTGAAGGGTAAGTTTCATGTCTATGAGGGCTCTGGACAGGGCCTCGGAATTTATGTAAGCAAGATGGAGAAAGGACTTATGGCATGTATTGGGATTTAGTGCATCACATGATAATTTGCACAATACTGATTGGTCACCTACATAAGTTCTATTTCATATAGTTTCTGGCATTTCTTGACAACAACAATAGTGACCTTGACACTATGGTACAATTGTTTTTCCAGACATATACTATATTCTGGTGCATGCAACCTTAGAAACAGTTAAATCCCTCTTGAAGAGTTTGCCATTTGTAAACAACAGGACATCTCTTTTTGCAGATATTCATGAATATAAAAGATAAGATAGAGCAAGATGTGAATTTTGATTTCCATGGGAATAGTTTGTCGTTTTTATTTGACAAATACAGCTATCTATACTAGAACCTAGAGTGTCATGTGATGTTTTCCCTCAGTACCTGTATTACATGTACTATAGTATTGTCATGGTAGTTATGATATAGTGCTGAGCCACAAGTGTAGGAACTGCTGGCTCCAAAGACAATACTTTAGTTACACAGATCCCTCCTGTAAACATAATCATGTATACATACATTTATCACAATATACAGGAAACATAGTTATAACACTTGTGGTGGGATCCTTTTAATTTCAATAGGAAGTGTTTGTCTCAATTTCAGCAACATGAAGTGACAAAAAGTGTACAGTTATCCCCCTTGGATATGACATTTGAACCGTGAACACTGAATCATGAGTCTCTGACATGACATTTACCCCCAGACCATATGTATCTTGTCATTTACATGTTATATTTAGTTACAAATTAACAAGATAAACGAATTCCATAACCATTTCAGATGTAGCTGGTTCGTATTCAGCTACAAATTAATATAAACAAACTCATAACCATTCCAGATGTAGCTTGTTTATATTCAGCTACAAATTGATATAAACGGACTTGACATGACCATTTCAGATGTAGCTGGTTTGGAAGTAGGAGACAAAATTTTAGAAGTCAATAACATCAGTGTGAAAAACATTGCTAGTAGCAGTGCTGTAAAGGTCCTGACTGGTAGTAACCATCTAAAACTGGTTGTAGAAAGGTCGGGTAAAATACCAGAATGGAGGTTCTCTAGAGAAAAAACTACCTGGTGAGTTTAAAATGTAATGAAAATGGAGTTGTGTTGATTTACGACAAAGTCAAGATTTTTGTTGTTAATATTAAGACTGTTACTAAGTTCATGTGGAGGAAACCAGAGTACGTTGAGAATACCATCATCCTTGGGGAAGCACACTGACTAATTTTCTCAAACTAAGATCTGTCCAAAATCAGGTTCGAACCTAGAGACACTGTGCACTGTAAGCCAGTGCTTTATATCACTTATCCCCCCTCCCCCAAAAAAGAGACAGACAGACAGAGAGAGAGAGAGAGAGAGAGACAGACAGAGAGAGAGAGAGAGAGAGAGAGAGAGAGAGAGACAGAGAGAGAGAGAAGGAGAAAAAATATAAATGAAAAGGATTAGAATCAGTATACATGCAGTTAGGTCTGTTTTGAGCAGTAAGGGTCTTTAGACTTATTTTAGAGTCGTGTTGCCACTTAAACTCACATGACTTCCTTTATCCCACACAAGAATATCCACTGCTTCATTAACCAGCTACAATGTACTGGAACGGTTAGGATCATATATCAGCAAATTTGAAGTAACTCTATTCAAATTATTGATCATCTGAATTCAGTAAGGTTTTTATATTGTTCTAAAAAATATAAAAATATTTTCTTTTTTATTTGAGGTATGACACTGTCAATAGAAGATTAATATCTGGAGATTTTGAAGAATTTGGTACTATGCATTATATCCGAGGACTTGATGATGTTCCGGAGAGAAGAGTAACACTCTCCATTACAAAACATAATAAAGTGTTAGGATTTAATATCCGAGGAGGAAGCGAGTACGGACTTGGTATATATGTATCTAGGTAGGAACACTTTCTACGATATAATATGCCCATTTCCCAAAAATGGACTTGGATTTTTGGAAGTAACAAACTATATGTCAAGGGGTAACAAACTTGTGTTTAAGCACTTAGTAACCATAATCTTCAATGAATTATTTTGAAATTGGAAATACAGCTTGCTGAGCAAAATTTCATACACAAGTGTGTATTTACCATATTAATAATCGTTTTTTAGAGTTATTTCCCTTTGACGAAGGAACTTTAAAGAATCTTAAATATAAAAATTAAAGATTTAAAGACTAAGGTTATACATTTGACAATTTTGCAAAAAAAAAAAATAAATAAAAATAAAAAATAAAAAATCGGTGTCATTGTTTTGTCTTTAATTTTTTCCAAAATTATAAATACCTTTCAATAAGATGTAAAGATAAATGTTATTCTATATGTTTGACAACGGAATAAGTATAGAATAAATTTCTCTATCCGTGAAATGCTTGATGGCGGGATTGTAGTTTCACGGTGTTTATGAGATAGTTGCACTGGTTTTTTGCTCAGTTCGTCAACACACTGGGTAGAACACACCTCTTTTTTTGTGTTGTTATTTATTTATTTTTGTAAAATATTTTTTATGGTATAATGTTAAAGTAAAATTCAGTGGTATTTGGTAATAAATTTCGGCCTCAGTGTGTTGTAGAATATCCAGTAAGTGTTATAGTTGTTGTTTTGCACCAAGCGGGTAGTAGTGTTACATAGAAAATAACATGGAGATTCTAGTTTCTATATGACCTTCAAAAACAGGTCAAGATCATGACCTACTTTTTTACTGTATTAAGGCCATATATTTTAAAGGTTTTTCTTTGATGGAGACAAAATCTTAGAAGATATTGAGATTACTTATGGTCTAATTTGTAAAGTTAATTTCAAGAAATTTTCTTGAGAAAAGAGTTTTTCATAACATATGTTTTGTATTTGCCATACCTTTATTTTATGTGCAGATGATTTCATGCCATTTTCAATTTGTAAAAAACCTTCAAAAATGTTTTCTCTTCAGGCACTCTCATTTCCTCCAAAATTCAAGCCCCTTGTCAAGGTCAACGATCTATTCAGCACATTTGGCTGGATTGTGCTGACTTTGCACCAACAAGAGATACTATTAATTCAGCATTATCGATGCAAATGCTTTTCACAAATGTCAGCAGAAACATACATTTCTGTGTAATGAAAATCTCTGATGTCAGCAAGCATAACATTTTAAACTTCCTTTAAGAAATAAAATTGCCCAATAAAAGGCAATTAATATTTTTTAATAATATATCATTCAGTCTTTTATATAACTTATCTGTGAAAACTGGGGTTTTTTTCAGTTAAGCAGTAGTGTTAAAACTTTCTATTTTATTTAGTTTTACATAATGTTTTTTTTTATATACTTTTATATTTTCAACATTTCCTAGCCCCAAGTAGCTGCAATAAGGCTGATGCAGACTTAGATAAAAACTCACTTACTCCTTCCACCATCCAAGAACTGGTCTTGTCAGAAAGAAGTGAAAAAATCTTGACTGGGACATAACACCACATTGCTGTACTCCACTCCACTGTTACTGAAAAACAAATCAGACGGTTAGGAGGGAGAGCTCTATCCCCCCCTCTCTTCTTTTCTACATTATCATTTTTTTTATTCTCCTTCCATTTTGACTGGAGAGACCTATAGGTTCTCACTCCACATGTCAATCTGACCATGCCATCCTAAATTGTAAATAAAAATTAATTGTTTATTACAGTATCGACCAAGGTAGTGTAGCAGAGAGAAATGGCGTTCGAGTCGGCGATCAGCTCATCGATGTTAATGGCATACCATTTGACAACATTACACATGTACATGCAGTAGAAATTATTAAAAACCAGACACACCTTATATTGACATTGAGGGTAATTTATATTTAAATTTGCAGATACAAGTGCATAGAAGATGGAATAAGTACATTGTATTATTGTATTATTTGTTGAAAGCAAATTCCATAATATGAAGGGAACTTATAGAACCTCATTTGTGTAATTGTAGTAATTTAACCCATTTATGAAACTATACCATTTCATTGTTTTAACGATCACAGCACCTCTCACTGCCTTAGTTCGAATCCCACTTTGGACAGATCCTAGTGTGTCAGGTCACTTGCCGAAGGTCAGTGGTTTTCTCTGGGCACTCCTGTTTCCACCATCAACCAAGAGCTGAGCGCCTCGAAATAAGTGAAAGAATCCTGACTGGGGCATAAAACACCATTACTCTACTTCACTTCATTCTTTTAGCCAAGGATTTGTAATTTTTATGAATTCTGTGGCTAAATAGTCAACAGCACATGCAAACTTAAGGGGAATCACTTCACTTCTCACATCCTTGGCTTGAATCCAGCTGAGGCAGTTCCTATTGTGAAAAAGTTAAGATTGTCAGTACTCTTGCTGCATGTTAGTGGTTATCTCCAGAAACCGTTACTTGTTTTTTTTTCTTTCACTAAACACTTCCATACAAGAGAAATAGACTTGATTGGGACGTAAGACACCATTACTCCACTCCACTTCTTTGCTATTTTATATATAATTGTTTTCTATTTTTGTGTATATAAATTTATAAATTTAGAATATCTGTAGTGGTCTGGGTAACTCAGTTGGTAGAGCACTTGCCTATATTGTGGGAAGTCTCGGGTTTTATTCCCAGTCCGACCCTCCATATTTTCTCTGTTAAAAGTTTTGTGGTCAGTTGCCTTCAAAAGAGGTAGACTGGTGTTTGTCAGTCAGTCCGCTGGAATTTACCCTTGGGAATCTCAAGAATAATGAGAGGAATGTAGCGGTCTGGGTACCTCAGTTGGTAGAACACTTGCCTATAGTGTGGAAGGTCCCGGGTTCAATCTTTGGTCCAACCCTGCATTTTTTTCTCCTTCTTGTTACATATCTAAATGTATATATGTACTTCAGGATGTTGGTAGATACCCAGCTTACAAGGAACTATATGCAGAGTATACCTGGAGTAGCGGAAAGAGAAGAACTAGAGTACATATTGATCGTAAGTTCCATATAAGGCCAGAACTGGGTTGTTCGAAGCTTTGTGAACCAAATTGTTGGTGACAATTCATAATGTTTTTGAAATTAAATATATTTATTATAGCATAGAATTTTAAATTTAAAGTACCAGGTTTCACTAAAGGTAAAGCATTTTAGCTTTGCAAGCAGGGTGTCATGGGTTTAAACCCTGAGTGAATTATACATAAGACCTTAAAATTTGAGATACTGCTACCTCACATGGTACTTTTCATTTGTAGGACAAAGTGTCAACTAGTTCACATGATGCCAGGATTATGTGACTGGTGGGGTGATAAGCTTGTCTGAGGTGTACTAACTCTGTTTTCTAGTATGTTATACTGGTACATGGAAGACTTTAAAACACACTTGCACATTTCAAGCATACATAAACATGTAGATTAACCCTTAGAGATGAATTAACGTTATCCCATTTTGAAGCGCAGATAAAATGGTGATGAGACGTTAAACAACATTACAACTAATCAGTGGGTTTTACCTGACAAATGTGTCCATTTATAGTAATGAATCTACTACTGATGTCTACTACAACTCTTTGAGTATAATCTCATAAAATTTGTTGCTACCCTGAACAAAAAATTATACCACTACAGTAGCTCAGTTTTAAGAGTGCTCACTTCATATGTTGGAGTTAGAGGGTTTGAACCTGGCTAGGTCTGATCAAGACTTAAAAAATTGGTAGTTACTGTTCTTTTGACAAGCACGCTGCATTTAGAAATGAAAGTATTCGTGTCATTCAGGACCTTAAAAAACGATGTTCCATGTGCCATGGCAGGTGTGGCACATATAGGAACCGTCCCTGCAAAATGCCCTGAGCGCATTGCAAAAGTCAAAATTTCTGTCACTTCACCTATAGCTGGTGACATTTCGATAAAAGTGAAATATGCTTGACTGAGATGTAAAACCCCATTAAATGAACAAACAAATTAAGCATCAGATCCTTAATTACTGTTATCTTTGTAAAATGTGACTGTGAAACCTTTGATATTTGTGATCCAATTTTCATAGTTTTTGTAGATCATCAGATCCACAAATTTACATGTCAATGAATGTTTTTAAAACTTAAAATATATGTATACATGTCTTACCTTACTTTGTATGTTGGTCTCATAACCAAAACAAAAAAGAGATTCTCTTATTGTCTAAATCCTTCTTTTTGCTCTCTACTGTTTTCTCATCAGCAGAATTAATAAATCAATGTTAATGTCATCAAATTTCATGTGAATAATTTAAAACTTGCTTCATTTTCATGGTTCAAATTTTTTATTGGATTCAATATTTTTCAGACCTTGGTCACAAACTTAAGGAGACAAAGCTAGCAGATATGTGGATAGAGATGGACGATCCTGTCGGTCACCGAGGCCTTCATTTAAAGGTCCCGGTGGAAGTATTATCTAGTGTCAATCACAGTCATTCTGACATCTACGAGAGTGTCAATCATTCTGAGGAAGGTCGTCTGCAAACAGAAATATATCTACCAGATATGGAAAATGATGATGATGAGGCTTTAATAAGTACTGATCACAAAAATGACAATCAGGATGATCTAGACTCAGTCAATCTTGATATGTATGCTAAAAATGGTGGTGGTGGCCATGATAACCCGTCTTTCATACATGAAAGTACACAGAGTCTTGCAGGTTCTAATAGTGATACTGTGATGTCTGATACAGATGACGAATCTGGTGTCCATGGTGAATATAATTTGACAATGGATGATATCATTGCAAGAGCAGATACGTCAGATAAAAAAAGTGGAAATAAGGGAGAGAACTCTAAAACAGTCAGAGAAGATTTTGTAGATACAACTAGTCATAATTTGAATGCTAATACAGTTCAAGAAGAAATTTTAGTTGCACAGTCTAATGTTCATAAAAACTTTTCAGAACCACAAAGATCAGAGGCTGTTGAAGGAGACTCAGCTGTTCATGTGTTAAGATCCAACTGGGCAGAAGATGGTTCTGATAAAGAGGATACTCCTAAGCAAGGGGATAGTGTTCACCTGGAGGATAGTGCAGTGCATGTGCTGAGACCTAACTGGACAGAAAGTAGTTCAGACAAACATGAAAATATTCCATCAAATTCACATTCAAATGATACTGAAGATGTGTTTATAGATCAACAAAATTTCGAACTTTTTGAACCATCGTCGCCAACTATTGAATTCAATACAAAAACTGTGCCTACTGAGATGACAGTAACTTCCACAGATCATGTAGATCAGAATTCCAGCTTGCATTCCACACCTGTCAAAACAAAATTAATCGTGCAGGAGAATGTCATATCATCCATGTCATATCCTACTTCCTCTTCAGAACAGCAACAAGGTTCTTCCTCTGATAACAGAAGACCAAGTGCTTCCTCAAGACGAAGTGTTGAATTCCGAGAACCATCAGAATCAGAAAATGAACAATTTGTGTTACAAAGTTTTGATGAGAGAATTAAAGATTTAGAGAACAGACAGGCTAATATCGGGATTATGGAGTTAAAGTCACTCAACTCAACAACAGGTGAGTTAATATCACTCAGCTCATTAACAGGTGAGTTAATATCACTCAACTCAATGACAGACAAGTTAATATTATTTTAACAGAATTCTTATACATGTATAAGCAATCAAGATCCATTATTTGTAATACTACAAAATGTGGACAGTCATAATGTTTTAAAGCTGCTGCATTTTGGGCATTGGCATTATACAGTGTTCAATCTAGAAAGAAGTTGAGTTGAGTAAGTGGGTTAGTGGAGAAAACTAGAGTTCCCAGAGAAAACTAAACTATCAACCTTTTTGATGTTTAATGATAAATACAGAAATTAAGGTATTTAATGTTTAGTAAGTGTCATTTGAATCTATAGAAATCTTAATTTTGTGTAAAAAAAAAATTGAAATACTTGAAAATGCACATCCTGGGGCATACTAAGTACATACATGGATTTATTCATGATCATTATTTTGTACTGGTTACCAGAATTTACTCTTTTTTAAAGCCTTTATGGACAATTTTTCATTCATTTATTCATTCATTCATTTATTAGTTTGTTCATTTATTTATTCATTTAGTCATTCATTCATTCATTCCTTCATTCATTCATCTAAATGTATTTTTCCTTATTTTTTAATTCATTTTTTGTTACATAGATAAAAAATCGCTTAGTAAAAATAAAGGAAGTCTCAAGAAAAGTAAATGGAAATCAATAAAAGACAAGTTTATGGGAAGTTTACGGATGAAGTTAGCGAGTAAGTATACTGTTTAAAATGGCTGCTATTACATTGGAGAGGGAATAGATGTTCTTAAATCAGAAATGTGTTTTATTGAATAGATTTTGACCAATTTTACAGCTTATTTCAATAGGCAAATGTGAAAAATAGTAATAAAATAGTGTAATTAAATCAGCAAAAGCTGGTGGAATTGAATGTGACAAAAAAAAAATTTAAAGAAAAGACTTTAATACTGTAAAAAATATAAACTTTTAATGATTGAAAAAGACTTCTCATCTTGTTTTATATTTCTACAACATCTTTAAGACCTGGTTTCTCCAAAAAGTCTGAGTGTTTTTTGTCTCGCCTGACAATGGTTTGCCAAACAGTGAGACTTAGGTTTTACTTCTGTTCGGCGGCAGCGTGGAATAAAATGTTCAGAGAAAGAGAGAGAGAGGTGGTGTTCCATGCACCTGTCGAGATTCTTTCACTTATATCCAAGTGGTCAGTTCTGGAATGATATAGGAAACTGAAGTACCTGAAAAAAAAAAAAAATAGCTTAACTTTGGCAAGCAAACTGACAAACTATATCACACTAGGATCTGCCCAAGCAGGATTCAAACCTAGGCAGTGAGAGACACTGTGATCTGTAAATGAATGCTTCAGACCACAAGACTACCTTGGGCCCTTATTTTGCTGAAAAAAATTTAATTCTAAATATTGCTATCATTGTACTGCTCTTAAGGTAGAATAAACAAAGGTTTGTAGAGAATAGATTCTGAAGATGAACAACACAGTGCTTTGCTTATCATGAAAGGTGTATTTTTTGAGTTCAGACAGTTTGAGAATATGGCCAAATTGTACTTCTGTGTACTTTAGTTGTTGTCAGTGAAGTTTATAAACTTAATAAAAAAAACTTTTTTTGTTTTGATTTGTTTTTGTTTTTGTTTATCTTTCTAGAAAGGGAGTCAGTGAGTGTAAGAAAAGATGAAGGTAAGTTTACCATTTTCTCCCCTTTAAGATAAACAGCATAGATTGTCTCCCTTTTCAAGACATCTGTTACCAAAATAAATTATATATTTTCTCCCTTTTTAAGATATCTGTTTCACAAAAACAGCAAGATATCTGTTACATAAAAACAGCAAAGATTGTCTCCCTTTTTAACAAGGTTTTCGTAGAAACCTGGTTCTTAGATTACCAAATGTCTGCGGGCGAGCCGGCGGGCATCAAAAAATGGTTTCCGGATGATAACTTGAAAAGTAAATGACATATTTGAAAGAAACTTGGCACATACATGTATTGTGATAAGATCTTGGTTGAGATTGCTTTTGGGATAAATACATCAAAGGTCGAGGTCACAGTTGCTTGGTCATTTCAGAAAATAAGCAACCTTTCGCTATCTATATCTTGGCCATATGTAAAGATAACGACATCGGGTTTTTAGTTTCATATTTTCTAGCAATGCTGATGAAAATAAAAGCCAAAATCAAAAGTCAAGGGTCATACCCTACATTTTGACCTTTGTGTTTTCTGCACTAAAATGGCTATATATGTAAAGATAATGACATAGGGTTTTCAGTTTTAATATTTTCTAGCAATGCTGGTTTTCATGGAGTTTCCGTGACTCTTGTTGAGATATCTATTACACAAAAAAGAGCAAGATATTTGTTAGATGAAATCAGCAGAGACTGTCTCACTATTTATACAAATAAGAGAGATTGTCTCCCTTTTGAAGATATCTGTTACACAAAAACTGCAAGATATTTGTTACATAAAAATAGCAAAGAGTGTCTCCCCTTTTAAGATATCTGTTACACAAAAAGAGCAAGATGCTTGTTAGATGAAATCAGCAGAGACTGTCTCACTTTTCAACACATCTGTTATATAAAAGCAACATTGATTGTCTCCCTTTACAAGATTTCTGTTACTAAAACATATTGTTGTATTATCTTTGGAATTGGTTTTCTTGCCTGTTTCATACTCTCAATGAGCTAGCAGGTTAACAAATATTGTCTTGTGCTTGTACCTGGCAGACCTCAATACCCACTGGCACATCTCATACATACATGAACTTGTTGTAAGTTCAATCCCTAGAAATAAGAAACCTTTCTTATAGAAAATATTGCTGATGTGACATTAAACAACAGTGCAACCAACCAACATTAAATAAAATAAAATTGATCCTCTGCATTTAAGAATTATTTCAGAGTGGAAAGAAGGGTGTGCTAGAATATTGATCTTTGTTTTTTTTTTCACTTTTTATTTTTGATATTTAGTTGATTATTACAAAATTTCAGTACTTTCAGTACTTTGATTATTTTTGATATTTAGTAGATTATTATGGATCTATCGGGAAGAAGAAGGGTGTGTTTGAGAGTGCCTTCAGTCCTCAAATGGTACATCATAACACTATAGATAATCACAGTATGATTGTACTGGACGACGCTGCCAGGAAACTACTGGAACCAGATGAGATGAATGCTGTCATGAAACACCTACAATCAGTATGTGTTTTAATTGATAGATAAACTTTTGTTAATTAACAGGTTTTTTCAAATACATGTATAATGAAAAAACTTTAGATAACTTGAAAGAAATCAAAACTTTTTTTAGCTCTTGCCAAGTGACCAGTATAAATTTTGCTATTTCCTGGCACAGAAACAATGGAATTCCCCAAGATCCATGTGATACCTCATAGCGTTGTGCGGGACAATTATTTCTATTGGCAATATAATTGCATAAAGTGACATTTTCCTGTAATAACGACATTTTTTGGGGAATATTTGACCAAAACATTTGTTTCCAGACAGATGTTAAGAGGTATTGATTATGTGGTACGCTGGCAAGTTACATTGTCTAGAAATTGCATAACATGATTTGATCAATTGATGTATTGCGAGAAATGTCTATTCTAAAAATGAATTTACAGCATTGTACGGTGTGTTCTGTTATGATGAAATATGGGAAATGCTCTTATAACTGAGTGAAAAACTAACCATTTCAAACAATGTTTTAAAATTTTGTTGTTCGTTGTTATAGTAACAGATTTGATTGCACACCGGAATTTCAATAAAAAATCTTTTGCAATGCAACAAAGTTTAATGAAGAATCCTAGGAATGAAGTGAAGTAACGAGTTTTTAATTCTTTCACTTTCATATCCAGTCAGGCTGAAGTACTGAAATGGTGGAGAAAACCGGAGAAAATCATAAATTTTTCACTCTAGTCAACTTAACTACTGTCAGGCCCCTAGTATGGTATGATAAAATTTTGACATATTCGTTACTTTTACGATTTCAGTTCCAATACCATAAGAGATATTTAACAAGGAATTGATAATTTACCTTTTTTTTTTTTTTTTTTTTTAATATATTTCAGTACCATGAGACTCGTGACCTAGACAGATTGGTGGAAGTCTTGCTTGTTTTGTTTGATAAACCAGAAAAAATGTTGTTACTGCGAGATATAAGGTATGTCCATACTCTATTGTCATTGAAATGATGTTACTTTTGGCAAGCTTACACTATTGAAAACTTCGATCCAAATCTTTGATAAAATGATTTTGATCAAAGTACTTTTGTTGTGTCCAAAACTATCCAAGTTTTTGACAAAGCTGACAGAAATGCATGTTCATCTAGAACCATTCATAATCTTACAAAAGAGTTATTTTTCAAAACATTACTAGTCTTAAAAAAATTGCTTTTAATTGCCTTTAAAGTTCTTAATTTGAGATAGTAAGTATGTATAACATAAGTTTGTTACCACAAGCTTAATTATCACTTGAAGGCTTGACCTAGTTTTTTTGTGAATTCTGATTGGTTGATTCCTGTCATTACATCATCATTGATGTAAGCTTTAAGAAAAACAATTTGAAGTTCTTTCCCATCTAAGTTCTTAACTTTGTTCACAATTTTTGATGGGCTAACAACTCTTTAAACCCTGGTAGTCATGCCCCCTCCTCAATAACTTTGCCACTCATTTTTCTCACAGTAAAGACTTGTTTTATTGCCATTCAGTAACTTTGGTATCTCATATATTGCCAAAGTATTTTGCTGTATAAAAATTCTTCTTCTTCTTCTCTCTCTCCCTCTCTCTCATATTATCAAAAATCTCTCTATAATGCCAAAATTTGACTGAAGAGTTGATGCTTATGAGTGAGATTTTACGATGAGTAAGATTTTACGATGATTGAGTGAGATTTTACGATGAGTGAGATTTTACAATGAGTGAGATTTACGATGAGCAAGATTTTACAATATTATACTTTGCTTATAGGAATGTTTTGTATCCGGTTCACATGAACAGATTTGATGATATGGTGAACTCACATGAGGTGGAAGCATACGAGATATTATCCAGCAAACTTCACGAGCAGCTTCGACAGGATAAAAATAGAAAACCGAAAAAGCATCTACTAATGACTGAAGTTGGTGAGTGTACGACATCAATATTATATTTATCAGAGCAATTGGTTAGACAGCTGTAGTAAAATTAATTTTAAATTTTATGCAAGGATGTCACTACCTTTTGTTTTGGTACTAAATCCAACAAATGCTTCAAAAATTCTTAAATTCAGAGGAGAATTGTGAAATTTACAATTTTTTACTATATAAATTCAAACTGCAATATTTTACTGCAAAATAATAAAAATTAGGCTCATTTTCCCCCAAAATTAAGCATGTACAGTACCTTTACATTCCCTTAATGCTAAATATGCATCAACTCCACTTTGATTGAAAGTGTTCATCTAATTGGTTATTACGAAAATATGTTGACATATTTGTGCATTCTACAATGAAAAATGTGGGATGTGTTAGAGCTTATATACTGAATAAATTACCTCTTATCCACAACTGTAAAAAAATGCTTATTCTTCCTGTGTCACCAGTCTCAGATCTGTTTTCCTGTAGGTAGCATTCTTTAACACACTATTGTGCATTTTTATTTTTTCTAGACTTTTCCCAGGAAAAAGGTAGATTTTAGGAGAAAATGTAGTTTTTAGACTTTTAGATTTTTTCTGAGTACTAGTAATTAAGCTACAGTACTGTTCTAGCCATCATACTAGTTTCAGTATTACTTTTTTGGGGCTGTGGGGATCAAGGGGTTTTCACTTTTCAGTCAGATGTGGGGATCAAAGGGTTTTCACTTTTCGGTCAGTCCATTAAAGTTACTATTCAGTCTTGGATTTTTTTTCAGTCAGACTTGTATCTTTTCAATCAGATCTATACACTTTTTTCAGTCAGACTTGTAACTTTTCAGTCAGACCTGTACACTTTTTCAGTCAGACTTGTAACTTTTCAGTCAGATCTGTACACTTTTTCAGTCAGACTTGTAACTTTTCAGTCAGACCTATACACTTTTTTCAGTCAGACTTGTAACTTTTCAGTCAGACCTGTACACTTTTTCATGCAGACTTGTAACTTTTCAGTCAGACCTATACACTTTTCAGTCAGACTTGTAACTTTTCAGTCAGACCTATACACCTTTTCAGTCAGACTTGTAACTTTTTCAGTCGAACCATTAACTTTTCAGTCAGACCTGTACACTTTTTCAGTCAGACTTGTAACTTTTCAGTCAGACCTGTACACTTTTTCAGTCAGACTTGTAACTTTTCAGTCAGATCTATACACTTTTTCAGTCAGACTTGTAACTTTTCAGTCAGACCTGTACACTTTTTGAGTCAGACTTGTAACTTTTCAGTCAGACCTATACACCTTTTCAGTCAGACTTGTAACTTTTCAGTCAGACCTGTACACTTTTTAAGAACAGATATGTAACTTTTCAGTCAGACCTATACACTTTTTCAGTCAGACCTGTACACTTTTTCAGTCAGACCTGTACACTTTTTCAGACAGATCTGTAACTTTCAGGCAGACCTTTCAGTTAAGTTTTCAGTTAGTCTCTACACCCCTTCAGTCAGACCTGTTCCATTTTCATTTAAATAAATAAACTTTCCATTTGGACCTGTAATTTTTCAATCAGTCCTATGAACTATCTGAACAAATCTTGCTCATTGGACATGTAATTTTTTCAGTCAACCTTCATTATTATTGTAAATTTTCTTATGTTCTTTTAAAAAACATTTTAATACTTGAGATTGTAGCTAGTTAGTATTCCTTTATAATTCCTGATGCTGCTTGAATAAAAAGACAATTGTAGTAATAAGATTTCTAGGTTACCATAGTGATTTTACAGTATTGTTATTCATTTATGATGTAATAATTATGGTTTCTATGGAAACATAGATGTACAACAAATAATAACACCAGAACAAGAATGTTTGGATCTGCTGGACAGTGTGAATGAAGAAGGTAGTTATGGTAACCAAATATGTAAATTAACAACATTTTGTTTCCACCATTCACAGCTAAGAGATTCTAAGTATATCACAAAAGGCTTTGTTTGATTGGATGAAACCAGTGTATCATGTGACATCCAATAACGTTTATGCAAAATTATTATTTCAAGTTGATTGGAAAATGGTAATTTCATGTAAAGACATGAATTCCATGAATTCATGATAAAAATTTAAAAGTTTTCCGAAAGTTTTGCATAAAACGTTACTGGGATTTAATCACATGGTATGTTGGCCGACAGTTGTGTTTTTTTGATAATACAAGATCATCATTTTTATCACTTCTTCATTAGTCACCAGTCATGATGCATTCAGAATTATTGAGTTTGAAATGTACATGTATTTTGATTTCGTTATTGTGTTAATATTCTTGATAAATAACTGTTCACAGTGCTATTGTAATAGAGAATTCGAATGTGTCGAACATGTCAATCTGTGTCACATCTTGTCTTTATTTAATTTTAATGTCGTGATTGCATGCTTACCAGAATATACACTGAATGTGTAATTATATCATATAACTGCATGCAAACTGTATGTTTAATTAAAATTTTTTGCTTAAGTACAACAATAATTTTTCCACAAAGTACAAATAAATGGCATTTCAAATATGTAAATCCCATTAAACTGAACATATTTCTGTTTAGATATTGAATTTGTTATGCTGCGTAAATTGTTAAATAAGTTTGTATCATTCACAATGCATATGTTCCATTCAGGCTATTTCTAATGAAAATCGCATTCATTTCTAAGACTAAAAGTTAAGCTCTTAATAACTACATGAAATCTTTTTTTTTCAAATGAATTAAATAAAAAATTTAAATTAAAAAGATGCAGCACCAGGCATAGTAAATGTCACCATGACTACAGTGTCATTGAATGTCATAATCAGTGTACACCATTATGTATATGAGTGGGTGTGGCTATTTAGAATTTGATTTGACTGGTTAATTTAATGGGGTTTTACATCTCGGTCAAGAATATTTCAATTATTTTGAGATGTCAGTAGCTATAGGTTAAGTTGAATTGGGCATCAGTTTTTAAGGTCTCTTCTGAATGTCTCTATGACCTTCATATCTAAATCCAGAGTGCTTGCTGAAAGAACAGTCACTCCCTTTTTTTTTCAAGTCTTAATCAGACTTGGCTGGGGTTTAAACCCCAATCTCACACATATATGTAACAAGCACTCTACCAACTAAACTACGATAGTGATATATTTAGAATTTCTTACTGACTTTTTAATACAAGTATAGAACTATTTTGTTTCAGTATTTAAGCTTCTTCTCCTTTTTAATTTTTTCTTTCCTTATATTTTTTTAAATTGCATCTAATTAAATGTAAGGCCTTAATTGCCAAATGGTATAAAACAAACACTTAGGGATGTCAGCATCTTGTACTGCATAGGTCCATGTTCCGCTTTAGAGAATCCTAGTTTTTAAAAAAAATGTCAGTTTTCTTGACAAAGATAATGTGGTTTTCTACATGTAAATGACTGTACGCCTGAATAAACTTAAGTAAAACTATTTAAAAAAAAACAAAACCTTGGTCATAACTGAACTGCCTTTTTGGACCATACCATTGATATTGTTTAAGACGCTATGTTAAACAAATGACAAATCTTATTGAAAAATAAACGAGGGAACTCACTAGAAGAGTTTTCTTGTAAACCTTCATTTTGATGGATTCATGCTTTTCTGTTTTCTTCAGATGACCATGGTCATTTTCAAATCAAATCAATGTCTCCACTGTCCAGAAGAAGATATTCAGAAAATATGTTAATTGAAATGAAGGAGGAAAAAAGTACAAACCCAGATGAACTTGTTCTTAATCCTGCTGCATTAATTATGGATGGAAAGAAAGAAGGACATGAGTCCGCTAAAGGGTAAGTATAGAGACATAGAGAAGAAACAGTAACTATGTACAGGCTGTGTATGACCAGTAGCTAGCTGTTTTTGGACTACTGATTATAAGAGCCCTGTTTTGGCACATGTGTAGAGTAGATTGATGGAGATTTATGCTTAAGTCAAGTCTCTCATTTTTTTAAGGCATCTAGTTCTGGGATTGTGGAAGTAACCATAGTTCCCTGATAAAATCTTAGAATTTGTGTGTGCAAACCTCACATGTTGAAAGGCACTGAGATCCGTTTTAGAGCACTTAGTCGCCAAGGTCTACTTAGACATGTAAAATGCCTTCACCTTGGTTTAAGTTATTGCATCATAAGATGTACCAAACAACAGCTCAGTGATAAATCAACACTACTTGTCTTTCTTTAGAACTAAGATAAGCTTAAAAATATGCTATTAGCTTTATGCATGCCACAGAAAATATCAACCAAAACATTTTTATTGTCAGTTTGATTGGAGATGTCCATTTAGTCAGTCATAATAAAGTCCTCAGTATAGTATAAAGTGTGCTTCACAATAAGTAACTAGATGCCCCCATGCACTGCAGTTTAATTAGAATAAAACTGTAAATCACAAAACTTCATTGAAGACTTATACACTTCTAGTTATATATAACCACCTCCGTGGCTCTGGTAGAGCATCTGCCTTGAGAGCATGTGGTCGTGGGCTTAAACCCCCAACGTACATTCATAAGACTAAAATTTAAGATATTGCTTCCTTACCAGGTGCTCTGCATTAAGAGGATAGAGTATTGACTGGTTCACCCACTTTTCAGATAATGGACTAGGGGAGTGATATGCTTACCTGTGACATAATGACTTGGTGAGCTAGCACCTTACTAAAAAGTCACCCTGAGTACACACTTGTAAACAGCAGACCATTATACATGCTCCTACATGTAACACAATCATGCACAGATTTTTTAGATTAATCCTTAGAGATTAATAACCTTGCTGTCATCCTGAATAGCTGAAAAACTGCTGATGTGATGCCAAACAACATTACAACAACTTCTAGTTGTAAAGGTTTCTTTGTAAATTAGTGTGAGATATTTATATTTATTAATGTTTTATTTTTCAGAAGTGAAGCTGGTTCATCACTTACATCAGCAGAGTCATTTACAAAACAAGGATCCATTATAGCTTATGTGTCCAAAATCAAACCAACATTAGGTATTTATAACAACACTACCAGAGCTACTTTCTTTATATATTTAAAGGGCACCTGTCCATTTAGACCACCAACATTAGGTATTTATAAGAACACTACCAGAGCTACCTTCTTTATATAATTAAAGGGCACCTGTCCATTAAGACTACCAATGTTAGGTATTTATAAGAACACTACCAGAACTACCTTCTTTATATATTTAAAGGGCACCTGTCAATTAAGACCACCAATGTTAGGTATTTATAAGAACACTACCAGAACTACCTTCTTTATATAATTAAAGGGCACCTGTCCATTAAGACTACCAATGTTAGGTATTTATAAGAACACTACCAGAACTACCTTCTTTATATATTTAAAGGGCACCTGTCCATTAAGACCACCAATGTTAGGTATTTATAAGAACACTACCAGAACTACCTTCTTTATATAATTAAAGGGCACCTGTCCATTAAGACTACCGATGTTAGGTATTTATAAGAACACTACCAGAACTACCTTCTTTATATAATTAAAGGGCACCTGTCCATTAAGACTACCGATGTTAGGTATTTATAAGAACACTACCAGAACTACCTTCTTTATATAATTAAAGGGCACCTGTCCATTAAGACCACCAATGTTAGGTATTTATAAGAACACTACCAGAACTACCTTCTTTATATATTTAAAGGGCACCTGTCCATTAGGACCACCAATGTTAGGTATTTATAAGAACACTACCAGAACTACCTTCTTTATATATTTAAAGGGCACCTGTCCATTAAGACAACTGACATTATGTATTTATAAGAACACTACCAGAACTACCTTCTTTATATTATTAAAGGGCACCTGTCCATTAAGACTACCGATGTTAGGTATTTATAAGAACACTACCAGAACTACCTTCTTTATATAATTAAAGGGCACCTGTCCATTAAGACCACTGACATTAGGTATTTATAAGAGCACTACCAGAACTACCTTCTTTATATAATTAAAGGGCACCTGTCCATTAAGACCACTGACATTAGGTATTTATAAGAACACTACCAGAACTACCTTCTTTATATATTTAAAGGGCACCTGTCCATTAAGACAATTGACATTATGTATTTATAAGAACACTACCAGAACTACCTTCTTTATATTATTAAAGGGCACCTGTCCATTAAGACTACCGATGTAAGGTATTTATAAGAACACTACCAGAACTACCTTCTTTATATAATTAAAGAGCACCTGTCCATTAAGACTACCGATGTTAGGTATTTATAAGAACACTACCAGAACTACCTTCTTTATATAATTAAAGGGCACCTGTCCATTAAGACCACCAATGTTGGGTAGTTATAAGAACACTACCAGAACTACCTTCTTTTATATATTTAAAGGGCACCTGTCCATTAAGACCACCGAAGTTAGGTAGTTATAAGAACACTACCAGAACTACCTTCTTTATATATTTAAAGGGCATCTGTCCATTAAAACCACCGAAGTTAGGTAGTTATAAGAACACTACCAGAACTACCTTCTTTTTATATATTTAAAGGGCACCTGTCCATTAAGACCACCGAAGTTAGGTAGTTATAAGAACACTACCAGAACTACCTTCTTTATATATTTAAAGGGCATCTGTCCATTAAGACCACCGATGTTAGGTAGTTATAAGAACACTACCAGAACTACCTTCTTTATATTATTAAAGGGCACCTGTCCATTAAGACCACCGATGTTAGGTAGTTGTAAGAACACTACCAGAGCTACCTTCTTATATATTTAAAGGGCACCTGTCCATTAAAACCACCGATGTTAGGTAGTTATAAGAACACTACCAGAACTACCTTCTTTATATAATTAAAGAGCACCTGTCCATTAAGACCACCGATGTTAGGTATTTATAAGAACATTACCAGAACTACCTTCTTTATATATTTAAAGGGCACCTGTCCATTAGGACCAGTGGTATAAAGGTTCTGTTGCTTCATAAATTACTTAAAAAGGGCCTCTATATAAAGACAGTGGTTTCAACCAGAAAAAAACCTAAATATAATATAAATACTATCTGTTTATTGAAACCAGTGGTTTAAAAATCATGTTGCCTTTAAAATGATTTTTTTTTTAAAAAGGGCCTCTACATGAGGACAACCTGTTCTACAAGACAGGTGGTTAATAAAGGTCCATTTGCTTAATATTTCAACCAAAAATAAAACTCAATATAAATACTACCTTTCCAATGAGACCAGTAGCTTTAAGCTAGCCTGTTGCCACAAAAATTAATAAAAATGGCCTCTTTATACAGATCATGTTGTCTACAAACATATTATTGTATAGCAGGTTATTTTTGCAGAGTGCAAATTTTGGCAGTAGTATTAAATTTTGTGTACCTGAGTGAGATTTTAGATAGCCAAAATAAATAGGCTAAAATTTTCAACTGACCTTTCCATCAAAAATTAGCCCTGGTAAAATAATTTGCTGAAATTTTTAATGTCGCATGAGTGAGAATTATCTTTCATGTTATTCCTATTGTAATCAATTCCTATTGTAATCAAAGTCATCATTTTTAAGGTTACATCTGAAGGAGTAGCTAGTACATGTATGTGTAGTTTCTGGTCTTGAATCCAATCATGTTGTTATTAACTTTCAGGTTTGTGTGTATCTGGGGGTAGCGACAGCAGAAAACAACCAGTAGTTAAAGTTGACAGAGTAATAAGTGGCGGGGCTGCTGCTGATGAACCAAGAATACAGGTTCATGAAATAGCACACACCGCACAAACACACACACACACACACACACATACACACACACACAGGGCTTTTTCTACTTTTCTGGAAAAATGTCCTGGGTCCTACGACTTTGGGAAATTTAGTGCGTAAACTCCAGAAATTGGGAAAAATTGAAAGAACAATAAAACAGATTAAGAGTTTTATGATTCATTTAATGAGTTCATTTATTACAGTATAATTTTTCTCTTTTTAAGTGTTTTAAAATTATTGACCATAGCATTTAACTGATCATCAGACAGTTTATCATTTCCTTCGGAACAATGTGCATTGTTTGCATAATTGCTGATATACATTAACATGTAAACTGCAGTTTACATAACCTTCCAATGAAACTGAGTGCATTTTACTCGAGTTATGCCGCTCTAACTTCCTTGTAGGATGTGTACCTCGTTGAACACCTTTTCTTGGCCGCGCTACTGCTACTAGTGCAAGGTTCGGCAGTACGTGAGTCAACCTCTGTCACTTTACAGACCATTTCTGTCTCCATTTGAGGCAGCCCTAGATCAAAAGTAACATCATTATCTGCTATTGGGGCCCCTTTCTTAAATCCAAATGCATCAAGTTTTTGGCATTTTGATGCGTCTTTTTTTGCTTTATTTCTTAACATAATATCTGCCGTTGTGTGACATGTTTGTAACCTGTCGTAGCCATTCGTATTGTACATGTAACAGTATTGATTATACAGTAATAGGCCTATACGAAGTTAACCGAGGAATTTTGAATGCACTTCCAGAAACTTGATGCTGCCATTACATCCTTCCGGAAATGATTAAGTGAACATCGATTAAATCAGAAGTTATTTTCATTTTTTTCATCCAAAAAACCTAGTATTTTTGACATATAAAAATTGGGAAAAAATAGCCATAATTTGCATTGGGAATGAGGCCGAATTTCGGCCATAAATGTAAGGTAGAAAAAGCCCTGACACACACACACACACATATATATTCAGTAGAACTCTGATTACTCTAAGTGAATCGTGAATGACACTTCTGTGGCAACTTCAGGTTATCAGGGTGTTCAAGTTGAAGGATGACATCACCCAGCCTATATGTCTTTCCTTCATATAAATGTAATATCATGGTAGCTCAAATTCTGAAGATTCTTGTGATGTCTCTGATTATTTTATTTAATGGGCCATGGAACAGACCAAATTTTGTCTTTGAGTTATCAGGGGTATTCAAATTAT
The DNA here is from genome assembly GCA_029721355.1 of Tegillarca granosa. Taxonomy (NCBI): domain Eukaryota; kingdom Metazoa; phylum Mollusca; class Bivalvia; order Arcoida; family Arcidae; genus Tegillarca; species Tegillarca granosa. The sequence continues at coordinate 39,763,409 of CM056605.1, forward strand.
AGAAGTTTGGTATCAAAATCATCCTAATATACATGAAGCTAATTTAGAAAATCTGTCATGACAATAATAAGATTTTGAGTTATTGTGGAATTCAAGATATTAAAGTTCTAATACATATATATATACCTAGAAAAAAACTTGTTTGACTTTCTTTAAATTTCAGGGAAAGAATTTATGATATTTCTGACACTCTGAAGGATTTGAGAGGTTAATTTTACTTGATAATACAATCAATTAACCTGTTTATATAAACCACCTGTCTGTAAAACATATCTTTCTTGTATATTATGGGCATTTATAAAGTACATATTTTACTTAACATGTATATCTCCAGGAAAATACATTTTATCGCCATGGTTACTACCGACCTTGAATATAACAAATATTTATGACCTGCTAAAATTTCTTTTGATACAATTGCAACAATCATTTTTTTCTCATAATATTTATAATTTATACTTTTGAACAGCCTGGTTTGATAATAGTGTCAGTAGATGAAACTAACCTACTGGGAGCCTCTCATACGGAAGCAGTCTCTATACTTAAAAAATCCTTCAGCAACAAAAGAAGAGTTACTATGAGGGTGATCCTAAAAAAGGATGAAACTACAGAACAGAAATGTTAAAAAAAGCTTTTTTAATACTGAAAACAACAACAAATTCTTTAGTGGATAGAAAGAAGAGTTACTATGAGAGGGTGATCCTAAAAAAGGATGAAACTACAGAGCAGAAATGTTAAAAAAGCTTCCTTAACACTCAAAACAACAAAACACTCCTTTAGTGGATAGAAAAAAATTTACTATAAGGTTGATCCTAAAACAAGATGAAACTACAGAGCAGAAATGTTAAAAAAGCTCTCTTAATACTCAAAACAAAAATACCTTAGGGACAAAAGAAGAGTTACTATAAGGATGATCCTGAAAAGGGGACAAAACTTCAAATAAGAAATGTGAAAAATTCTTATGTGTAAACAACTCGGAAGACTTACAATATGTAGAACTGAGTGAAAACTTAAGTAATTATTCTCATTTTCTAAAGACAAAATTACTTGTACATTTTAAAAATCTTGCAGAACACATAAGATCTTATCAAGGTCATTTTGTATATATATATATATATATATATATATATATATATATATATATATATATATATATATATATATATATATATATATACATATATATATATATATATATATATATATATATATGTGTGTGTGTGTGTGATACTGAGAATGGATAAAAAAAATTAAAAACATCATCATAATGATCATTATCCTGTTTAGATTATCCTGACCATTTGATTATTCCTTTCACAATGGTGAGGCCTGGCTGTCCAGTCAAGAACAAAGTCTCCCCTTCTTTGCTTTGAAGAAAAGAAATACAGAAAGAAGAAATATTAAAAATTTCACATTTCACCATGAGGTTGTTTTAACATAAGGAAGAAACTACGAAGAACAAAATATATCCCATTTTCATAACTACACTTTTTATACTGTCTCAACACCCAAGAAATTCTTGAATTACAAACAAGGAGAAACTTTAAACAATAATTTTTATAGAAAAATATGGATCAGCTATATAAGGATTTTGTTTCAAGTCTTGTATATTAATTTTACAAGCAATTCAAATAAATGTATATATATCAGAATGAGAGTTTTAAAACATAAATAGTTTGTGATTGACGATTATTGCATTCCTAACAAATAATTAGCAAGATAAAAATGATTAATACTTGATTTGTTATTGGTACTGGGAATACAGAACTCGTTTATTTATTTATTTATTTGTTTATTTATTTATTTATTTATAATTACTGTAAATTCACAAATATTTGCAAGGATTAAATTTTGGTATTTTTGTGGGTTAGTGAAAACCACGAAATTAAATGTCATTGAAAGATTTTAATTACAATTTCCCCAAAAAGAAATTTTTTACAATCTCAATTCCATGAAGTTTTCTCCCAAATGACAAAACCAAGAAATTTTAACCTAACAAATATTAATGATTCTACAGTATTATTTATATCCGTCCCTGTTTTGCAATATATTTTAATATGAAATTTAAAGTGCAATAGAAACTCTGTATTATAAAATTTTTATTTTTGTGATGTTTTTTGATGTTGGTTTTTTTGTTTTTTTTTTTTTTTTTGTTTTTGTTTTTTTTTGTTTCGTTTTGTTTTTTTTTTTCAAATGCATTTTACACATGAAGATAAGATTAAAAAAATAAACCCTAAGATTATTTGTTGATGATATAGATAGATAAGTTATAGAAATCCAAGTTACATATAAATTTTAAAAATGATAATAATCTGAAAATTACATGTACTTAAAGTGCTGAAATTACATGTAATTTAAGTGTTCATTGTGTATATATTTGAGCATGTTAGAGATAAAATAAGGTTAGATTAGGCATGTAAAATTTAGCCAACAAGCTTATATGATGAACATTAACCTTTTTTTTTTTTTTTTTTTTTTTTTTTCCTTCAGTTTTTACATTTAACTGATAGTATTAAAAGTTTTGAGTATGTACCATGCAGATAATAGTATATTAGTGGTGGTTATGGTAGATTTTATATTTTAGTACATTTGTACTTATAATCAGTTGGTTTGTCTCAATATGTGTTTTTTCTATATCTCATTTGTTTTATTAATTTAAGCTTTTCTCTTCATTGATGTAACTCATCTGGCTGTTATCAAGTTATTGTATGGTTGTAGATTTATCCATTTATACTTGGGTCATAAAAAGACAGGATAGGTTTCAGGTTTAGCTCTCAAAAATCATCTACATAATTTTTTTTCATTAATAATAAATTCAATTATTTTAGCTTTATTTTGTCATATTTCATTTATTTTATTTGACATAACTCAGCTAGCTTTTACACAGTTATTGTATGGTTGTAAATTTATCAACTTATACTTGGGTCATCAAACAACAAGATAGATTTAACTTTCAAAAATCATTCTAGATCTACATTGATTTTTTTTTTTATTAATGACAAAGTCAAGTTAACTATAGCTTTGTTTTATGTCATATTTCATTCCTCTCATTTAACAAAACTCAGCTGGGTTTTTATTAGTAAAGTTAATTCAGCTGCTTAGTTTATCATATGACTGGAGATGTATCCTGACTGGGTTCATAAACAGGCAGGATAGGTTCATTTGTAAAAAAAAAAAAAATCATTGTAAAATATCACATATTTTTAATAAATTACAGGTCAAATTATTTTTAGCATTTTTTATTTTCTTATTTCAACATAACTTTGCTGGCCGTTATCAAGTTCTTTTTAAGCTGCAAAGTTTCGTCATGACTGAAGATGTATCCACTATTACAGGGTTCAAAAACATGCAAGATAGGTTTAGCTTTTTAAAAAATCATCATAGAAAATCACATTTTTTATGAATTACGGGTTAAATTATTTTTAGCTTTTTTTCATATTTCATCATAACTTTGCTGGCTGTTTTCAAGTACTTATTCAGTGCAAAGTTTTATCATGACTGAAGATGTATCCACTATTATTTGGTTCATACACAGACAGGATAGGATCAATCTACTATTATAGGGATCATAAACAGACAGGATAGGTTTGGACCTTTTAAAAGTCATAGAAAATTTTCACATAATTTGTTTATTACAAATGACAGAGACAAATTATTTTAGCTCGTCTTTGTGAATAACAACAAAGCTAATGTCATACCCATGTCATCATGACTTTAGGTCATCAGCATGCCACTAAATGTTGTGTGAGTTTATTAACTCCAGCAGATTTAAGAACTTTGTTCCATGTACACTGGCAAGTTAACTAATCGCTATGTGAGAATTTTTTTTGAAGGGTGACAAAAAAATTATGTACCAGATTTTGTATATTGGTACCTGGGGTATATCTTTTTACATGTATTGAAAAAAAATTCCCTAGATACTTGTGTGAATAAATATATATACATGTATACAGTTTTCAACTGCTTCATTTTAATTTGAATAATATATATAAATGTATATCTAGATGTAAAGAAAATGTTTGTATTTTAAATGCCTGTATTATGGATATATTGAAAATCTTCAAAGTAAATGCAATAAACGATATATATAAATAAAAAGTCAATTTTCTTCAGAATGTTATTGAAAATGCTATCATTTCAGAAACTTTCAGAATCTAAATGTTTTCATGTTGATCTTTTTTTTTTTTTTTTTTTTTTTTTTTTTTTTTTTTTTTTTTTTTTTTTTTTTTTTTTTTTTTTTTCCACTGATATTAATATGCTCATACAAGAAACATGAAGAAAATTGTTCCATTTTGCTGAATATATTGTGCAAGCTATGGAATATAAGCCAGAAAAAATATAAATATATGATTATTTCACATGTAAAATATATTTTTATATAAAGAATACTGTTGAAACTGCACTGCTAGGGTTTATCTAGTGTAGTCTAATGGAGTAATAGTGTTTTAGGTCCCAGTCAAAATTCCTTCTCTTATATTGAGGTGGTCAGTTCTGGAATGGTAGGGAAAACCAGAGTGCCTGGAGAAAACCACAAATCTTTAGCAAATGATCTAAAGAAATTCCTTCCACTAGGAACAGACTAAGCAAGATACAACTCTTGGCAGTGAGAGGCACAGTGACCCAAAATTGTGAGCTATAGACCAATTGGACAACGAGGCACCAGTTATCTAGTAATGAATAGTGAAGTGGAATTTGTTATTTATCAAAGCTTTCATTATGACTAATTAGACGTCAATGCATTGAATATTTATTTTAAAGACAAAACCTTTTAAATTATCTCTTTTTCAACTCAGCTGCTCTGCCCTTTTCAGCTTGGTTGGTTAGCTATGTCCAAGTGACCACTACAGTAGCTGAGTTGGTAGAGTGCTGGCTGTGTATGTGGGATGCTGAGGATTCAACCCCTGCCAGGTCTCACCAAGACTTAAAGTTGGTAGCGAATTTTGCCAAACACTCGGCCTTTAGAAATAAAAGTCACAGGGTCCTTCTGATGAGACCTTAAAAACCAATGCCTCGTGTCACTTGCAGGCATGGCATATTAAAGGACCCTCCCTGCACATTTCCCCTTAGTGCACTGCAAAGGTAAAAAGTTTTGACACTTCATCTACAGCTGGTGACGTCTCAATATAAGTGAAATATTCTTGATGGGGACTTATTTTATTAAATCAAATCATATGTCCAAGTGAGTTATACAGGCTCATTCAGTCTGATAAGTGAAATGGGTCTAGTTAAAAAGTAAAATTAATTTCTCTCAAAACGTATCCCCCCCTCTCTCTCTCTCTCTCTCTCTCTTAGCTAAAAAGCAACAATAAAAAATAAAAAATAAAAAACTTCATTTTAATAACAACTTAATATATATATATATATATATATATATATATATATATATATATATATATATATATATGTCTTTAAGACAACTCCAGTATTATATCAGTGTTAATCCTTTTATTTAGATACCAGTAAAATTTAGAATGTTTACACCTTTATCTAATGCTGTAAACATTCTCTCTCCATCATGTGCTACAGAATAAACAGGGCTTTTAACATGTCTGTGTCCAGTATAATACATCTGAAAATAAATAAAAAAAAAACATTAATACATCTCTCTCTCTCTCTCTCTCTCTCTCTCTCCATCATGTGCTACAGAATAAACAGGACTTTTAACATGTCTGTGTCCAGTATAATACATCTGAAAATAAAATTAAAAAACATTATTAATACATCACTCTCTCTCTCTCTCTCTCTCTCTCAATCATGTGCTACAGAATAAACAGGACTTTTAACATGTCTGTGTCCAGTATAATACATCTGAAAATAAAATTAAAAAACATTATTAATACATCTCTCTCTCTCTCTCTCTCTCTCTCTCTCCATCATGTGCTACAGAATAAACAGGACTTTTAACATGTCTGTGTCCAGTATAATACATCTGAAAATAAAATTAAAAAACATTATTAATACATCTCTCTCTCTCTCTTTCTCTCTGTCCATCATGTGCTACAGAATAAACAGGGCTTTTAACATGTCTGTGTCCAGTATAATACATCTGAAAATAAAATTAAAAAACATTATTAATACATCTCTCTCTCTCTCTCTCTCTCCATCATGTGCTACAGAATAAACAGGACTTTTAACATGTCTGTGTCCAGTATAATACATCTGAAAATAAAATTAAAAAACATTTTTAATACATCACTCTCTCTCTCTGTCTCCATCATGTGCTACAGAATAAACAGGGCTTTTAACATGTCTGTGTCCAGTATAATACATCTGAAAATAAAATTAAAAAACATTAATACATCACTCTCTCTCTCTCTCCATCATGTGCTACAGAATAAACAGGACTTTTAACATGTCTGTGTCTAGTATAATACATCTGAAAATAAATAAAAAAAATAACATTATTAATACTCTCTCTCTCTCTCTCCATCATGTGCTACGAAATAAAACAACTGGGCCCAGTATAGTATATTTCAAAGTATACCGGTAAAGTAAAAAAAAAATTGTGTACAAAGATGTAAATAAAAGAAACAGCCAACAAGATAGAGAAAAAACAAATACATGTGATAAAATGTCTGGTCAGCCTTCAAGGTAGAAGTTTTCAATACTTCCAGTCACTTCACATCACAAAAACTAAGGAAAAACAATTGCTTAATAAGCTTGCCTATGAGCTTAGCACATATAAATATTGGTAGTTCTTTCTTCTGAATGAAAATATGTAAATAAGCGAAAGTGGTTATGACAACAAGTAAATAACATACCAAAATTAAAAGCCTGGATAAAATTTCCAGAATCGGATTTGTTCACATAATTCATAACAGTGTAATATGGGGTTTTAATTTCGAAATTATTAAGCTAAAAGTGTAAGAGTTGGCATAGCTGCTTATTATGAAAGACCTTAGAAGAAAAAAAAATACACTATATACAAAATTGTATACTTGTATTACCTGTACCGATTTACTGAAGCGTTTATCCCATAGTCTAACCAATCCATGCATTGCCGTTCCCGTTAATATTGTCATGTGACCATCAGATTGTATACAGTATAAAGATAAATTAAACGAATCTTCCCATTCTCGGACACTGAAATATATAAAAACATAAAACATGTACAATCTAACAGGTATTTCTTTTCTTATTCCAAAAACTGCTTGTACATGTATGACACAATTTTTTCTGTTAAGAGAAAGTATACATGTACATTATGCATCTAAGTGCAAAGGGAATTAAGCCCAAGTTGAATACAGTAAAACTAAGTTTGACAGTTTTCTTGCCAAAGGTCAGTAGATCACAGCATCTCTCATTACCAAATTCTGAATCTCACTCAAGAAGGCCTATGAAAAGACATGTAATTTTTCAAATAGGGAAAAATTTCATTAAATTTTTTTTTTTACACAAATTCACAAGATTTACATGACATGGAATTAAAAGATAATAAATTAATATTTTAACTGAATGTGTGATTTTCTTACACTTACGCTGACTGAGATCTAATGATGCAAAAAAAAAAACAATGAAAGTAAAATTTTTAATATAATGGAAACACTCCTTAGATTATATGCTAATTATGAAAATTCCTACCACAAAATTTATTCTGAAATTTTCTAACACAGATTTATCTACGATATTTTATCTACAATATTTTATCTATAATATTTTATCTATAATATTTTATCTACAACAATATTTTCTGTTTAGTAAATCTTACCATGACTGGGTTCTCAAGTCCCATAAACGCAGAAAACAGTCATACCCACATGTTAGAAGTGATTGTGGTGTCTCATATTTAATGTCCAATATACCAGCCCCTCTCTTATGTTGATACTGTAGAGATGAAATCAGCTGACATCTGAAAAAATAAAACAAATTCATTATTGTCCAGTATGTAAGGGTTTTTTAATTGCAGTTTTCCTTGAATTTACAATCATTATTTGTTCAGTTAAATTTGGTCATCATAAAGGTTTAAGAATATATACAGGAAAGTTTTTAAAGAAAAAATATCATATATTTATTTTTGGAAACTGAGAATGCTTGTAGAAATTCAAAGTTATAACTAACATGACTAGGCTCAAGTTCAGAGTTGAGTTTAGTAATGGTGTTTTACGCCTCAGTGAAGATTCAATCACTCATATTATGGTGGTCACTGGGATGGTGGAGGAAACCAGAGTGCCTAAAGCAACTCCCCCCCCCCCCCCACTTCAGCAAGCAAACGGAAAAATTTCTTATTCTAGGGTCTGCCAGAGTGAAACTTACATGGTTAGAGGCACTGTGATCCGTAAGCACACCTTGGACCATTCAGCCACCAAGGCCTCCAATGACTACCCCGTGACTAAGATCAACCTTTTATCAAGATTATTTGATTTTTATGGAATTTTTTTTTAATTTGCTGTCACAAACACAAAGACTCTATTATCAGATAAACATAATAAATGAATTCACAGAGTTAACTATAACATCAGCTTATTTAATTTTTCAGTTTTTATAAAATAAATGTAAATACAGAAATTTTTGCATCCATTAATATTCATGAAAGACAACATGGACATCTATTCGAGTACTTTTAATTTCATGAAACCTGGTGATTGCCAGCACAAATGATAATAACTTTTTTTTATTAGTGATAGTTTTAATTATGCATCTACTCATAATTAATGTGGAAATAAAATGATCACAAAAATTTCCCGATTAACAGTACATCAAAGCTTATTGGAGGTTTGACAAGGTATCACCTTCTTGACTCTGTTGTTTAAAACTCCTGTTAAGCTAACCAGTTGTTTAGCAAATATTTGAATTATGTGTGTAAGTCAATTGTTTAAAATTTTCTGTCAAAAACCTATGCCCATAATAAACTTAACATTTTCGTAATTTTCACTAACCATTTGGTTTAACTAATGACGCTTTGAACAACCGAACTCGGATAAGGAAACTAAATACAAAAATGTATACTAAATAGACTGAATCTTACGTGTTAAAGTCATATGTAGATAGTGGTATTTCATCTGTACAACCAGCAGTTCCATACGTAAACGAACTGAAAAATAATAATATTCATGTACAGTAAAACCTGAGGTAGCGGTTACCTTTATAGAGTGGTCACCTTCGAAGAGAGGTCACCTGTCACTAGCAGTCAGTCTGAGTCAGTCCTTAATGTTTTTACTAAATGAAGAACCTTTGTAGAGTGGTCACCATTCAGACATGGGTAGTGGCTACTTTAATGACTACCCAAATGGAAAATTTCAATGTCTACAACAGTCAATAAATGCCATCCTTAGAAACTTTTATTTGCAAAACAGCCATGTCTCGCCTGGTTAGTTTTTGATCGAGTAGAAAATAAATTACTTTAACATAAACTTTCACATTTTGAAATGCCGTCGTCAAATAGTTTAAAGATAAAATGCAGTAAGCTTCTTAAAAAATTTTCATGGTTCAAAATAATGGAGAGCTCTGCTGTTTCCTTCCATCTGATTTTTCTTCATATAATTAACAGATGGGGGTTGTTATGAATGGATTATCAATAAAATTTAATTGCACATTCAATTAAATCACTAACACAAAACATATGTTGGCATTTTTTGGCTTCAACTCGTATTACTACCCGATAATCAAAGGTTAAAAAGGTACAGAAACTTTAAGGATGCGATAAGTATTTCAATTTTCTGTTTTGTTTTTTTTTTTGGTTTTTTTTTTCTCTCTATAATATATAGTTTCAAAAATAGATAACTTCTAAACACCATCCATGAGATTCATTATCGAAAATTTTATTCTTATCAGCTTTAAATAAAAGGAATGATTATTATTAGCTTGGAGCATGCACACTGATGTATGGAGACTGGAACGAATCAAAAGGGAAACCTGACAAACTGCATTAATTGTCTGTCATTAACATACAAATGTACTCGCAATGGTGTTATTTAACCCTTACAAAGTCACAAATGACAAATTTAATGAAATTCTGTGTTTGATTTATAGTATTTCACAGTTTTGTAAGTTGTACACTGTCCGATTTTTTATGACATAACCATGTTCTAAAATTAGATCCCACAGGGCTACACCTCGCTAAGAAATTATTGTTATTTCTTTATTCATTTGAGCTTTTATTGTTGAACCAAATGTAACATTAGGAACATCATTAATTAGATCAGCACTGTTTTAATATTTTGCTAGGGAAACTAATGCAGCTTAAAGTTTAAAACTTTAAAAAAAAAAATTGCCAAAAATCATGAAGTGCAAGATTTTACAGAGAGTGGATTTTAACAAATTTTCTTCAATTTATGTTTTTGAGAAAATTAAACATGCAAAAAATTAGACATGCACATTGACAACACAAATTTTGATCTTAAATCCTACAGAAAATGCACATTGAAAAAAAAAAATTGGGATTATCATGATTTGTAAATGTAGAAAATGAATTTCTACCTGCCATCAGTTGATATTTGTAATGACCACACCCTTTCTCCAGTATCTATTTCATGTTTTACTCTTTTCGAGGAATCCTCTTTGAGTGTTGAAAACACCTGTTAAATATAGATACATTACAACAACTGATTTCAATCAAGAGTTCTCAGAGGAAACAATATTTTCCTGAATATCTAGTTCATAAAAATTCCAAAAAAAGTTAAAAAAAAAAAAAATTCCAGAGATTTATCAACTTCAGCCGTCAGCCTTAGAGTCTTCTGCCAAGTCAGTTTCGCTGGTAAAAGTGCCTATAACATTGCTCTCATACAGTTACATTCAGTAATTTGTTATTTTATCTGTATGATAAGCATTATCACCATCTGATTAACCACTTCAGTGGTGGTAAAATGTCAAACTCAAAAGTGGGAGGCTGGTGTTCAAACCCTGGCTGGGTCAAACAAAGATGTAAAGATATGAGACTGCTGTCTTGACCTGCACTCAGCATTAGGAGGACATAGTACATTTCTGTTTACTTGGTGTCAGGATCATCTTAGATGGGGGAGGGGTATGCTTGTCGGCAACATACTGAATTGGTGAGTTAGCACCTTAACAAAAAAAAGTTGCCCCAAGTGTGCTAGTACAAGGCAGACCATAATACACACTCACATATCACACATATATATGAACTTATTCTTAGATTAATCCTTAGAGATTAATAACCTTGCTCTTGTTGCTAACAGCTGAAAAAATACTGATGTGATGTTAAACAACATTATAATCCACCTATATAACCTGAACCTTCTCCATACTAACCTTTATTTTAGCATCTCTAGATCCAGATATACCTGTGTTACCATGGAAATCTACAGCATGTATTTCACCATTATGTATATTTTCATAATGAGAAGAAAGTTTTCCTGTTTCACTCTCCCAACAAGAAACACTGCCATCACTATTAAAACAGAAAATACACCGACAAAATAGTTAAGGAAATGCTACAGTGTGCTCATTAGTCATATACAATATATATGTTAAACACCATTACTCAATTCTTACGAAATAAAGAATGAATATTTGTTCAAAGTAAGTATATCTTGTCAGATATGACCAGCAATAATGTGGAAAATGTTTGTATACACTTGATTTCGTATCTGATAAAAATCTATCCAGGCTGTGAAAAATAATTCTCAAATTTTTATTTCAAATCCTGGATTATTTTGGCTTTTCCATTTTTTAGTTCAACCATGTATGAAAGCCAATTAAGGTCAATGTTTCTACTGGAAAATGGAACTTAATGAATGAGATTCAAAAGCATACCATATGATACAAATAACTTGAACATTTGTGCAGAAAATTATTTTCATCAGATATAGAATCAATTCAGCTGACATTTTCCTGCTAAAATGACATTATTCTGAGAATCTGAAACAAATATTTTTTTTTTATACTTTTCTGCAAAAATTTTGTGTTAATGAAACCTGCCAGTATACCACGTATTCAATACCTGTTATAATTTGTGCGGAATGAAATGGATAACATTTATATAAATGTCAAATATTCCCAAAAATTTCCTTATTATGCGAAAACATCACTTTATGCAATTCCATTGCCAACAGAAATAATTGTCCCGCATAAACGCTATGAGGTATCACATGGAGCTCCGGGGAATTCCATTGGTCATTTGTAACACTTCCAATCCCCGGCCATTACTTACCAACATCCACTTATAACTGTGTCATCTTTAACCATGAACTTTCTGATGTCATCTTTAATATCTGAAGCTTTACAACAAAACTTTTCTCTGAATTCACCATCTCTTTTCTTTTCAAAACAGAGTATTTCATTTTTCCTGGAAACCCACAACAAGCTTTCCTGCAGCTGTAACCATGGCAACTGTCTAAATGGAAATTTAGTTGAATTATTTTGTATCATAATAAAGAAATAAGAATATATTCCATGATATACTTGTATGTGTTTTCTTCTTCTTTCTTTTTCTTTTTTTCCAATAAAAGACTGCAAATGTTCAATAAGAAGTTATTAAACTTGCAAAAGTTCACAAATATGAAGAGTTGAGGCCATGTGTGTTTTCATTTTACCTGCTTACTGTTTTGTGACTATACCCTGAAGCTTTTAGTGTCATTTTTATATGCACTTTAACTTTAAGAATTTTAACTGAAAAATTCTCTTTTGTTTAAATTCATCCCTACATACGTAATTTTGTTGGTAGGCAAAAGATAGAAACATAGAATTTATTTTTCCAGGTCTAAGTATGAAGAAACTCTTGTTAACATAAAACCTGTTTGTAAAGCAGGCCTTCACAAAGGCCGATTCTTGGCGAAAAACGCTGATTCAAACTTCAAAAGGTCGATTGAAATTATCCAAATTAGCTTTTTTTCCCATAAAGAGTAAGACAAAATCTGATTAAAAATTCTTTAATATCAATTTAACAATTAAGAGTACTCAGGAAAGTGTCACGATTCACTAAAATTCCGTTTACAGGTAATTAACTAATACCTTACAAGTTAATTGATTATTAGTGGCTTCAGTTTCTACCAGAAAACACAAACTTGAAGTCATACATATGCCTGATATACCCCGTTTATGGATAGTTAATAACCTCCCTGATCTCTATATACAACAGCTGGAGGAGCTGACTAGATTGATTATGACCATTTTTCATGTTACCAACAACAACATAATTATACATGGTTTTTGTATCAGGATCATTCGATGTTCCCTTTGCCAATCGCAGATTGACCTTACCATTGAAACCATTTGCGGAGCCCTGGTGTAAAAGTTCAGTAAAGCAGACAACTAATGTTAAATCTTACAATACAATGTCTGTAGACTTACTTAACACTGTATCTCAGTAATGATGTTTCTCTATACTTTGCTTTTATCCAATTCTTTGAGATGCGACATTTTTCTTTCAAAGGTCTGTATGATTTTCTGAAATATTGTAAAACATTTCTTTACAAAGTAAAATTCATATCTGAAACAATTAGAACACAAAAAGAAAATAGTTTTGTAAGATCTCCAGGAAGTTAACTCACAGATTACTTTGGTGTCAGTGCTAATTAATTTTTGTTTTATTGAAGGTATATTAGTCAGTCATGGCAATGTAACCATTTTGAAAATAATCTTCTCTTGAACCATAAACAATTTCTAGTCTACTCTAGTACAAAATACCAGGGATCATTGTCCGAAACTTTTGTCACAATATTCTCTCTTCGCCTTGAACATTATTAAGTTCAGCATGGTGTTGAATAAAGTTTTGGACAAGATGTAGGCCAATTTAGGAAACCGTTTTAAAGATAACTGATTCATCTTTAGGGTGGGGTGGTTGGGGTTAATGATTACTTGCAAACCATTTTACTTTAGTGATGCTTTGGAATGGAACCCGCCAGGATACCACATGATCAATACCTCTTAACGTTAGTGCAAAATAAAATGGATAATTTTTACGTCAAATATTCGAATGCAAGTCAATTCACCCCACGGTAAATTTGCCCCCACTTTTAACAAATTCGCCCCCATGTCAAAATTGCCCCCACTTCGGACAAATTCGTCCCCACTTTCAACAAATTCGCCCCCAAGTACAAAATCGCCCTTTATAAATTCACCCCATTTTTTTCTGAACTTCATTTTGTAGTAACGACTTATGAGTTGAGCTGTTGTATGGATAATATCTTTAATTAATCAATAAAAAATTTTCTTAAGTGAAATATTCACTACCGTCCACTACCGTCTAGTAGCCTCCAGTATTTAGAGTTGAGATGAGTAATGGTGTTTAACTTCCAAGTCAAAAATATTTCACTTATAATGAGACGTCACCAGCTATCATAATGCTGGGTGCTTTGTGGTCTTTGACCATACCTTGTCTGGGTTTGAACTCACGATATCCTACTTACAGTGCGATTACTCTGCCAACTGAGCTACCGCATTTAGACCTACTACCTCTGTCACTGAGAGTACAGGTACCAGGGGGAATTTACTTTAGCATGTCGTCATAAATACATGTATTGTCTAATACCGACTAATAGTTCCATATATTTGTCCAAGTTGAAACAGTAGACAATTGGTGGTTGGAGGTAAATAGCCGAATAATCGTACAAAGGACTTTTTATCATCACCATTTCAATATGAATTTTTACAGTGATCACAACACACCTGGGCTGTCTTAATTATGTGTAAATTCAGTCAATGCATTATGAATACTCGACATAAATTGCAACACACGCAATGCACAAATAATATGTTAACAGTGTTAATTTGGCATATTCGAGAATAAGTGGGGGCGAATTTACCGTGGGGCGAATTGACCTGATACCAAATATTCCTAAAACAAACATTGTTATTATGGGATAACATCACTTTATGCGATTCAATTTTCAATGGAATAATTGACCCCCACAATGAGGTATCACGTGGAGCTTAGGGGAGGGGGGGGGTGGAGGGTTTTCCATTCCAAATGTACAATAGTTATCTTCAAGAACTTAATCCTACAAAGTATATGCTACAAATTCAAAAAGGAGATTTACAATTTTAAGATAATCATAATGACTGAATAAAAAACTCACTGGTCATTTTTACTGCTTTGGGGATTTTCTATCAGAAATCCTCTTTTGCTGTGCAAATGCCAGACACAGTCATGCAAAACAATAGCGTGGAACCTTTTACACACACGACACAAGCGACCCAGGGTCTGTGCATTACAGTATGACAATATCAAGTATATCACGTCATCCGGGAGGTTTATAATGGATGGCAAAATCTGATTTGTTGACGACAGTTCTTTCTCGTTCATGGTCTCTAAAACTGACATAATTTTCTATAATATTGTTGAAAAATGTTCGTCTGAAATTTTGTGATTGTATTACGACTATGACCATTTTAAATATGTTGACAATATTTCGAAAATAGTAATTATGATTTCGAAATGCTGGTTATTCTTAGCATTTTTGCAACTTGTTTGTTTATACTGAAATCTTTGTCGAACAGGCGCTTTCGAGGTTGCGCAATAATTTAACGGAGAACCTGTCTTGCAATGCAGATCATAATGACGCACGTTAAAAACTAAGCAGGGAGCCTTGTTTCTAAAACATTATACTAAATTGGGTATCCCAATGTAGCGAGACTGAGCCTGTATAGTAGATAATTGTAGGCACAGACATGAAGAGAGCGCAACAAATTGTTATCCGCAGATTTTTACCAATAATGATTGTTTGCAAAGGCACTGTAATCAATAAATTGGAGCACTTGGTTTCATAAAGATAAGAAAATTCAAAGAAATATATTTAAATAAATGCTATATAATAAAAATGACTATATCAGATGAAAAAGGTTAATGATGATTGGAAGCATGTTCAGTATGATCTTTACAAGTTACAATTTGCTGATGCAATGTCTGGTACCGATCAACTGTGCTAATAGTATTCTTGGCTTTGTGCGAAGAAATCTTAAACATAGCAACATTTCCTTTAAAGAAACTGCTTACATCTCGTTAGTTCGTTCCGTTTTGGACTATTCGTGTACTGTTTGGGATCCGTACCTACAAAAGGATATAAACAAAATAGAAAGTGTTCAACGTCGTGCTGCCAGATTTGTCAAAAATGATTATAGCTGTAAAAGTAGTGTCACAGATATGATGAATAGTCTCGGCTGGAAGCCTTAAGCACACCGCAGAAGAGAACAACGTCTTGTGTTTCTTTATAAGATTCTTAAAGACCTGGTGGCGCTACCTACTGATACCTTAGATTTGAGCTATAACACTCGTGTCCAGCGTAGAACAAACTCTAAACCTTTGAAATTAGTGACTTGCCAGACAGATATTTTCAAAAATTCATTCATACCAAAAACTGTAAAGGATTGGAATTCGTTGCCCGAAACATGTGTGAATGCTAAAACCGTTCTGGAATTTAAAAGTGCTTTAGCAACTGCTGCTCAGCGCGACTAGTCACCGTCAACGCACACTCTTTCCCTGGAAGATCCGTACTCAGTAGTGAGGCACTTTCCAGTACCTATACAGATACAGATACAGATACAGATACTGTCCCTCATGGGGATGGTCCTTTGAGAAAAAACTTATGCTTTGGTAGTTTTGATCTATCTGACTGTGACCATGGACATTTTTGATACATTTGTCTCTAGCAATAAGGTTAGTGTTAACTGGTGAGGCAACCACGTTTGCTTTGCTTAGATATTACTAGATGACACTTAAACCTTGGTGTTGTAATGTTTCCCATTCCAGAATTTATGTAACTTTTGCGACACTGTCTGATGTATTGTCTTAAAAGCTTGGTGGCAAACGACATGTCCTACGCCGAAAAAGTTCCAGAGTTGTAATTTAGTGATGTAAAGGAGTCCCAAACAGAAGAGGCATGTAAATGTTTTATCTTTTTAAAATCTTTAAACAGAAAAATGGTAGTACTTATTTCTTTTTTTTTCTTTTTTTTTTTTTTTTTAATAGATTGCAATCTTCCGTTTCAAGTATTTTAACATGAAATCGAAACGGCATAATTAATACACATGATTTAGATTAAAATTGCTGAAAGCATGAAACAAATAGGAACACTTGCAATAGGTTGTGACAGGAAGCTTTGGCTATTTCTAATTTAGAGATCTATCATTCCACGGATATTACGATATTATTCTTCCACTATTACATCAGTAACTTAGCATCCGTTTCAAACGGACCGGTCACCGTACTGACACCTGGTGATTGATTGCAAAGTCTATCCACCATTTACAGAGGAAGGGTAGAAAATCATGGTAGGCAATCTAAACTATAAAGATCCCCTCACAGTATATTGCACTGCAATTACACTATTGCTTAAATAAAAAGATGGATTGCTACGCAAGCTTCTTTGAACTTACGCCCAAGAATGGGTAAATTGCTTCACTTTTTAATACATTAAGTACATCAAACATCTAAACAACCTTGTATTTTGCCATAAATTGGTAGTTTGTAATCAAAATAAATATGAAAATTATTCCAACTTGACATGTTTTACCATCTAAAAACACATTAGCACCCAACATATCACAAAATTGACTAATATTTTCATAATTTTAATAAATAGTTTAATGATCTAGAATTTTCAACGTGTAACAATTAACGACATCAAGTTGACCTATTTTTGTATGTTATGTGTATTGCGATCATCTGTTTCTACAAGGCCATTGACTGACAGATTTACACGCTTGCACGTATGCATCAGCAGAGACAAAAAGAAGTTATTTTTGGCTCACCAGTTTTCTGAAAGATTCTTTTATATGAAACAGGTAAATTAAAAGTTTTACATTAAATAATCAAAGATAAATTTTAGAACGTTGTAAACAGATAAATATTTTTTTTATTAATGCGTATTTATCTAGATGTGATTGCGTTGTCATATTGTAAAAGATATTTAAATTTTATTTAATGCTGGTTGCAATAAATCATTCATTCAATAAATCATTCATGCTTCGAGCAAACAGTGTCAGACGATGTTGTTTTGTGAAGCATTAATTATCTGGTCAACTGTCAAATTCGGAAAGTCTTAGCCTCACCTGTCTCAAGAACCACATAAGTCTTAAATAAAAAAATTATAATTATACCTATAAATATATATATAACAAAATATTAATTTGTGTAATGTTATGTAAAAACAAGATGCAAATGAAATACTTCATTTCTTCTAACACCAATGTAACAGGAAGGAGAAAAGTGCAGTGTTGGATTGGGGATCAAACCCAGGACCTCCCACACTTAAGGTGATGGTTATACCAACTGAGCTACGCAGACTGCTACATACTTTGGCTGTTTTTGAGTTTCCCATGGTCTTGTGTGAAATCTCACCCTAAATCCCTCGAATGGACTTTATATGGCCCAGAATTGCCAGTCCACCACTTACGATAGCTACACTGGCCACCAAACTATAAAAGGAAGGGAAAAAATGCAGGGTTGGATCCGGGATTGAAACTGTGACCTCCCACTTTATAGTGAGTGCTCTACCAACTGAGCTACCAGATTTAACAGAAATTTAAAGCTGCATTAATTTTTCCAAGGAAAAAAATTAAAAGGGTGTTGATCTAATTAATGATGTTCCTAATCAACAATGTTACATTTGGTTCAACAATAAAAGCTAGAATAAATACAGAAACAACAATACATGTAATTTCCCAGTGAGATGCAGCATGTGGGAACTAATATTAGAACATGCTTACGTCATCAAAAACAGGGTCATTTAAACACAACTTACATAATGGTGAAATACAATAAATTAAACATAGAACTTCATTGAATTTTTCATTTGTGCCATAGTAAGAGATACATATCACCATTGCAAATACATCTGGATATTAATTATGGACAATTAATACAATTTGTCAGGTTTCACTTTCGATTTGCTGAAATTCCGTACATCCTCCTCGCATGCTCCCAGGTCATAATCTAATCATCGATAAACATTGACTGACCAGTTAGAGGATTCTGTTTATTTACAGGTAAAATAAATGAAATTTTAGACAATGAACCACACAGATCATGATTAGAGGTTATCTGTTTTTAAAAAAAAATATTTTTAGAAAACCAAAAAAGAAATTCAGAAAATTGAAAAACTTCATGCAGCTTTAACCAAGTCATGTTTGTAATGGATGTTTAACTTAGAACGTACTTCATAGTTAAGACGCTCTCAAACTGTACATAATTCATACAGTAATGTTTAGTTTTATATGCTACAGTAATAATTGTACAATGTGTAAATAACATTGTTATGAATTATAATTACAAATTTTCCATTCCCCCAACACCAGGAAACAAACCTGGATTGCCCATTTGAAAAGCAAGTGTTTTACTCTTTCTCCAAAACAGTACCCCATAGGTTAGAAATTTTATCATCCATGAACTTGCACATGGCCTATGGCATACTATAAAATATAGCTTTATTGTGCACATGTAGCGGACAGGGCTTGATAGGTTGACAGGTAGCTCAGTGGGTGGAGCATCCCGCTAGTATTGGGAAGGTCCCAGTCATCGTGTAGCTATATTATTGTGCACATAACCTAGAATATACTATACCATGTAGCTACATGAGATCTGTCAAGTCACATACATTGCAGGTGTGTCACCTACACATTTTAGGTAATTTGTACTCAGAAGCTAAGTATTCAAAAACATACATTATTATAATATACATAGAACATAAAAAAATGATTAAATCAGTTTGTTTCCAATATTTCAGTTGGAGTAACTTGTAGATCTGGTACTGAGGCCTGTTTAAGACATTGTACATATGCTTTTCTTTGGCAAGCAAGCCATTCAGGAATGATTGTTCGCTCAAGCACATGCTTGCAACCTCCATCACTGTCATAAAGTTGTTCACCTTAGATTCAAGATGGCATCCATCAGACAAAGTTAAGAAATGTTATGATATATTCTGAAACCAACAGGCATTTCAATTTATATTTAATTGCAAGTGTATGGTATCTTTCCAGAAGGGATTTGAATGATAGAATTAGTAAAAACTGTGTACATTTGCCCAATTTAATTCATATTTGACATTTTTTCTCCAGTCAAGCTTCTGTGTCCAAATCTAAGGGAGATTATTTTTAAAGCATCTGGATGATTATGATGACTTAGATTCAGTTTGATTGCTCTCGCCGTTCAGTAGACAATAACAATTATTTGGGCAATCGCAATGGAAAGCAACCAGACTCTTAAACAGGCCTCTGTTGTTGTTGTTGTTGTGTATCTTCCACCACTGTCTGGTGAACTGTCCTGTTTTAGGTATCAGTCATTGCAGTACTTTTGAGAACTACATTACAACAAGAATCGAGAAAAACAAGTCCTTGTGATAAAAAGTTGAAATTATTTGAAATTAATTTTTAAGGATGTGTCATGGCCTTGAACTAATTTTATCTCTTGGAGGTTAATGATTGTGAAGGAATTTGGGGTTACAATTTTGGACATGGGGTATTGCTCCCTCTTGGACAATTCTAGTTTGTCTGACTGTTATCCGAGTCACACTGACTACTGCTTATATCCACCAGTTACCTTATAATATCCTGCCATAACTGATGCAGCTCACTTATTTCTGAGTGACTTAAAACCTATTTTTTATGTGTCTGCCTAAAATCACTACAATTTTTGGGGATTTCTGCCACAGCTTTCTCTTTCATCAACTTGAATATTTTCAGCATTTTTAACAATGCAACTAAAATACAGTATACCCTGTATGTCACCTTATACAGAGCTTTATTTGATGTATGTTATGGCATTATCATATGAACTCAAAACTTGTCATATTTTTATGGAGATAGAGAGAGAGTTATTTCAGAAACAATATACATCATAGTATGATAATTTTTTGTTACAAAGTTTGTCAAGGTCACAAGTTTAAAGGTCAAGTTTGAATGTAGTTGTTATCCAATTTTATCAAGAATCAGTTTTCAGTTAAAAAGGTTCATCCTTATTACTCAGTATTGAAATATTTTGTGATTGTTATAAATATTTCAGATGACGTTACCATGAAGACAGAGAGTTATGAAGGTGGTTAATCTGCCGATTAATGTGTCACTGCCATTGCTTGGTATTGGTCTCCTGTCCCTGCTCCTGAGTTTAATTTTCTGCTGTTATATGTGGAGGTAGGTGTTTAAAATCATGAAAATATAAATCAATTTACTCCATTGACTTTGGAGCTATTGTGATGGCAATCATTTGTTGGCCTTTTGCATTTAAAAATTCTAGTCATATCATAGTTCAGGATTGTTAGAAAAAATTAATTAATTAGTTGACGATCATATTTAAGGATCTTATAGTTTTCTGCTTAGATAATGACTAAAATTTTGTTGATTTGAAGTCCAACGTAAACTAAATTTGTTCTAATTATTTTAATTAAAAGTTGTATTAGACACAATCATGTTCAGGTCTAAAGGCATGCTGATAAGAGTAAAACTACCATACATTAATTAAGATTCAATTTTATTTATAAGATAATTTTTACGGACTCAAAGACTTGTCTACAGGTAATTCCTTTAAGAACGTTCCTTTA
The DNA here is from genome assembly GCA_029721355.1 of Tegillarca granosa. Lineage (NCBI taxonomy): Eukaryota > Metazoa > Mollusca > Bivalvia > Arcoida > Arcidae > Tegillarca > Tegillarca granosa. The sequence continues at coordinate 39,784,837 of CM056605.1, forward strand.
AAAAACTTGATTCAAGATGAAAATATTATTTAAGTTAACATAGTGTTGCATTTATAGTTTTGTTTTACAACAAACAGTTCATAAATACTTATACATGTATTTACTTGTTTTAGATGCATATTTATTCTTATTTCATTCACATGATTTTTGTTTTACTAACATTTCACGAATTTCAGTACTTTCAGTATTTTTCACGAATTTCAATACTTTCAGTATTTTTTGCAAATTTCAGTACTTTCAATAATTTGATTTGAACTTACAAAAACACACATTCTTTACTTATTTCAGACTTAGATGGAAGGCAAAGAAGGAACAAGGTTACAGACGGGTAAAACTATTTATTATTTAAGTAAATCAATTCCATCCTTATGATTGGCTAAAATGGTTACATTCGACCATTTTACAACACATGATATAATGGAAAATCCAGTGTATATCACAAACCTTTTTTTAGAATTTGGAATTCCCCTTTTACCATTACAACAGTAAGCAATATGGGGGAATTGTTACCTCATTATTATTATTAAAGCATAGATAACATTGTCAACCCAAGTGTCACAGTGGTAAAATTATATAATAAAACAATTATGGACTTTTTAGTGGTTGTATATGGTGTGATATTGACCCGAAAAATAAATATTGACCTAGGTGACATTCTTGTAATATATAAAAAATTTGAATTTTTCTTTTCATTAACTTTAAGCATCAAAATCATCAAAGTTATTTATTGGAGTTTGGTTGAATTTTGACTGTCTGACCATCTGAATGTGTGTGACACAGTAGGTTTTAAGATATCTAAAGGCAGAGTGAAACTTACAGCAACCTTAGGGCTGTCTAAACAATTCGTAAATTAAGATATTAGTAATTATCTTGCCTTTAATTGACATTTGTCATTCTTATTTATGTGTTACTTCTATCTCATTCAGATACAGTTTTCCTCAAAGAAAAGGAAATTACCTAATGATGTAAGTCTCTCTCTCAATCTCTCTCTTTCTCTCACTCTCTCTCTTCTCTCACTCTCTCTCTCTCTCTCATTCAAAATGTATCTCTCTCTTCCTAATCTCCTCTCTCTCTCTCTCTCTCTCTCTCTCTCTCTCTCTCTCTCTCTCTCTCGATCAAAATGTCTCTCTCTCTCGATCAAAATGCATCTCTCGATCAAAATGCATCTCTCTCTCTCTCTCTCTCTCTCTCTCGATCAAAATGCATCTCTCTCTCTCTCTCTCTCGATCAAAATGCATCTCTCTCTCTCTCGCTCTCTGTTCCTTTACTTGATGCTTAGCATTACAAGGACAGAATATTGACTGGTTCACCCTTGGATAATAGACAGGGAGAGTAGAATGCTGGTCTGTAGCATACCAGCTTTGTGAGCCAGCACCTTACCAAAAAATCACTCTTTGTGTGTGTTAATACACCACAGGCCATAATACACACATCTCAAATATACATAAACTTGCCACTAGATTAATCCTCAGAGATTTAAAAAACTTTGCTCTCGTCACTTATAGCTAAAATATTACTGATGCAACATTAAACAACATTACAACAACATTACAACAACTACATTCTCTCAGTTATATATATTTTTCAGACATGTCCCGTTTGTTTAGAAGAATTCAGAGCTAAAGAGTATGTTGCTATATGCCCCTGTAACCATTGCTTTCATATGAGGTAAGTACAAGATTATAAAATCAGGGCTGTAGATCATTACAAGTCTGATGTCTTCTTTACCGATGTGGCCTAGTGGTACTGATACTGAGGTCTTTAGATCAAAACTGGTTTGATGTCTAGTTTGTCAATGTAGCCTTGTTACTGATTAAACAAACCAAGTCTTACTGATTGAGCAAACCAAGTCATTACTGGTTGAGCAAATCAGGTCCTTACTGATCGATTGAGCAAACCAAGTCCTTACTGATTGAGTAAACCAAGTTCTTACTGATTTAGTAAACCAAGTCCTTACTAATTGATTGAGTGAACCAAGTCCTTACTGATTGAGCAAACCAAGTCCTTACTGGTTGAGCAAATCAGGTCCTTACTGATTGATTGAGCAAACCAAGTCCTTACTAATTGAGCAAACCAAGTCCTTACTGATTGAGTAAACCAAGTCCTTACTAATTGATTGAGTAAACCAAGTCCTTACTGATTGAGTAAACCAAGTCCTTACTAATTGATTGAGCAAACCAAGTCCTTACTGATTGAGTAAACCAAGTCCTTACTAATTGATTGAGCAAACCAAGTCCTTTCTAATTGATTGAGTAAACCAAGTCCTTACTAATTGATTGAGTAAACCAAGTCCTTACTAATTGATTGAGCAAACCAAGTCCTTACTGATTGAGTAAACCAAGTCCTTACTAACTGAGCAAACCAAGTCCTTACTGATTGAGTAAACCAAGTACTTACTAATTGAGCAAACCAAGTCCTTACTGATTGAGTAAACCAAGTCCTTACTAATTGATTGAGCAAACCAAGTCCTTACTGATTGAGTAAACCAAGTCCTTTACTGATTGAGTAAACCAAGTCCTTACTAATTGATTGAGCAAACCAAGTCCTTACTGATTGAGTAAACCAAGTCCTTACTAATTGAGCAAACCAAGTCCTTACTGATTGAGTAAACCAAGTCCTTACTAATTGAGCAAACCAAGTCCTTACTGATTTAGTAAACCCAGTCCTAATTAATTAATGTGTAAACCAAGTTCTTACTTATTGAGTAAACCAAGTCCTTACTGATTAAGTAAACCAAGTCCTTATTTGTTGAGCAAACCAAGGGTTTACTGATTAACCAAACTAAGTTTAACTGATTGAGCAAACCAAGGGTTTACTGATTAATTGAGCAAAGCAAGTCCTTACTGAATGAGGAAACCAAGTCCTTTCTTATTGAGCAAACCAAGTCCTTACTGGTTGAAGCAAACCAGGTCCTTACTAATTGAGCAGGCTGTGTACTTTTAATATTACCTCTATTCAGTCTATTGAGAAATTACTTAAAATGGCTTGTGCAAACTGTATCAAAATCAGTTTTTGTCAATCACATTTAAAGTAGGCATGACTGACCTTTAGGCTATTAAAAAATAACCCAAAACTTTTGTCACCTTTTATCTATCTGGACACTGAGGTCTAAAAATAAACAAATGTATAGAGAGATTGAAATTGGATACGATTAGAGAAATGGTGTTTTATGTCCCAGTCAAGATTCTTCGACTTATATAAAGGTGGTAAGTTCTGGGAGAAGGAGGAAACTTGAGTACCTGTAAAATCCACCAATCTCCGGCAAGTGAACTGACAAAATTTCTACACTAGATCTGCTTGAAGGAATTCCGTCCTAAGAAGTGAGAAGCACTGTGAGCCATAAGTACCTGCTGAGCATGGTTAAAGAGAATTATCTCTGCTTATTAATTAATGGTTATGATAATGATATATTATCAGGTGTTTGTTAGAATGGCTAAGGCACAGAAACAGTTGTCCAATGTGTAAAGCTCCGGTACAATCAATGGCTGGAGAAAGAACTGGACTTGTAACCATGGAAACACAACCAGAAACATCCAGAACCCAAACACCGGCTGCTAATGTGGCTAATGTTTGACAAAATGACAATTTTTAACAGTATTACAGAAATTCTATATGTTATGGAAGCTTTGAGGAACACCTAATATTCATGTAGAAGAGATTTGTGTGGAAATCTTTGAGGAACACCTTATTTTCATGTGGAAGAGGTTTTGTGTTGAAACTTTGATGAACACCTTATAATAATGTGGAAGAGGTTTTGTATGGAAACTTTGAGGAACACCTTATAATCATGTGGAAGAATTTATGTAAGGAACATTATGGAACACTATAATTTTGTGGTAGAAGATTATGGAACATGTCTTAATAATTTGGTAATGGCTATGAAAAAAACTATAACTTTTTAAAATTATGCTCTACATATCTTAAAAACCCAAGTTAAAAATTGCTTATGCAGAGATTTTTTTATTGACATATTATCTATGCAAATAAAACAAACCAGTCTCTTTTGATACAAACCTTATGCAGTGTTGGGAATTATTAATGTATTTTTCAAAACCAAAATTGGATCATGTCTAAAATATTCAAAAGAATTTGTTGTTAAATGTAACAATTAAAAAATTTTTGAAATCAATTATTTTTGTGGTGTCATAATTTTTGTTGTTTTTTGTGGACACCCTGAACCACAATTTTTTATGTTAATGAAACAATAAATAATTGAGTTATTTATATTGGTAGGGATTTCTGCTGAAACCATGAAATAATCAATTGATAAAATTATTATTATTTTATTTATTTATTTTATTTTATTTTATTTATTTCTATTTTTTATTTTTTGAGAACAATGACACTATTAAAATATACGATTTTTTTACAGTTCCAGTTTTTGTCAAAAACTAAACTAACTAAAAACAAAATGGAAAAAATGTCCTTGGTGATATAAAATTTCATATACACAAACCACAAACATACCAGACCATGTCAAAATCACATGAAATGATTTATCATTCACCAAATTTTGAACATATGAATTCAATATGGTGGCAACATTTTGTTCTGCATAGATTTTCTATGGTAAAATTGTATGCAAATAATGATAAATTTTCAGTAAAAATTTGGCTTTACAAAGTAAAAATTATCGAGTTTAAATGGAATTTCAACGTCAATTTTGTAATATTTGATACTACAAACTCATTGACAGTTATTTCTAGTTTTTTTTCAGTTTTCGGTTTGTTTTAAATTTGGCGCATGCTCTTGTTTTTTCATCTCATTATATATCATTGCTTTGTTGTGCTTTATATAGCAGCTGCAACTTTATGCAATTTTCTAGCAGGTTGTTTTATTTAAACATTGTTAAAACAGATATATTATGTCTATTGCTTATCATGCTTTATTTTGCATGTAAGTGTTTGAAAAAAAATTCCATTGCAAAATGTTGATGTTTTTATTTTGATAACAATAAACACATATGTTACTCTTTTTTATGAACACAAATTTTACAGGTGTATATTATAACATGTACAGGTATTATATTTTCATTGTATGATTCACGACAATCACCGTTTTTTCTGTTTGTAAAATAGGGTTGTTTAATATTTGTGAGGAATGTGGAGCCCAGATCAAATTTTCATCATGTGTGCTATGTTTTCATTCCAATTAACTACTGTAAATAGGTTAATTTTTGCGATAGTTTTGCGATAATTCATAAGTAAAACGAGGCACAAAAATAAAACAATCGCTATATAAAAAGTCAATATTATTTCTCTTGGTGGTCACAAAATTTCACAAAATTAAAAGTACACAAATTGATGTCCATTTTGTCTTTCGCGAATATTTACCGACACAAAAATTTCTCAATTTACAGTATATAGGGTTTGGCCTCTTTACTTTTAAAAACATATTCAGCATTGAATTAGGCTATTCTTATAGTTTTATCCTGTACTATACTCCGTTTCTTTGAAATGCAAGTTCGGCATGAACTTAACTAGTTCAGTCTGAAGATTAGATGAATTTGTTTGCTTCCCTTTTCTGAGTTATTCTTAAGGTAAGGCCACATGTTTCATAATGTTCAAATAGTGCGGAAATAAAACTTGTATTTTCTCACAGAATATATTATTATTTTTACTTTCAATCACCCCACAGCAAGTTCCTGTTATTTTGCTAACATTGTAGAAAATTGTTATTATTGTAATTATTATAATTATTATTGTTATTAATTGTTTGTTATCGTTATTATTATTATTCTTTCAGCACTATTCCAGAAACTGGCTGTTGAAATGTTTCTGTTAAAGTAGAAATAATTAAAAGTTTCCAATAAGTATATTGCTTTGTAATACAATCCCGAGTACGATTGAATTACGTATGTGATAAAATGTTTGAATTACAGGTAAATTTCTTCCATCATAATTTGTTTATAGGGAATGTTTGTCCTCTATATGTTGAAGAAAATCATTATAAAATAATTTTTTATTATTACAAGCTTGAACGTTATTTGATTGTTAAAGCTGCATTAAGTTTTTCAATTTTCTGAATTTTTTTTTGATTTTCTAAAAATATGTTTTTTTAAAAAATAGATAACTTCTAATCACGATCTGTGACATTTATTTTCTAAAATTTCATCGATTACCTGTAAATAAACGGAATCCGCTAACGGGTTGGAGCATGCGCATGGATGTATGGTTTTCCAATTAATCGAAGGTGAAACCTGCCAAATTGTATTAATTGTCCATCATTAATACCCAAATGTATTCGCAGTAGTGTTACGTATCCCTTACAAAGCCACAAATGACGAATTTTATGTAATTCTGAGTTTGATTTATCGTATTTCACCGTTTTGGTTGTGTTTAAATGACCTGGTTTTTTATGACATAACCATGTTTTAAAATTAGATCCCACAGTCAACATCTTGCTGAGAAACTATTGTTATTTCTGTATTTATTTGAGCTTTTATCGTTGAAACAAATGTAACATTGTTCATTAGTAACATCATTAATTAGATCAGCACCGTTTTAATTTTTTACCTAGGGAAACTTAATGCAGCTTTAAACTTTTTTGTTGATGTCCACAAGTATAATATTTATTAATGTTGTAAGTCGTTTTTAAAAAAGTGCCTTCATATTGAAAAAATTGTGGCTGAGTTCCTGTTGTGTATATAAACTTTATATACATGTACTTCATATATCATAGATGCTTATATTTACAATCTGTGCCATTTATAATTAACATATATGTGTGCCATTATTTTATACTTCGCAGTTGTTTCATTTATTAGTTATTTTTTACAGAATTGGTTTTCTGAAAAAAAAAAATAAACAAAATTTTCATTATTTGTGCAAGTAGATTATTTGGCTATCTTTCAAATTTTCCCCTCTTATAGTTTTGCAAAATATGATGCTCTCTTTGGATACTAAAATGGTGAATTTCTTTCTTTATTTGAAGTCTTTAATTCTTTTTTAAAAAAGTGCAAATACAAGTCAGATGCACTTTAAGTTATTCAAAAATCGCTCATTGATTTTAATAGTCATTTATTTAGACATTTTAAAATGATTGCCATGGTTATGGTTGCTTTTTTGAGAAATGTATTTTTATATTTGACAGAACTTATGTCTTTGTTTTTCAATTTTGAGTTAAAGCATATGATTTATATTAAATGAAAAAATGATATAAGTATTTAACAAAAATTATTTGATGTGCCATAAGTGCACATTTTGGAAATTCATTCCTCGCCAGTAACACTAGGGGCCGAAAAAGCTGATAGATATAAAGATAATATTATTTGTTCTCAGATAGACGTTTTTCTCATTGAGTAAGGTCATAAATTAGGTTAAATGTCCACTAAAAACATTATACATGTATGTAATTTGACTGATGCTAGAACCAGTGTAGCTGCAATCTAATTCCAGATAACTCAGCTTTTAGCACTGGAAAATGATAATGTTGATTTGCTTATCCAGATCAATTTAAAAAAAAAAGAAAAGAAAGAAAATAGTGTTGATAGAGATTTACTAACAAAGTTTATTTGTAGGAATTTTTAAAAAATACAATTTTTAATTATATTTCAAATAATAAAATGATGTAATATTTCATATGTGTGTATAGATAAAACTTCCATTTTTAATTATAGTTCAAATAATAAAATCATGTAATATTTTATAAGTGTGTATAGATGAAAGTTACAAAACAGACAGCTATATGAATCTGCTGAACTAAGCCTGCTGATGTAATATTGTTAAAAGGTTATGGTTGAAATGGTATCATAAATATTTTGTGTTTTTTATTTGTATATTGACATTGCTTATATTGGTCAGTTTAAACTTTTATTAATGTACAATGCATTATATTTTAATATATATATATGTATATATATATATATATATATATAACTTTATTTAATGTGCATTTATTGTAATATATTGTACTATGCACATATATATATATATATATATATATATATATATATATATATATATATATATGTATATGAATGATTATTTGATTTAATAAGTCCACATTAATTAATAAATTACATTAGCTTCCTTTTTGTTGAGAGTAAGCGAATTTGATAAAACTAAGTTATGTTGAAATTTGATGGAAAAATTATTTTGATATTTGGAATGTTTGTTTTTGTGATTTGTTATAGAAGTCTTTTTCATTATTTGTAGACAAAGGTTAGAGCTATACTTCAATTCTTAGACATATATACATCATACATGTTGTTAGTGTTCTTGTGAATTTCTTCTTCAAAAGTGTTGTATTTCATTATCTGGTTCTACTGTAAGGCCATGTTGTTTTTTATCTTTGTTTTACATCCAAGATAAACTTTAAAAGATACCAGCAAGCAATGGATAAAAAGACACGCAAAAAATGTAACACAAAACTTTTTGGCTTGAAATGGAGTACTTGTAAAAGTAAAAATACACAAATAATTTTGAAACATTTTTTTTATTTTATGAAATTTATAAATAATATAGCATACTTAACCACAATGCATTGATCGTCAGTCTTAACTTGACATATATAATTTTAGAGTTAAAAAAAACAATTGCATTTTCTGGAATTTTCAGGAAAAAAAACTTGTGTGTGTTTTTATCCAAAACTGACAGAAAGTACCAGCACGCAGACGTAAACAAAATATTCCACAATAATGGCGCAATCTTAGTTTGCACATATAGCAAATGAAAGAAAATTTAATAGACTTTTTTAGTTAATTTTTAAGTTTTATATTTGCGCTGTTGTTATCAATATATCAATTATCAAATTTATTGATATCAATTATAACATTTATTGTTATGACTTATTTGAATTGGTGATATGGATAATACTACTTATGTTGTAAAATCACTACTTACTAAGATAAATGTTATCCATAAGAGAGAGAGAGAGAGAATTATTGTTTAGAACCACATCAGTGTTATTGCAGCTATTCATGGCTATTATAAAAATGAGGTAATGGTATAAATAAATCGATTTAAAATCATAAAAAAAATTAATGGCATACCTTAATTATTAATGAAAAAAATGAAAATAAGGATTTTTTTGGATACTGTCAATTTGCATATTTAATATCATTAATTCAATTTGATTCATTGGTATCCCTTAGCATCTTCGTTAAATTTGGTTTGTTGATTTAATTTAGTTTGTTGATGTCAAAAACAGTACATCATGATATCAGTAATTCAATATTTCAATATTTTGGTGGTTGTTGAAATCACAAAATACAGAATACATAGTAAACTAACACTTCATAGAAGTTGAATATTTTAATATTTTTCCCAACCTAGCACCATGAGGGAATTCATTATATACTGTGTAATAGTTTTGGTAGTTTTATTTAAGAACTTGTTCTGCAATGCAAGCTTAAACTGAATTTTAATGGCATGCAATAGGTAGTAACTTACCAAAAATAGAAAAAACAATTTTATAATTGTTTACTTCACATTGCGCATGTATTTGTTTATCTCTTTCTCTCTATCTACTAATTGTTAACAAATGTTAGTTTGTGGAGTCTCCACCCACTAATTGTTAGTCACATGTCAGTTTGTGGAGTCTCCACCCACTAATTGTTTATCACATGTCAGCTTGTGGCGTCTCCTCCCACTAATTGTTAACCACATGTCAGTTTGTGGAGTCTCTAACCACTGATTGTTAACCACATGTCAGTTCGTGGAGTATCCACACTCTGATTGTTAATCACATGTTAGTTTGTGGAGTCTCCACCATTGAGTGTTAACAACATGTCAGTTTGTGGAGTCTCCACCCACTGATTGTTAACCACATGTTAGTTTGTGAAGTATCCACACACAGATTGTTAATCACTTTTCAGTTTGTGGAGTCTCCACCATTGATTGTCAATTACTTGTCAGTGTGTGGAGTCTCCACACACTGATTATTAATCACGTGTCAGTTTTAAGGAGTCTCCACTCACTAATTGTTTATCACATGTCAGTTTGTGGAATCTCCGCCCACTAATTGTTAATCACATGTCAGTTTGTAGAGTCTCCACCCACTAATTGTTAACCACACGTCGATTTTTGCAGTCTCAATCCACTAATTGTTAATCACATGTCAGTTTGTGGAGTCTCCACCCACTAATTGTTAATCACACGTCAGTTTGTGGAATCTCCAAACACTGATTTTTTACCACATGTTGATCTGTGGAGATACGTATTAGAGTATTTTTTACAATGAACTTGGTTGTTTGAATGATTAAAATGGCTGATGTGTAGCTACTAGGTGCTATCTTCCGTAAAAATCCCATAAAGTGTTCCTGATATATAAAACTCTGGTTTATTATAAACTTCAGACTGTACCAAAGAATTGTATATTTTTAATGTGTAAAATGTGGAAGAAATGCTCTTCTGTCATTTTTTAAAAATTATATTTTTAAAGAGGTGCCACGTTGTATCAGATTTTTTTCTCTGTGCGTTTGTGTGCATGTATGTTTACCGTATATGCAAGAGTTTAAATGCTGATATAACTTTGAAGTTTTATTTTATTTTATACAAATGTTATGGTGGATTATAATAATTTTCAATTGATGTTAAACATTTTGATTGGCAATATAAAGGTTTTTATCAAATATATATTAGTGTATATATATTGATAAAAAGTTTATAAATTCTTTGTATAAGAAATACATTTTCTTTATTAAAATCACTTATTTTAGACCATTTAGAAAGATAAAACCTATTTAAATACTAATTAGAAGATGTTCTTGTTTTTGTTATAAAAACCATGAATTAACAGGATCAAACATACCTTCCCATGTCTGTATCACAATACCAAAAGCAAAGTAGAAACTGGCTAATTCAACAAATCACGTTAAGTTCCACCAGAAAAGTGAAGCCGAGGCCATGTGTGAAAACAGTTTGAGAATGAATGGATCATGGAACTGTTGGGACGTCAAGATAAAATTATCCAGGATAAAATTAATATACTGTAACAGCAACTTCATATTTATCAACAATATTTTAATGATGTCCATAAAAACATTTATTCTTTTTGACAATCATATTTATTTAGAAAACGACCTAAACTCTTATGTAATTATGTTATATTAAAGTTACAAACTTTTGAATGGTTTTCAAAGATGAAAACCCGGAGAGAAGATGGGTCTACTGTTAACAAAAAATAAAGCGCAAAAATTATTATGAAAAGTAAAGCTGTCTGATAATTTAGATGCACTTAAAGTGTATGTGTGTGTGTGTGTGTGTGTGTGTGTGTGTGTGTGTGTGTGTGAGAGTGTGTGTGTGTTATGGCCTTGTTGGGCATTGTATTTTGAAAATTAGTAAGAATTCCTTTTGTAACACTCCCTCTACTTATATATACTACATATTCATATTTACCTATTAAGTGTATATGAGTGAATGTTTTTAGTGGGAATACAAAAGGAACACTAGTCAAACTTTATTAATATAAGTAAGTGTTTGACTTTTTACAATTCAAAAAAAACCAAACTTTTGTCTGTAATATTGTAATACTTATGTCAGAATTGTAATCGTTTCAAACTTGTAAAAGCATCTGAGTGCTAGATTAATTTTAATGAATTTTCTGTATAAAATTAAAGACATATTATACTTTTGAGTGTTAAATATTTGAATTTATTTACCCAAATATATCTATTGTTATATTTTTCTGATTGATTGCATAATTACAAATAAAAATGCTACAAAGAAATTTTTATAAAAATTTGTTTATTAGTCATAGTTATGTTATGATTAAAACTCGATTTGATAAATTACCATGTATCTGTTGTGCGAGAATTATGTGTTGCCAACCGATTTTATTGATTACATTTAAAGGTGTGCAACCTTCTGTCGGCAATCCTATCTGTTAGTCTGCCATCCTTTATGTTCGTCTGTCATCCTATCTGTTTTGTTCGTTTGCCATCCTATCTGTTCGTCTGTTCCCTGATTATTTCCAGATGAGAACAAATAAAAGATTCATGTTTATCTAGCTTTTTATACGCCCGTCATATGACGGGACGTATTATGTTACGGTGCTGTCCGTCCGGGCGGGCGGGCGGGCGGGCGTCTGTTAACAATTTGTATTCCGTTCAATAGAGACCACAAACATTTATGGATTCGAATGAAATTTGGTATACAGCTTTACCATGGTAATGCCTTGTGCAAGTTCGAATTACAACTTTTTCGGATTATTTTTGGAGGAGTTATGCCCCTTTTTTAACTTAGAAATTTTTGTATGTATGACCATGTGGTTTCCGATCATCAGAGCCTACAACTATTTATGGATTCAAATGAAATTTGGTATACACATTTACGATGTTATTATCTGGTGCAAGTTCGAATTACAACTTTTTCAGATTATTTTTTGGAGGAGTTATGCCCCTTTTTTAACTTAAAACACCTTTTTATCATACTGCACAGATCACGACAACAGTTCAAATTATAATTAAGCTTTATAAATATAAATTATTTCAGGTTGGTTGAAAAAAAGGTTCTTAAAACATTTCAGACAAAAAATGTATTTGTTTCCTAAAATCTTCCTGCATGCATTGCTTAACACATGAAAACACTGCCATGACCTAACATTATATTTTAAACTTCTTCCTTCCTGGAAATGAATATGAATTATATAGCAGTCTACCACTATCCATTTAGCAATATATTTTTACATACATATATCCTAGTTGTACTTATACTTCTCAGTAAAGAATGGAACAATCTAGAGGATTAGTGACGAATTCATTCGGAACATCCTCTGGAAGTGAAATGATAAAGGCGACAACTTTCTCCTTTTTAGCAGCATATATTTGCATCTTGGGGACCTTGAAAACTCCTCGATAGATTTTGCTAAAAATTTCTGAGGTTATGGAGTCTAATGCCATCTAGCTATCTAACTTGGTGAAATTTTTGGGAAAAATCGGTATCATACTTAATTTTGGGGTCAAACAACCAAAAAATGAATTTTTCCAAAAAACAATTACGTTTAACGCACTCCTGTTCAATAACAGTTCATTGTACGAAAAAGTCGTCCATTGCCCGAAAAATGTTTAAGATCTGACGGAAAAGACGGTATTTTTATATTTTTTCTATCTTTTACATAAAATCCACAATAACTGTTTAAAGTCGGCGCTATGATCCAAAAACAATTTAACGTACCGTTTTGAATTCGTACCCATATTAAAGTAACCAATTCTTTACCAAATTATTGGTAGGTTTGGCACTTATCCATTAGGTCTGTGTCAAACTTTTGAGTGGCAAGTTCTGTGGATGAGCTCTACTGATAGAAATCCTCTAGATTGTTCCATTCTTTCCCGCGAAACCCCTAAAGGTGTCGCCACACTAGTAAATAGTACTACTCGATCAATATAACACGGGCGTATAATGCTACGCTCGGCGGTGCTCTTGTTTTCAAGTAAGATTTTCATCACGGTTGGAATTGAAGATTGATCACTGATTCGTTGTATTTCACTATGATGTACAAATTTTTTGGTAGCCTAACCGTTGAAAATTAAAAAAAATACAAAATAATATGAATTTAAATCTAGCCAAGAAAAGCTTTACATAATGGAATAAACCTTAGCTTTAAACATATTTCAAAAATTGAGAAGAATTTTCCTACAAGGTTCATTTTCTGTCAGCATAAAGTACTGACTACCGAGTTAATTTAAAACAAACATACCAGTCCTTGTCCATGTCACAATCCAAAAAACAAAGTAAAAACTTTGCAAACTGGCAAAAAATGTTATACACGTGAACTTCCATAAAGGAGGTGAGGCCGGGTGCTTCGGAAGGGTAAGCACCTCCTGTCTAGCTAGCTACACCCGTCACGTGCAAGTCAATTTTGAGAATGAAAGGAACAAAGAACTATGGTAAGTCAAATATATCCAGTATAAGTTGGGATATAGTGACTACATACTTATCAACAATATTGTGATGACGGCCATAAAACTTTTTAAGGGTCCTGATTAGCCTAGGCTTGCAATATCCCTGTGTCAACAATTTAATTATAAGTAATTTGATTCGTTGCAGAAAGTCCTGATAGTGGGAACAAGCTCTACCGTACCGTATTAACTGTGAAACATATACACCATGCGCAGGAGAAGCAGGGATATTACTGCAAAGAAACGGAAAGTTGACAATAGAAAAATTACAGTCATCACGTTTGTCGTATAGCTTCAGATGTAGCCTTTCGTGAGTGTCATAATTGAGGTATAAGTCCATATATGAAGCAGAACATGGAGAATCTGTCGTGTCTTTTATTTCCAGCTCACTTGGATAGATGGCATTCACATATTCTCCAAATCTGTGATTATTTAGAGATAGAACGTCATCTATATATCTATGTGTGTAGTTGAATGATTAAGCGACAGTCTTTTCTCCAGATTTGACAAGGTTCTGTAAAAATTCTGATTCATATGAATAAAGAAACAAATCAGCAAGCAAAGGTGCACAGTTTGTGCCCATTGGTATACCGATTGTTTGTTGACAGATTATATTGCCAAACACAACAAACATGTTGTCTATCAAAAACTCTAACATTTTGTTGATGGTATCTTCAGTATATTTTTGTTTGCAGTCTGTATGGTGTTTTACAAAATAACCAGAAATCCTGTTGAGCACTAGATATTTATATCTTGGTTTACCGTTTTTGTAAAAGAATGAAAAGTGAATGATTTGTTTTAGACGTTCTTTCAATTTAGCATAAGGGATAGTGGTGTAAAGTGTAGAAAAATCAAAAGTTTTTATACTTTTTACCGAAGATAGAGTATTAGAAACAAAATGGTCAAGTAGTTCTTTAGAATTTTTGAGAATCCACATTTGGTTGATGCCATATGTAGAATAGCAGGCCCAAATAGGACTCAAGATTTGTCGCAATGGAGATAATGATAAACCCAATAATCAACTCAAAGTTCTTATTTATTGAATGTTAGACGAGACCCGTCATTCCCACTACTGTAGATAACTTTTTTCACTCCGGAGGTCCAAATAGGACTCAAGATTAATTTTTTTCGCAATGGAGGTAATGATAAACCCAATAATCAACTCAAAGTTCTAACATACTGGATGTTAGACAAGTCTCGCCATTCCCACTACTGTAGATTACTATTTTACTCCCGAGAGGAGATTTGTTAACGCGTAATATGCGTTAGGACTGACAGTCGCAAATTCATACATCTCTCGATTATTTCCAGAATCGTGAAAATCAAAAGCAATATTAAAAGCATGCCAGCAATCGACTATTACCGTGAAATTTATATATAACATTCATATTAGATGCAATAACATTCATTTGTCAACCAGTAACTGAATATAAACAAAATATAATTTAATACGTCTAATATGGATAAATGCAGTTCTTGTTAAAAAAGATAAAGATATTAAAGGCACGACGTCTTAAGAAAGGGAAATAATTGGCTATCGATCGGATCGCGAATTTTAATATTTACATGGATTGTGGTCGTAAATTTACATATTCGCGAAATGACGCTCTGGGGTCAGCACACGAAATGTGATTCTTGCAAATTCAAAGTAGTCTACAGTACATTTGCAACCAGTTTATAGAAACGCAATTTTTTTTATTACTTCTGCATAATAGAAAATATTATTGTTTGTGATATAGAGCAAAGATGCAGTTTTTAGGACCTTCGAATAATTTTTTTTACATATTTATTCCATTAAAAAATCTAGTAGTGCATTTACTTCACAAAAGAGTTTCTTAGGTATTATTTTTCTAGAATCAATTCTGTTTTGAAAAGACTTCCCCAAAACATACTTACCTTACCTGACTGAAAGGTCATGTGAGCTTATGGCATGGCGCGGCGTGTGTATGTGCGTTCGTGCGTGCGTGTGTGCGTGCGTGTGTGCGTGCGTCGTTAACACCTATTTTTGACTTATCCTCCAAAACTGCTGGACAGATTTTAATGATACTTGGTCAGAAGCATGTATGGGCCGGTGCAATTCAGATTTGTTCATGGCGTTGCCATGGCTACCAAAACTAGGTCAAGGTGACCTAGTGGTCCAAAAATCTTAAAAAATCTTCTTCTCCAAAACCGATGATGGTAGAAAAAATCTGATGTGATATTTGGCTTCTCTAGGGTCTGAAGCCTATAGTTTGTTCACTTCGTGAAATTTGGTCGAAAAATGGGTTACGCATTTTTGCGTTTAATTTTAAAAATTTTATAAAATGGCTTCAAATTGTTATAACTTGACTATTTGAACAGATAATGACATGGGGTTTTCAGTTTTGACTTTCTTGAAATGACCTTGAAAATAGGGTCAAGGTCACAAATCAAGGTCATGGCCTAATTTGTGATTAATGCAGTTTTAAGCAATTTTCTTACATATATTAAGAGATATATGCATTCAAAACATTGTTAAAATGTTCCCCATGACAAAATTTAAAAAGGTACCAAGTTTCATAACTATATGGTAATCCATGTAGGAGTTGCCCCTGAAATGTTATTTTTGGCTTATAAATACTAAAATTGTGCTTTAGCTTGAAAACTATAAGCTTTTTGTATAGGCATGTATATTAGAATATAGTAGGTATTGATATGACAATCATTTTGATATATGGTTCAAGGTCATATGTTGAAAGGTGAAGGTCATAGCTGCATACGTGTACTGAAATTGTGAATTATTTTGAAAACTGTTAACTTTTTGTATGGGCATGTATATTAGAATATTGTAGGTATTGATATGACAATCATTTTGATATATTGTTCAAGGTCATCTGTTCAAAAGTCAAGGTCATAGCTGCATACATGTACTGAAATTGTTAATTATCTTAAAAACTATTATCTTTTTGTATAGGCATGTATTCTAGAATATTGTTGGTATTGATATGACAATCATTTTGATATACGGATCAAGGTCATATGTTGGAAGATGAAAGTCAAAGCTGCATACATGTACTGAAATTGTTAATTTTCTTGAAAACTGTTAACTTTTTGTATAGGCATGTATATAAGAATTTTGTAAGTATTGATACTATGATCATTTCGATATATGGATCAAGGTAATATGTTCAATAGGTCAAGGTCAAAGCTGCATAAGGTTACTGAAATTGTTAATTATCTTGAAAACTATTATCTTTTTGTATAGGCATGTATATTAGAATATTGTAGGTATTGATATGACAATCATTTTGATATATATATGTCAAGGTCATATTTTGAAAGTTCAGGGTCATATCTGTAGAAGAAGACTGAAATTGTTAATTATCTTGAAAACTATGAACTTTTTGTATAAGCATATATATTAGAATAATGTAGGTATTGGTATTGGTATTAAGACCATTTTGATATAAGGTTCAAGTTCATATGTTCAAAGATCAAAATGATTATTTGGAAATTATATATATTAGAGTATTGATATGACGATTATTTTGATACATCGTTCAAGGTCATATGTTCAAAGGTCAAGGTCATGGCTGCAGAAGAAAACTGAAATTGTAAATTATCTTGAAAACCATTAACGTTTTGTACAAGCATGTATACTAGAATAATGTAGGTATTGGTATTAAGACCATTTTGATATAATGTTCAAGTTCATATGTTCAAAGATCAAAATGATTATTTGGAAATTATTCATTGTACTATTTAAACCATGCATATAAGCTATTTATAAGTGAAATGTTACTAGATATTTCTGAATAAATATTGCCGGATTTCCAAACTCGAGGAATTTTGTAAAGTTTTTGTAATTAAGTTCTTTTCAAGTTTTTGGACATTTCCTCAGGTAGGCGTTAAGGCGTTAAGGCCCATGAGCCTCTTGTTTATCTTTTGATCCTTTGATTGATTTCCTCAATTATCAATCAAAGTGCAAAGGAAAAATGGGCAAATAACTTAAAACTAACAGTTGTCTTTTAAACCATTAATTCTAATATCACACTTGCTACATGAAGGTTGTTGAATTTTTTAAAGAAGGCAAGAAATAGTTGTTTTTATTCAATCTAACTTCTCAATCGCCACAAGCTAGGGTAATTGTCATGGTAGGAAAAATGTTAAGAAAGGTTGAATCTGGTTAAGTCGGGTGCTTCCGATGGTCAGTGAGGTAAATATTGATATTTTATGTCCTCTGCAATCCAACAATCTATTCTTTACGGTATTATATATACCTTACCATAATCACTCAACGGTTAATGTGTTATAACAAAAACAATAATTTCAAAACTGCCTTTTTTATTGGCCTTGTACCAAACAAAAATTGATATGGTTTTCTTTTAAAATATGACTTATTTAAACTTAACTTTGAAGTAACATTAAATTTTATTGCTCATTACTTGGCGCTGTTCTTTTTTAAAATGGAGTTGACCGAGTGTTCCAAGAGCGATAACTCTGAAAAAATCAACAATGTTTTGGCGGTTGCAAAGTAATTGTTTTTCAACGGCAAATTCTGGATCCGTTTTTTCTTGATACAAAATAATCTTGTAAAACTAAAAAATAAAATCGTCCTATTTCTGGTCTAATCTTATCCTGCATGCAAGGACCGTAAGTTCTTTGTTTAAAGAAAAAATGTCTTGTATTAAATTCATGTATTCATGGGTCACTTACTACACTAAAATGAATGTTTCGGGGTCTTCCAATTATTATAATTACACCTCAGGCTTCTTCATCACTATCTATTTTTATAAGCAATGGTTTATATATTTACTTACTTTTCTCCTTTGTGTGCTTACTACTATTAGGTATTTTGTCGCGTTTCCTGTTCGATTAGCTAGGTTTCTTTACTAGGAAATGTCTTCCTTCGGTTTGTCATTACACTAATCTTTTTATTAGGTTCGGTTTAGTTTCACAAAAAGTGGTAGATGTTATACATATGGTCTCCTTTGTTTATCATTTTTAAACAATGAGCATGTCTATTTGTCAACGTAAAAAATAAGTCAAATGTGCAGGACACAACAGTAAAATATATACAGAAAAATAAAAATTAATAAAAGAAAAAAATGAAATCAGCAAAATGGCAAAATTCTAATATTTGTTTTTCAAAAAAAGCATAATGCTCGTCACATACAGCAGTTAAAAAGTGGCTATTCTATCCTTATTCCTTTTGATATAATTCTTTAGCAATGAAATATTCTAAATTTTAATGCATTCAGTTATGATAAAAAATGATACCAGTATTTAATCTTTAGTTGGACCATGCTTATCATAATGCTTCCACCTCCTAATGATGCTATATAAGTAATGTCCCGGTGAATCAAACTGTGGACTCGCATCTCTATGTCCATAGAGTTTGTAATCCGCAGTGATTTTCTCCATATCAATTCCGCGTGCTATAATACGATCGATAGTGTCAAGCAATTTCTGGTTCGGAGCACGGTGATTGAAATCCCCCATGGCTGCTATAGAAATGGATTTTGCATTAAATCCCAGAGTATGTGCGCCAATTCTGTCCCATCCACGTGCTTCATAAATATTTCCATCTTCTCCAACCAAGAATTGTACCCAACATCGTCCCATTCTTTAAAGAAATAAAAAAAATTGTTTCAACACTCAAAACAGTAGTTTTAAACTCCCTTAAATGTAAATTGTATATGGTTAAGATTAGAGTTTACTGAAAAGGAATGAATTTCCTAAATGAGCACATATGGCACGGGAAAAAATTAAACATGTATTTTTGTTTAATATTTAAAGTATATAAAGAAATTACGTCAGTCTATATATATATATATTTAGAATTTAAATTTTTGGCAGTGAAAGGTTTTGATGGTTTATCAGAGATATTTAATATTAATAATACCTCATTTCTAGACTTTTTTCTAGTGCCACTCTAAAGTTTAACATTTTATAATTCGTTTTCACAATATTTATTTTTCTGTTTTGCTCGGAACTTTTGTAATTTACTTTTTTATGATTGTCTTGTGCCCGGGTTGTATGTTTCCAAGTATGTATTTTTTATTTGCCAATGTCTTTTTTCAATATAACAAATACTTATTAATATGGCGTTTACCTACATTAAAAATGCTTGAAATCCTTAAATATAATATATAAAAGATACACACTTTTGTCAAAAACATGAACCTTCTGTACTTCTTTAACATGTTTAACACAGTCTTCCCTTGTATCACAACACCCCATGCCAGTGTGATGAATAAACACTATACTGACAGGCGTCTTCATATGTTCTGTGTTTTTTGGCGCCATGGCATTCCATCCTTCTCTGGTAATAAAATGTCCGCCTCCACATTCTCCATTTGCGGCTTAAACATAAAAATTATTTGTTTGACACGAAGATGTTAAAGTGTGTTCAGTTACAGGATCCCCGAAAAGCCATTGTTTAGTTTCTTATGAAAGTTCACGTGTATAACTAATTTTGCCAGCTTCAAAGTTTTTCCTTTGTTTTTTGGATTGTGGCTTAGACAAGGACTGGTATGTTTGTTTTATTATTATTATTATTAATATTATTTATTAAGAAATATCAGTGAAGCTTTTAATATATCCATAAATTGTAATAATGACAAAAGTTTTCAAGATTGGGTATATAGATGAAATCAAAACAATATACTTTCGGAAATAATTTAAATATAGATATTAAAGCGATGATTCTCAGTAAGCCGAGGCACCCGCCTACATGTTTCAGAATTTGAAATTTGTTGACAATTATAGTCATACTTGTAACATCCAAAAGACAGTATCAAATAAAACACAAACATACCAGTCCATGTCACAATGAAAAGGTTTGGATTATTAAAACTTTATTGAAACATTTTATTATTTGTTAAAACATACATCTTAAAAATACTGCATTCCGTATACTTTTATACTAAAACGAAAATTTTGATTTAAAAAATTAATACACATAGTACGCATTTTTCTCCATGAAGATTCCGTGACTACAAAAACTTCTTTTTTTCCCTCAAATGTTGCCAAATTTGGTTAATAGAGAGGAATGCGTTGGTATTGAATTTGAGGATAAAACTAAAACACACTACCCCTTCATCTCCTTGAACAACATATATACTTGATATTAGCTAGCATACGATCTTGACGTTGTCTACGCTGCCTACGTGGAAAAAACCCAAGAAATAATAACCTCCCAAGTCCCGGGTTCGAATCTTATTAGTCGTCTCATTTTTATTTTTTCTTTATTTTTACCATATTTGTTCAACAAATAACATAATTAAATTATGCATTGTTTATCTGAACACATTTAAGTTTCAATACCTATCGTGTATGTAACAAAATTGTGGTCTATTGAACTAATATATTATAATAAAGTATCCAAAACAACACTGCAATGTAGTTGCTGTATAGTAAACAGATAAAATTAATGTCTTGCATTTAACTGTCCACAATTACCGGTAAAAATAGTAAAAAAAAAAAACAAAAAAAAGAGGAGAAAAAAGACTCATTTTTACATCGTTTTCTTTGTCTTTTTACATTTTGAGATGTGATTTTTCGGTCAAGTTTCAACAGCCCAGCTACCTCAAACCCTTTCAAATCTATGTAGGAACCTTGGGTATTAATAACGTAATATTCTTATAAAAAGCATTTTATAAGTTTGCAACACAAATATAAAACACATTAGGCAAGTATTTATTTGCATTTTGTCTCGTGTCGATGTTGCGTACAGATGTCTTCAAAAGGTGTAACCTTGTTTCTTGACATTCTTTTTAATTTCTAATTTTTAAATGCAATTACCATATAAACAAACTCCATCACTGTCTATGGAACATGGCTTTCTGTTACTGGTACTTTTGTTCCTGTTAAAAAATAAAAAACCTTGAACTATTGTCACATTTATTCATAAGGTCAAACGTCAGATGCCTTCTTCTAGAGATCAGGGATGGTCATTACAAATATTCCCTATACATATAGATATAGGTCGACGTTAACATATTAACCAAATTACTTAGTATGTTTTACTTTTAGTATTGTATACTATTTCATGGTTTCTTGCAAGACGTAAGCGTCTGTCTTATGAACAATCGCTCTGTACTGTGCACACTCTTTGCATACTGTGACTTTATGAAAGTTTTCTTTCTCGTATAGTGTATCAATTTTTCTCAAGAAAAAAAAATAATATTAAAGATAAGTGTTATGACGCTTGCTATAGAATTTATTTCAAGTCTATTGAGGATTTCAAAAAACCAAGCGAATATAAAAATTTTAATACTAGTATTAAATTTGGATTGCAAGTAATGCTACTAGTATTGTGTTAACATTATAAGATGTTTTTCTAGTCTTTTAAACCGAATTAAAAACCCTTTCTTCCATTGTAATCAAAATTAATAGTGTCATAGTGATTCAAGTTTTACTTTTTTACTTATTTCTTCGGACGATGGTGATAAACATTTTTAAATCTATTTTGTCCAGCGACTAAGCACTTTTTTTCACACAAAACTAGGATTGAAAACTAGGCAATCAGATGGTTTTCTGAGCCTGAGAATGAGGCTTATTAGAGATTATTTGTATTTAAGAATTTAGGAATTTCAATGAAGTATTATAAAGAAAAATCAATTTTTGAAAGGATTTTGCAAAACCATAAATGTTTACCCTCCGCTTTTTCTTTTTCCAACAACGACAGTGTGGAGACTTTCGTCGTTCCCGCTAATTAAACCTATAAGTAGAATATACAAAAGTAAGAACACATATTATTTAAATATGTTGGTTTATACGTTATTTTAAATTTTTTTCAGGCCATTGAACGATCACATTGACAAATTGTCAGATTCTTGTGTATTTTCCACAAACCAATTGCTGTCAATGGTAACATTAACATTTTAACATTATTTTTAACATACAGCGGAAAACATTGGGGTAGCTCAAGGTTTAAAGTAACAATTATTGGTAACTCTATAAAGGATTTTAATGACCCATTAAGGTCTGTGAATTAGAGTCAATTAACAAAACACTACTTTTAATTAAGCATTTGTATTTTGTAATATACTAATGTAAGGGCAAGCTAACTATTAACATGGTTTTCACGGTCTGGACAAAGCTACCTGAAAGGGCAATATGATTTTAATCGTATTGTTACAAAGACTTTTCGCTAAAACATGATGTGAAAGTAGCTTATTATTGTTAGATATTGAGAGAGTTATTAAAAGCACGCTCACTAAATGGACATCCTGTATCCGCCACTGGCATAGATTTATAAACTTATCCGAAGGGCCCTATATGAGACGTTTTTCCTTTAAGCAGATGGATAGCAAATTTCTAGCCTATCCCAATTGAAATTATTTTCAATTCAAAATTCTTAATCTGAGTGAAATTTGTTGTGTTTTAATTAAGGTAGTCAGATTTTATTGTCTTGGGAGCCATAATAAAGGTCACATTGGATATCTGTAAATGTTTAAGGGTGTCCGATGGTTATTAGATAGATTTTGAAAAAGGACACGTATTCTACCAAACGTTAGTGGGAATTTGTTTTAATCTGCCGGGCTACATGTTCCAAATATCACTGAACATCCTAGAGTTTCTTTTCATCGTTTTTTCTTCGAGTGAGTAAAGATTTTAAATATCAGTTTGGTTTCAATGCCCACAAAAAGTTTCACGACAGTCATCACAAAATTGTTCATAAGTATGTTGTCATTGTATCAAAACCTATGCTGGATATATTTTCTTCTCATACTTCCATGTTCCTTTCATTCTCAAATTTGATTTTGTGCGTGACGAGTGTAGATAAGTAGACAGGGGTTACCTTTTCTTCCGGAGCATCTGGCTTCACTGAATTGGCCCGTTTTCATTGTTTTACTTTTTTATTTGGGATAGTGATTCGGATTCTGACTGGTATGTTTGTGTTTTATTTAGCATTTTGAAAAATTAACCAGTAACAACCAAGACCAATAAAAAAATGTTTTTGCACTAGATAAGATAACAATTTTTATATGCCCATTTAATGATTTTATTCCATTTGACATAGGCAGAGGTTTAGTCGTACCTTTATTCGGAAGTGATATACAGATGCTTTGTTATTTGTCAAATTGCATATTTGTAATAAATGTCAGTTATTGTATACGGTATATCCTTCTTTTCTGTATTAAACATATAATAACATCTTGAGATAAATATGCTTTTACTTTGCTGCAAAATAACAATTTGAACTTACTTTTAACTTGTTCTTTTATTTCTGCAACGTCATCTTTCAGCTTTTGTACTTCAACTTGCATTTCCTTCTCATTTTCTGCCATTTTCCTTATCTCGTCACAGAATGTTTGCTTCGAGACATCATCCATTGCAGTCTACCTTTATAATGTCTAATTTCTTTCTGTAATTTCGACCGGGTAATACCATGTCCATTCTCAGCATTATATCTTCCAATACTATCCAACAAGACTTAAATTCACTGTTTGGAATTTCAGTTGTAGGAACATGTCCATATGCCTTGTTTCGTAAATGACGAAGTCGTTCTATATCGTCACCAACAGTTGTATGAGTTTGATCTGGCATTTTGTCGCTGCCCCATGGAACAGACGGATGAACAAGATTCGGATTAATCTTACATAGGTTTTTGCATAGTTTCCATAGCAAATCGTCTTTGAAATGATGATACGAGTTCCTTTTTTCGGCAGTTTGTACATCTGAAATCTCGGCTTCTGAAAGCATACATCTTTGGTCTGATGAAAAACTGGGACATTGTTGTACAGCCGTCTGAAGATCCTGACACGGAATAGACACTATAAGTGTTTTATTTAATTCTTGTACACTCAGAATCCTTAATATCAAAGACAATAAGGTGACGTCAAACTCTTGGTATGATCCCAGATGCGGGGCTTTCTTTATATAACTCCAATGGTCCTTCTTGATAACTTTGGATGCGTCGGGAATTTTCCTTATCTCTCTCCAAATATCAGCTGGAGACACTTGTCCATTTAACACATCACGAAGTACATCTGCGGACAGATCAATGATAGCCCGACATAGCCTAGCATAATTGGTGCGCTGTTCATTTGTAGGATAATTTGTTGCCATGTTCGTAGAAATATTGTTTAGTACAAATAGATTCAAAGAATACCTGACATGCTATTTACATCAGAAATAATTTCATTGTTAACACATGATCATAAACAATCTGAAAAAGAAATTGAAAACGTTTTGTAAGTAATTTGAATATCGAATCCCTTTTTAGAAAAAAAATTAAATGTTATTGGTAAATTATAATTGTTATTGTATTTTCCGGGTACTTTTAAAATGATATCTTTACTAGACTTCAGTATAGTTTCACTCTGAAACAATACAATCTATATAAGCCTAAATCCTATCAGCATCCGGGTAATTTTTTATTGTAATCCTGTTTAATTTTTATTTTTTGACCAACTTAATAATAAGAAGAAATAATTATGTATGTAGCGTTTAATTCTTTGATGGTTTCTATTGAAAAACTTTAATACTTTTTATCAAATACAGTCAATTTGCAAACCTGCCTCAAAGGTCACAACTCTATAAGGATCACATGCTTATAAAGGCGAGTAAAATTCTGTCCCAGCTGCTCTTTATTCATATTATTTGAACTTGTAAATACAGGCCACCTGGCCGTGAAGGCCACTTTTACTTATATCCATTGATGGCCTTTATTACCAGGTCTGGCTGTACTTGCGAATCTTCATGGGAGAATACTAGACTGTTTGAATCAAAATGATAGCATTTTGTTTACTGGAGAATGTAACAAAGACATTTGGACGAAGCTTTTGAAGCATACTTACAGTCAACGCTTTAAATCAATTTCATTTTCTCGTAGAGAATTAGAAATGTACAATTTGTATTTTTAGAAAGTGCGCAGTATAAACAACCTAAAGTTTGTCAATAAAAAGTGAGATAGTGCGTTATGTGCACGTTTACATTGATTTCCAATAAATAAACAGATTTTTAGATTTTAAATACATGTGCATGTAGATAAAGAATGTTGTTTAAATAATACAATGTGCACTAACTGCATAGATTACAAAGTACCTTTGAGATTTGAAAGTTATAACGTCATAGATAATCACATTTTAGATGAAAATAAAGATAAATAAAAATAAGATAAAACATAATTACTACCAACATAATATATGTAAACAACTGATTAAGAGAAAATGGTTGACTTGGTTAATGTAGCCCTTTACTACTAAACTTGCAATAAATTTCTTATCAACTCTCTCGGTATTCAGTTCATATTATGGATGAAGTAAAGAAAAATGTAAATCAATTATTATTATTATAATTATTGTTATTATTATTATTATTATATTACCACCCTCATGACCTGTGGGTCGCAATTTCTTTAAAACTTAATTAGATTTTATTGTCTTGCATATTAAGTTCTGTTTTTATAACTAAAAAGTAGAATAAAAAAATACCTTCAAAACTTCAAGTGATTCTTTTTTAACAAGGTGCCCTTCTATTTATTCAGTATTTTTTTTCGAATACATATCATTTTTATTCCGGCCTCACTTCCTTGATGGAAGTTCACGTGTATAACATATTTTGCCAGTTTGCAAAGTTTTTACTTTGTCTTTGGGATTGTGATATGGACAAGGACTAGTATGTTTGTTTTATTTTTATTATTAAACTTCTGCTCAAGTTTTATCCACAGACTATGTTGAAAATATCTAAATAACAATATTACACAATTATGCATTTAATTTGTCGTTGGTTTCCAAATTATAACTCTTTTACTTTATATCAAAGTTTTGCGAAACTTCAGAAGACAAAATAAACAGCTTGAATCACATTTATGTGATTATAGATTCGGGATAATATCAGATAAAGTTGTCACAAATGAAGATGAAACATTTTCAAAATACTTACTTGCCAGACTATGGGCATGTTAGATAAGTATTCATCATGAAGTTGTAGGATTTCTTATACAAAAACCACAATATTTCTTCACAAATAGATAATGTCAAACAAAAATGAGAAAAGTGTACCTCGTGTTTCTCATTACTCAATGAGGACGTTGGTTAAGTGATTTTTAATTCAACACTGATTTTTTTTTTTATTTTAAAACATGTTGATAAAGTACAGGTATCATGTTTTCAATAATTCAATGTGCATTACCTGTACAGAATAGAGATAAGTGAAGTTGTTTACAAATGTTATCACTTCATATAAAAATACCTTTTAGAGTGTTCTTAGAAAGATAAAATGTGCAGATAAAAGCTATACAAACGTTTTCATGGAGAAGAATTATGAAAAATATCTAGGAAGTTTCAAAATATATAACACAAATACCTGTTAAATTTTGATGTGCCATATATGCACATTTCGGAAAATCATTCCTGATTTTGGAAAATCATTCCTCATTAGTGACACTAGGGGCCGAAAAGTTTGATAGATAAAAAACGTTAGCCGGATAGTTGAAAATTAATTTAGTTCCAAAATTATATGAATCCAATTCCAGCTAAGGAATGCTTTGCATGAGGGAACAAACCTCAGTTTTAGATAAACTTCAAAATTAAGACGGCTGAAAATTTTGCTAAATGGTACATTTATGCACTCTTAAATGGCATTGAAGAAGTTGTTTGTAAAGTTAAGGTATCGGAAAAATGATTAGTTTGTTTTAGATCATATGAGTGAATTAAAAGAAATAGAAAAGTACATACATCAGACGATTAAACGAGAAGCCATTTTTAATCTCTATTACTTTACGCTTTGTAGAGCAGATAAAAAAGATCTCCATTTAAATTGTTCTTTTGAAAACACAAACATACCTGTTCATGGATGTCCGATTCACAATTCCAAACACAAACATACCAGTCTATGACCCAATCGCAATCCCAAAAAACAAAGTAAAAACT
Organism: Tegillarca granosa; assembly: GCA_029721355.1. NCBI lineage: Eukaryota > Metazoa > Mollusca > Bivalvia > Arcoida > Arcidae > Tegillarca > Tegillarca granosa. The sequence goes on from CM056605.1 coordinate 39,812,521, forward strand.
TTGCAAACCAACTAATTTTATTATACACCCAAACTTCTATCAAGGAAGTGAGGCCGGTAGCTCCGGAAGAGTAAGCGTTTCCTGTCTAGCTAGATACATCCATCACATGCAAAATCAAATTTGAGAATGAAAGGAACATGGAACTGAAAAGTCAAAAAGATCCAGTATAATTTTGGATTTAGTGGCTTCATACTTACCAAAAATATTGTGATATCATAAAGGTCAAACTTTTTAAGGGGCTTGATTCGCCTAGCCTTGCAATATTCCCGAGTCACTAACATGATAAAATCATGAGGACACCGAAATCCTACAGCATGTAACAAGAGGCCTATGGGCATTAACGCTCACCCGAGGATATGTCCAAAACCGTTTGCAAATACAATAGATAACTGTAATAACAGAAACTTTCCAAGTTGTTGCCAGTTTGGAACTGCTGTAATACTTATTTAGAAATATCTGTCACAGTTCATTCAGAATAAAAATATTGGCAAGTTTTCTTCTGAAAATGCCGCAGTATTCTTAAGTTACCACTTTATATGAATCACAGTGCCACTAACTGTCTGACTCTAGAATAGAATCCCAGATCTTAGCGTGAAAAACTTCGTCATTTTGGTTTTACAAAGTCATTGGTTATCTCCACGTAATCTGATGTCTTCGATCATCTCAGAATGAATTTCCGAAATGTGCAAATCTGGCACATCAAAATTAACTGGTATTTATGTTATATATCTAACTGTTTAGATATAATTAAAAGAATTCTGACTGGAATGTTAAGCAACATTTTTACATCTGGCAACATATAAGGAGAAAATAATGAGAAAAACAAAAACAAATATATGTATTCATTTTATTTAAACAAAAAACATTATTGTAGTGATTTTTATAAATACAACCAATGCTATGAACTGTCAAATGAATTTGGATTTCAAACTTTCTGATTTCAGTACTTTATTATATTTGACATTCTTCCTATTTTATCTCCTGGTTTATCTTTCAAGATTTTTTTAAAACATTTTCCAAAGAAATATATTCTTAAACAATTATTTATTTAATATGGAGAAATTTACCATGTCTCCGTTTCCCTTGTATGTTCTCTTTTTCTTCATTTTATAAGAAGGAAGACAAACTATTCAAATCTTTATACATGTAATCATCTTTAGTGAAGCAATTTGAGGGCCGTTAAAACAATACAGAAATCAAAAAGTAAACAACTTTAATTCATCTGATCAGTTTTACATAAGTAACAAAAATTATGGAATGATTGGGTAATATCCTGCACTTAGTAATTCTTTAACAAGTGTGAAATATAAAATATGTTGAATATCCGAATATACATGAAGTTTGTACACTTTTAAACTAAAAAATCATTCATTATCTTGGTGTTCCAACTTTCAATGTTTTCAGGGACACTCTGACCTTTAAATTTACAGCTCAATTAAAAAGTATTTACATTGTATATCTTTTACAAGCTGGTCTTAGTGTGACAAAAAGTCACCACAAATTAACCACCCAATGAATTTGTATTTTTCTTAGAACCTTGAAAATCGTACATCACATAAAAATTGATATCTCAATTTACATGTATAATACACACAACATATAAAACATCCTACTTCATATCCTCATAAAACCGGGGCCACCATTTTACCCTTCACTTCCAAGGTTCAGAGGAAGTCACGATTAATAAGGGTTACCCCAAAACATGAATTAAAATGTAGACGTAAGATAGTCACAAAACCTACTTCTTGGTAAAATTTTCTATGGCAGCACACAAGGTGACACGAAAAATAGTTTTTAATACTGTGTGAAAAGAACTGCAATACATTTAACATGAGCATGCAAAAACTTTCACGTCAAGCATTCACAATAACTTTAGCATAAATGTGATATAAAATATCTTTCCTGTCACCTCTGTGCTGTCGAAAAGATTCAAATTATAGACGCTAAAATAGGACAGGTAGAATTGAGCATTGTGTTTAAATATGAACTTTTTATATATACATTAATCCAACAAACGTGTTCTTTATTGTCTGTTTTAATAAAACATTAATATTAGCAAATTAACATATGAAAAGTTTGATTTTCATTATGATCACATGAAATGCAAAAATGAACAAAAATGGTTCTGTCTTAAATCATTTAAAATGTATTATTTCAATATTAGCTGTATTTGTTCTTTCCATTTGATCTGTACATGTTATTCCAATTTAACCTTTGACCTGTACGTTCTTCCCATTTAACCTTTTCCATTTGACCTGTAACATCTTTTACAAACAAGATGTATCTAATTTATTTATGCTCGTGCTTGTTTTATTATAAATACTGTTCACACCAACTTCAAAAATTTATTTGCACCTCAGCTTTATGACTCAAAATTTCAAGATCATTTCTCAAAAAAAAAAAAAAAAAAAAAAAAAAAAAAAAAAAAAAAAAAAAAAAAAAAAAAAATTTGTTTACTGTCTGCAATTAACATCATGATGTCAGTATTTCATACACCTTAGCTTATAGACTGAGATGGGAATTCAAGGTCATTTCCAGAACCAAAATATCTATTTAATGTAAATTTCTGTTTAACATCAGCACTTAAAATGTTAGCGAAAAACTTTATCAAATAAAGTTATATAATGCACATAAATATAGTCACACAATACAGTATGTTCTCTGTCCTATAAATGTTTCTTGGTTGAAATATTGATATAACACTAATCTATATACAACATTTATCACATGACATGGACTAGTTGATAAAATCTGAAATGTAGAAAAAAAGGACAAGTTAAAAACACAAAAAAGAGGCATTATAGACGATGCATCTCTTAACTAGGCAAGTAATTTAGAAATCCATAAAAACTGGATTAATATAATACCCCATTTGTATATTCTGTAGAAAAAAATGTCAATAAAAAAATATCTCAGAAACGTTAAACGGTAAATGTCTCCTTATTTTGGATTTGAACTAAAACAGTACATTATTACACTCATAATGGCAATTTATTGGTTTATAGGTGGACTGGATTAACGGTGTTTTATGCCCCAGTTAAAGATTCTTTCACTTTATAAGAATATCAAGGTGGTCACTTTTGGAATGGTAGAGTGGTCACTTTTGGAATGGTAAAGCAAACCAGAGTAACCAAAGAAAACCATCAACCTTAGGCAAGCACTACAACCTTTTTAACACATCTAGGATTTCCCCAAATGCAATTCCAACCTTAGCAGTGCAAGGAGCTATGATCCCTTGGCATGTGCTAATGACCACTCCGCTTCAAAGGCCCCTTATTATTTTTCAATATTTTTGATATTTGATTTTTGTGTGTACAATTCAATGTCTTTTTATCAATCAAAATTGATAAATCTATTTAGGTTAAGTAACAAATATCTTGATTTTAGTTAAAACCAGACTTCTCGAAAGCAGTCAACCGTCGGACAAAACTGACAAATTTTCACTCTGACAGATAATTTGTGAGTTGAAGACCAACTGTTTGGCACTTTTTTCACAGCTTAATCTTTTGTGTTTAAAGAGTAGCCATTCTTATGTGTAATTTGTAAAACAGAATTCATTGGTTAAAAGCTTTTGAGTGATCCAATCAAAATGCCTGTTAAATGTGATTGTGCGACTCATCTTTGATAATGGTGTCATATTACGATGGAGCAAAACCAGAAAAAAAAAAAGAAATCTATTTTCTAAAGAATTGAAAAAAATTAAAATGGATTATGAAAAACGTGATGATAATATTGACTTGGAGGCTGATTAAGATTGTTAAGACTTCCAAGACAAACTTGTGAATTTTGATAAACTGTGAATTTAAGAGATACTGTATAAGTATTTATTTTGGTTATGTATTAATATTTGCGCTTTTGGCGTTAAATTAATTTCCACCAATATTAATACACTTCAATATTAATTTTAGCTCACCTGTCCAAAGGGAAACAATGACAGGGCAAATATCAATACAAGGTAAATGTTTGAGAACCTTGGGAGCACCAAATATAATACACGCTAATATAAATACTTGTACAGTTTGATATGTAAAGCAGACTTAAATGTATAATTTCCAATAAACTTCACAACTGAGGTCCCCCATTTTATTTTATTTTAAAACATTTCAGTCCGACGGATTTTTATTTGGTCCGACTGAGTTTTTAGTTTTGTCACATCGAATATCTGACATATTTTTTTTTAAAACTTTAGGGAAGTCTGTAAAACATGTAATCTAAACTTTCGATAGTAAGACCATTATGTTAATTTCTGACATTTTAATAATTTACTTGTATTAATTGGTAAGACGATTATGTTAATTACTGACATTTTAATAATTTACTTGTATTAATTGGTAAGACCATTATGTTAATTTCTGACATTTTAATACTTTACTTGTATTAATTGGTAAGACCATTATGTTAATTACTGACATTTTAATAATTTACCTGTATGAATTAGTAAGACCATTATGTTAATTACTGACATTTTAATAATTTACCTGTATTAATTGGTAAAACCGTTATGTTAATTACTGACATTTTAATAATTTACCTGTTTTAATTGGTAAGACCGTTATGTTAATTACTAACTTTTTAATAATTTACTTGTATTAATTGGTAAGACCATTATGTTAATTACTGACATTTTAATAATTTACTTGTATTAATTGGTAAGACCATTATGTTAATTACAAACATTTTAATAATTTACTTGTATTAATTAGTAAGACCATTATGTTAATTACTAACATTTTAATAATTTACTTGTATTAATTGGTAAGACGATTATGTTAATTACTGACATTTTAATAATTTACTTGTATTAATTGGTAAGACCATTATGTTAATTTCTGACATTTTAATAATTTACTTGAATTAATTGGTAAGACCATTATGTTAATTACTGACATTTTAATAATTTACCTGTATGAATTATTAAGACCATTATGTTATTACTGACATTTTAATAATTTACCAGTAATAATTGGTAAGACTGTTATGTTTATTACTGACATTTCAATAATTTACTTGTATTGATTGGTAAGACCGTTATGTTAATTACTGACATTTTAATAATTTACCTGTATTGATTGGTAAGATCGTTATGTTAATTACTGACATTTTAATAATTTACTTGTATTAATTGGTAAGACCATTATGTTAATTACTGACATTTTAATAATTTACCTGTATTAATTGAAAAAAATATGTTAATTACTGACATCTCAATAATTTACTTGTATTATTAATAAGACCATTATGTTAATTACAAACATTTTAATAATTTACCTGTATTAATTTGTAAGACCATTATGTTAATTACTGACATTTTAATAATTTACCTGTATTAATTAGTAAGACCATTATCTTTATTACTGACATTTTAATAATTTACCTGTATTAATTAGTAAGACCCTTATGTTAATTACTGACATTTTAATAATTTACTTGTATTCATTAGTAAGACCATTATGTTAATTACTAACATTTTAATAATCTAACTCTATTAATTTGTAAGACCATTATGTTAATTACTAACATTTTAATAATTTACCTGTATTAATTGGTAAGACCATTATGTTAATTACTAACATTTTAATAATTTACCTGTATTAATTGGTAAGACCATTATGTTAATTACTAACATTTTAATCATTTCCTTGTATTAATTAGTAAGACCATTATGTTAATTACTAACATTTTAATAATTTACCTGTATTATTAAGTAAGACCATTATGTTAATTACTGACATTTTAATAATTTACCTGTATTAATTGGTAAGACTGTTATGTTAATTACTAACATTTTAATAATTTACCTGTATTAATTAGTAAGACCATTATGTTAATTACTGACATTTTAATAATTTACCTGTATTAATTGGTAAGACTATTTTGTTAATTACTAACATTTTAATAATTTACCTGTATTAATTAGTAAGACCATTATCTTTATTACTGACATTTTAATAATTTACCTGTATTAATTAGTAAGACCATTATCTTAATTACTGACATTTTAATAATTACCTGTATTAATTGGTAAGACCGTTATGTTAATTACTGACATTTTAATAATTTACTTGTATTGATTGGTAAGACCATTATCTTAATTACTGACATTTTAATAATTTACCTGTATTAATTAGTTAGACCATTATCTTAATTACTGACATTTTAATAATCACCTGTATTAATATATTGGATTTATTTCCATTCTTCCTGAATGTATCTTATAAAGTTAGTTTCCAAACTTGGACCTATTAAAGGATTTAACTGGAACATCCATGCACATAGCCAACTGAAAAAAAAATAGTGAGATAAACAATATTTGAATAAAGAAACTGTTTATTTTCAGTTACAATTTAAACAAATGTTGTAATGGGTTATTATGACTATGAAGCCATTTAGGTGCTAATTTGTCCCAAAAATGACCAGATGAATTTTGGTTCAAAAACAAATAACAAAAGATATAAATACAACCATTTCTTACCAATTCTACAAAGATATCACTAAAGGCAAATCTAATACTCTCATACAAAAAGCTATATATATGTGTGGATCCTTCAGCTAGATTGTTTTTGTTGATGTTATACTTACAAAAGCCAACAGCAGGCAGCAGTCAACACAAGCATCACTTGAACTACCCTATAACAACAAAAAAATCTTTGTTAGTGATATTTCAAAAACCATTAAGAAACAAGTTATTGAAGCTTTACTTTACCCTCCCATGGTCATTCTTGTTTTGTTCTTTTGCTTTGGGCCATGTACAGTGTGCAAAATTACTGCTGGCCTGATGGCCAGAGGCTATTAACAGTTTGCTTGGGTCACCAACTTCATAGAGTTCTAAGTCTGGTTGGCTCTTTCGTTTAACCAGCGGTTCTCCTATAGCAGACGGATGTTTCCTCAAGATGCCTAAATTCATGGTAGTTTGTTTCAGTGTAATAAGAAATCTACATTAATGAACAATATTTTACACTAGTACAACAGACAATATAGCAAAGACACAACAATACAAACAGTATAGTAAATATGAGGTTTAATTGACAAAATTAAAGAGACATGCAAACTTACATATTTCAGGACCATTAACTTTTCATTTGGGCTTACAACTTTTAAAAGTTAAGGGTCCTGTTGACCATCATGTCTCTCTAGCTAATTTCATACACTGGTCATGTATAATTCTTTTACAAACAGTATATCTATTGACGAAAATAGTTCCTTTTGACCCCTACTCAAAAAATGTTACAATGGGCACTAAATAGGTAAGAATAGTATAATAATAATAATAATAATTATAATAATAATTTAATAAAAATTAAAAAAGAAAAGAAAAAAATTCATTTTGTTGTGTAGAACTGACACGTAACGACACACTGTCCGAATATAAATGCCATTACAAGAGCCTTGAATTTCAGGTCCAATTGTTGTACATCATAAGACAAAAACATGAGGTAGAATTCTGTAGAATAATTAAACATACACAGGCTTGTGTGACACAGGATAGAAACTGGCGCATTCGAATCGCATAATTTATTGTGCTTCATGTCATACCCCCTCCCCCAATTTTCCAGCTGTCCCTGGAAACACAAATATTTTATGTGAACTTCTGTAAATCTAAATTACATATTTATCGAGTTTACCCCTTATTTGGTGATCCTCTCATGCAAAACTGAACAAATATTGGTGCCACAATTCCAACAAATCCCCAAATAGAGGTCATAGCCACCGCTGGAATTATTTTTCGATCCATTTTCTTGTCGATTGCGGAAGTCAAATCACATGACACTTTTTCATTGGGTTCCCATCAACTGTTCACTCTAAGTGCCCTTTGTATGTCAATCAAGTAGACACGGAACCCCGTTGTTTTACTGTAATTACTTCCCTTGTTTAGTCACTTCTTCTCCATAATATTTGACGTAGTTGTAGGTCTAGATTATTTGGGTTAGTGGAATTAAAGAATTATCAATTTATTTGAATACTTATAATTTTTAAGAATATTTTTGCAAACAAATTGTTTATAATATTATATCACCTAAATCGATAAAAACAAAAATAAATGAGAAAAATTAAATCAAATTTACCTCTGTCACATGACCTAAAAATGGCAGCATCCATGTGCACCTTATTTGACAGGTAAAAATACATATATATATATTCAAAAGCACGGCAGTGGCGACAGTGTTAACAAACTTTAATAAAAAAAAAAAAAAAAAAAAAAAAAAAAAAAAAAAAAAAAAAAAAAAAAAAACGAAATTTAGAAAGTATTTTAACAACGTCTTGATGCCATCTAATTAGTCCGTTTTAAATAATAAATGTCGCTTGTCTCCATGGCTCAGTGCTCTAAATTCATGCACCTCAAAAGTCGTGCATGTTTGTTTCAAATGATATTTAGTGACATTTTGCAATACATAGTATCATACCAACGAAAATTTTATCAATAGTAACTTCTAAGTATTGACAGTGGCAGAAGGTGCTTGTGGGTGCACCTGCAAAACGTGTGTGGTTTTCTCTGGGCACTGGTTGCTCTGGTTTCCTTCATCATCACAGAAATGACCACCTCTGTATAATAGAAATAATTGTCATTGTGTTGTAAAACACCATTACTCCAATCAACTATTTCAGTTGCTATTAATGTAAATGTACCAGTGGTTGAGTTTTACTACATTTACATGTGTAGCAGTCTGTGTAGCTCAGTTGGTAGAGCACTCTCCTATAGTGAAGGAGGTCCTGAGTTCAATCCCCGGTCCGACCCTGCATTTTTCTCCCTCCTGTTACAGGTTGGTGGCCAGTGTGGCCGTTGAAAGTGGTGGAATGACAATATTCGGCCATATAAAGTCTATCCGAGGGAATTTTGGGTGAGATTTCCCATAGGACCATGAGAAACTCAAAAATAACAGGGGAGGAATGTAGCGGTCTGGGTAGCTCAGTTGGTAGAGCCTATAGTGCGGGAGGTCCCGGGTTCAATCCCCGTTCCGACCCTGCATTTTTCTCCCTCCTGTGTAAAACATGTATATTTATATTTTTTCTAGATACACAAGTAATTTAGAATACAGTAATAGAGGAAAGCCAGGTATCTGAATTAGGCACTGAATAACAATGCTGCAATAGAATAAGAGGAAGACTTCAACACCTCATAGCAATGACAAGATTACAAAGTTTTAATCCATACATAAAGTTAGCCAGTAGAAAGTTGTTCACATCATCAGGTTGTGGTCAATATAGAAATGGTTATGGCTCAGTAGTTACTGTTGTGAAGAGAAACTTAAACTCAGATGTTCAAGAGTTGAAGTCTAAATATGATGCTATTGTAATAGGAGCAGGTAAGACTTAGGCATTTAGTAGAGTTATTACAAGAAAGGGAAAACTGCAGTGGCCAAACCATGACTCGAAACCTGAAACCTTCCCAATATGCTCTACTGAGCTACCAAGCCACCTATCAAGATCTGTCTGCTACATGTACATTCCTCCTCTCCCTTTTTTGATTCAACTTTGAATGAATTCGAAACTATTAGGTTCTACCCTGGGGCGAACCTGTTGGTCAGCCACTCCCCAGGGTCAGAGAAGCCCCCAAATATTTCAGGAAAGGAAAAAATACAGCAGCCAAACTGGGATTCGAACCAAGGATCTTCCCATTGCTAACAGAACGCTCTACAAACTGAGCTTCCCAGACACCTCTCAAGCCCAGTCTGCTACAGAGTAAAATACATCAGTGTTCAAACTACAATTGAGGTTAGTGGGGTCATTTTGGCTCAGTTCTAAAGGGGCCATTGTTTTTTAAAAAAGGGTCTACTTTAACATGTACATCGATCCATTTTAATTGGAAAAAAAAAAAAAAAAAAAAAAAAAAAGATTTTATAGTTTGTCATTTGCACAATTATACATTTACATATATTTATGCAAATGAATTGTGTCATCTTTAGAAACTGTTACAGTTAAGTTTAAGACAAAAAGAGTGATATTTTCTTGTTTATAATACATGAATACCTCTTAATCCCAGGATTGGGTCCATGATTTTCTTCAGTTTTAGTGAAAATTATGCAAGTAGCTAAAAGTTAACATGTCTTGAAATTATTTTTTTCAGGTCACAATGGCCTTGTTTCAGTAAGTATAAACTAACTTTAAGATTTATGGCATATTTGAATGGGGGGGGGGGGGGGAATTTGAATAAAGATCATCACTATTTCTAATTGTAAATATGGTACAACTTTGTTTTAATGCCTCTTGATGACTCTGCCATCTTCATGATCACCACACTGATTTGAATTCCACAAATTCAGACCATAATAGGGTCAGCAGTGTAACAAACCTAAATTGAATTTTGTTTTGATGTTTGTAAATAATGCAACCACTTGTCTCTCATGTTGTAAATCAATTGATATACATGCATATGCATATATAAATAAATAAATAAATAAATAAATAAATAAATAAATAAATATATAATATATATATATATATATATATATATATATATATATATATATATATATATATATATATATATATATATATATATATGTATATATATATATAAATATCATGTCATCAGACATATTTTAAATGAGGAAGAAGTATAACCTGATATACTTCACACTCAAACATGATTGAAAACATCAATCAAGCATGACTCATTTTATTCATTTTTTTGGACAAGTACAGCTTCTAGATAGAACATTGTAAAACTTCATTTCCTTCATAAGCTTCCTTTGATTTATCACAAAAAATCAATTTTTTGACAATCCTTTAAGTTTAATATTCATAAAAAATCTCTGTGTTTGAACTTCTCTTAAACGACTCATTGGATTTTATGAAATGATCAACATAAATTTGTTATGTGGATGTTACTGGCACCTTAAGGTTTTATAAGTTATTCAGTGACACAGATAGAATTATTAATAAATAAAAAAAAAAAATTTCAGAGGGGAAGGATTTAGGCCTAAAATAAAATTAACTTTGTTTGCCGTTGACCGCCCGACCCACTTGAAATGCCCCTACCCAAAAAATTTTATTGCCATCATTCCAATTTCTTTTTTTTTTTTTTTTACTTTTCATACAACATAAGAAACAGTATTAAAGGAAAGTAACCCTAGAAAGCAAGACAAACTGTGGGTTTATACAGTAGTAAGGAAATTCTGCTGTAGGGTTCTCCGTGACAGAATACACAAGGAGGAACAAAGAAGACTTAAGTTAGCAAAAAATTTGTAAAACACGTTTAAAAAGAGACAATATGAAACCAATTTAACCTTTTTAAAAAGTGTAATAGATTAAATTTTCAAACATTAAAATAAAAACATTTTCCTACCTACCTACCCACATGTGGATAGCATGGGTCGGAAAACAGCAAACAAAGAATTTTTTAAGTTAGGCCTTAGCTTCATATTTAGTTATCTGTTTAACATAACATATTTTGTAACTTACAGGCTTCTTACCTTCAGAAGGCAGGGCTAAATGTTTGTGTTTTAGAAAGACGACATGTCATTGGTGGAGCTGCAGTCACAGAAGAACTCATACCAGGTCAGGTGTTGTAAACTTGTAAACACCACTTTAAATACACTGTAGATTGGAGTAATAGTGTTTTATACACCTGTCAAGACTACTTTCACTTATATTTAGTGCCAGTTCAGGGATTTTGGTGGAATCCTGAGTACCTTGGAGTGGGGATGGTGGAGGAAACCGGAGTGCCCAGAGAAAACCATTGACCTTTGGCAAGCGAACTGACAAACCTTCTCACACTAGGATCTGTCCTGAGTGGGATTCGAACCCAGGCGGTGATAGGCATTGTGATCTGTAAGCACGCGCTTTAGACCACTCAGCCACCGAGGCCCCTCTGAGTACCTTGGAGAAAATCAGACTTTTGGCAAAATGTTTTGTGCTAAGATTTTTCTTGAGTTGGATTCAAACCTAGGAGATGAGAGACACTGTGGTCTGTATATATGTGCTTTAGGCAACTCAGTCACTGAGGCCTCTTAAATAGAAATTAAGACTTTGCTTTAACAAGAATGAATGGGTAACAGGAAAGGGAAAAATGCATTGGCCAAATCAGGATTCTAACTCAGGACATTCCCAATACTAGCAGGATGCTCTACTGACTGAGCTACCCAGCCACCTATCAAGCCTGGCCCACTACATTCCTCCCTTCCTTTTTTTGAATCAAAACTACCAGGTTCTACCCTGGGACCAAACTGTTGGTTGGCCATTCCCAGGGTTGGTTGAGCCCCTAGATGTAACAGGAAAGGGAAAATATTGCAGTGGCCAAACTGGTACTCAAACCAAGAACACTTCCAATACTAGCAGGATGCTCTACCAACTGAAGCCACCCAGCCACCTATCAAGCCCAGTCTGCTACAAATGATTATTTAGGCTAAAGGAAAATTGATCTTAGATAAACCATCGAAAAAGATAAGCAAAAAAATCGAAATGAATAAAAGAGCTAGCTGAACAAGCAAAGTTTATTTAAATTTATAGAAATAAAATTTTAGTTTTTCAACAAGGCTTAGGAATTGTCTTTTATAATTAGTCACTGGATTGTTCAAGCATCATTATAATTTTAGTATTGACATTGGTCTAGAATATGATAGGATTTCTTTTTTGCCCTAATAACCATCAAGGGGCCTCGGTGGCCTAGTGGTCTAAAGCACAGGCTTACGGATCACAGTGCCTCTCACCGCCTGGGACAGATCCTAGTGTGAGAAAGTTTGTCAGTTCACTTGCCTAAGGTTGGTGGTTTACTCCGGGTACTCCGGTTTCCTCCACAATCCCAGAACTTACCACCTCGAGATAAGTGAAAAAATCTTGACTGTTGGGTAAACACCATTACTCCACTCCACTCCTAGGCTACCCATCAAATTTCAAATAAAATTATTGAAAAAATTTTTTTTTTCAAAGAAATGTTTTGAATGAATTGATTATGTCATATTTAGGCTTTTTCTCATGTGATGTGAAAGTCATAGTATGACTTTGAAGTTGTATGTTAAAATACATGACTTTGGTGGCTGTTTCACATTGCTACATGTATCTGTTCTATTTGTAGGTTTCAAATTTTCAAGAGCATCCTATGTGTTGAGTTTGTTAAGACCACAAATTGTAAACGACCTTGAACTGAAGGTATGGAAATATACATGTATAACACAATTATACAACTGTTATGAAAGTTATTATCTTGAAGCCATCAACAGATAAAATAGAAGTATGAATGCTAATTAATGATGATAAAATATTGTTGCACATAAACATTTATCAAGTTATCTAAGGCATTTCATAAATTAATTGATCAACTTAGAACATGTAGAAATAAGTAATTAAGTGTGTTATCATGAGGCATAATAATTGGCATTGAGTAAGGTCGCAATGTAATCATTGGGTAAAACAACAATGAGTGAGGTGGCAATGTAATCATTGGGCATAATAATTGACATTGAGGGAGATGACAATGTGCTCATGGAGCATAATAATTGCCAATGAGTGGGGTGACAATGTAATCATGGGGCTAATCCTGCAATGAGGGGGGGACTGATGCATCAGGGGCAATAATTGCATGGGAGTAAAATTGTAGTATTGGGATACAATGCATCATGGGGACATAACATAATTGACACTGGCGGAGGAGGTGACAATTTAATCATGGGCATAATAAATGACAATGAGGGAGGTGACAATGTAATCATGGAACATAAAACCTGGCAATGAGGAGGTGACAATGTAATCATGGGGCATAAATAATTGCCACTGGGGAAGGTGAAAATTTATCATTGTGCATAATTAAATGGACAATGAGGAGGGACAAATTTACTCATGGAACATAAAACCTGGCAATGAGGGAGGTGACAATGTAATCATGGGCATAATACCTGGCAGTGAGGGGGTGACAATGTAATCATGAGGCATAATATTTGACAATGAATGAGGTGACAATGTAATCATGGAACATAAAACCTGGCAATGAGGGAGGTGACAATGTAATCATGGAACATAATACCTGGCAATGAGGGAGGTGACAATGTAATCATGGGGCATAATACCTGGCAATGAGGGAGGTGACAATGTAATCATGGGGCATAATACCTGGCAGTGAGGGGGGGGGTGACAATGTCATCATGGGGCATAATAATTGACACACGGGAAGGTGAAAATCTTATCATTGGGCATAATAAATGACATTGAGGGAGGTGACAATGTAATCATGGTGCATAATACTTGACATTGAGGGAGGTGACAATGTACTCATGAGGCATAATATTTGACAATGAATGAGGAGACAATGTTATCATGGGGCATAATACCTGACAATGAGGAAGGAGACAATGTAATCATGGAACATAATACCTGGCAATGAGGGAGGTGACAATGTAATCATGGGGCATAATACCTGGAAATGATGAAGGTGACAATGTCATCATGGTGCATAATATCTGACAGTGGGTGAGGTGGCAATGTAATCATGGGGCATAATATTTGGCAGTGGGGAAGGTGACAATCTTATCATTGGGCATAGTAATTGACAATGAGTGAGGTGACAATGTAATCATGGGGCATAATACCTGGCAACGAGGAAGGAGACAATTTAACCTTGGGGCATAATATCTTGCAGTGAAGGAGGTGACGATGTAATCATTGGGCATAATAATTGACAATGATTTAGGTGACAATGTAATCATGGGGCATTATACCTGGTAATGAGGAAGATGACAATGTAATCATGGGGCATAATACCATGCAATGAAAAAGGTGACAACGTAAACATGGGATATAATACGTGGCATTGAGGGAGGTGACAATGTAATCTGGGGACATAATTACTAGCAATGATTGTGATTTCAATGTAATCAAATGATGTTTAATCTGGCAGTCAGTTAGGCAGCATTTTAACTGGGTATGAGTGATGTTGCAATGTAATCAAGGGACGTAATAATTAGCAATGAGTGAGGTGGTAATGTAATTGATTAAGGGACATAATCAATAGTAATGAATTGGTTGGCAGCAACTTAACCAGAGAATTATTAAGAATTGATAAAATGTAATCATGAAAAAACTTGCTGGTAAATTTTTTTTGGTATTTTTTTTTACAGAAATATGGTTTAAAAGTTTATCTAAGAAATCCTAGCTCATACACACCTTTAATAGAACCAGGTGGTTTAGATGGAAAGGCCAAGTCACTTACTTTAAGTAGAAATCCTGAGGAAAATGCTAAACAGATTGCACAGTTTTCTGTTAAAGATGCTGAGGTAATGTTAAAGTGTCAATACATTTATTTGAAAATTTGATTGTGTCAAAAACCTTATTTTACTCAATTACTCATCAAAAAAAAACAAAGAAACAAAAAAAAAAACAAAAAAAACAAAAAACCCACCACTGAAAGTATGAAGTCGAGTGATTAATGGTATTTCCAGATTCTTTTACTTATAGTAAAGTGGTCAGTTCTTGGGTGGTGGATTTTAGGACTCTTTTTCACACTAGAGTCATCCTAAAGGGGATTTGAATCTGAGCAGTGTAAGGTGCACTCTAATCCATTAAAATTTGTTTAAGTCCACTAATCAAACAACCCCCCTCCAACCCAAAGCCCCCCCCCCCCCCCAAACACACACACACCCCAAGGCCCCAGTAATGTAAGAATCATGAGATTTATTTTATGCTGAAAAGAAGCTTAGATGTTGATTCTACAAAAACTGGTCATCATTGCACATTGCTTTAAGACAAATGGTGCTTTGCATGATATTATTGTTTTGTATATTTAAAGACTTATCAACTATTTTTTCTTTCTCTGTTGCAAAAGAGATTATGTCATTTGCTAGGAATAATTATCACCAAATATTGAAATTTCAGGTCACTGGGTCCAAAGTCTCATAGTGACCTTTAGGCATCCCCTTTTGTTTGTTGCACAGCTTTGTAAATGAGACTTTTGTTGAATATTTCAGAGATATTCAGAGTACGAGTCTCAACTTGAGCGTATAGTTAATGCTATAGAGCCGATCATTGACTCAGCACCTGCCTTTTTGCCGCAGTTAACAAGCTCGTCATTACGAGAACAGATTAAATCACTTCCAGCTGTTACAAAACTGTTCAGATCAAGTAAGTGAAAAATTGCTAGGCACAAGACAGTAAAAAAATTGTGAGGCACAGGTTGTTGAAAATATTGTGATGCACAGGTAGGTGAAAATATTGTGAGGCACAGGTACATGTAGGTGAAAATATTGTGATGGGCAAGTAGGTGAAAATATTGTGAGGCACAGGTTAGTGAATATATTGTGAGGCACAGGTTGATGAAAATATTGTGAGGAAAAGGTTGATGAAAATATTGTGAGGTACTTGTTGGTGAAGTATTGTGAGGAACAGGTTGATGAAAATATTGTGAGACACGGGAAGGTGAAAATATTGCAAGGCACAGGTTGATAAAAATTTTGTGAGGCACAGGTTGGTGAAAATATTGTGAGGAACAGATTGGTGAAAATATTCTCAGGAACAGGTTGGTGAAAATATTGTGAGGCACAGGTAGGTGAAAATATTGTGAAGAACAGGTAGGTGAAACTATTGTGAGGTACAGGTAAGTGAAATATTGTGAGGCATGGGAAGGTAAAAATATTGCAAGGCACAGGTTGATAAAAATATTGTGAGGCACAGGTTGGTGAAAATATTCTGAGGAACAGGTTGGTGAAAATATTGTGATTGGCAAGTAGGTGAAAATATTGTGAAGAACAGGTAGGTGAAAATATTGTGAGGAACAGGTAGGTGAAAATATTATGAAGAACAGGTAAGTGAAAATATTGTGAGGAACAGGTAGGTGAAAATATTATG
This sequence comes from Tegillarca granosa, assembly GCA_029721355.1. NCBI lineage: Eukaryota > Metazoa > Mollusca > Bivalvia > Arcoida > Arcidae > Tegillarca > Tegillarca granosa. The sequence goes on from CM056605.1 coordinate 39,829,291, forward strand.
AAGAACAGGTAAGTGAAAATATTGTGAGGAACAGGTCAGTGAAAATATCCTGAAGCACAGGTAGGTGAAAATATTGTGAGGAACAGGTCAGTGAAAATATCGTGTAGCACAGGTAGGTGAAAATATTGTGAGGAACAGGTCAGTGAAAATATCGTGAAGCACAGGTAGGTGAAAATATTGTGAGGAACAGGTCAGTGAAAATATCGTGAAGCACAGGTAGGTGAAAATATTGTGAGGAACAGGTCAGTGAAAATATCGTGAAGCACAGGTAGGTGAAAATATCGTGAAGCACAGGTAGGTGAAATATCGTGAAGCACAGGTAGGTGAAAATATCGTGAAGCACAGGTAGGTGAAAAAATTGTGAAGCACAGGTAGGTGAAAATATCGTGAAGCACAGGTAGGTGAAAATATCGTGAAGCACAGGTAGGTGAAAATATCCTGAAGCACAGGTAGGTGAAAATATCGTGAAGCACAGGTAGGTGAAAATATCGTGAAGCACAGGTCGTAAATAAAGCTTTTATTTCACAGAATTTTTTAACTGTTCTTTTAATATTGAAGAATTGAATTGAATCAAATTTAATATAATAATTGTCAACTAAAAGTATTTTTGGAGTATAAAAATATTGAGAAAAAAAAATTGTTTTGACTGTATTGAAATCGGACATGATTTATTTTTTAAAGTCATAATTCTGTTTTATTTTAGTTCAGTCTCTAGATGGGAAGGATATTGAAGCCTTTTATGAGTTGATGACAGCTCCTACAACTAAAGTATGACAGTCACTGTACTTTCTTTTTTTTTTTGTATTTTAAGATATTACAGTTTAATATCAGTGGTTTTGTTTGCCTAAAATTACTACAGAATGAAGGTAGTTTTCCCTTTGAGAAATAAGACTAAAATTTCCCAATTTGACAACTAAAATTCCCCAAAAGACAACAGTGACACACAATCAAATAGTTTAGGTTAAATCCAGTTGTCTTAAACTGTTCTGACAGACAAAAAGTGTTAGATATTGTCACAATATAAGATCTTTGCAATGAATTTCAAAATTCTGAGCGTAATATGTGACATAAAAAGGGTCCAAATTTTCCCAATCTGAAAGGTAGAAGGTAGTTTTTAAAAACCATAGCAAAATCAATGTAAACATAATGATTACTGCTTAACAAAGTTATATGTTATGACATAAATGGCTGAGTGACGCTATTACTGGCATTTTAACTGAGGGGTTGTGTGTTCCAACCTCACTCAGAATATGAAAATTTCCTGCAATTTATTTTTATCTCCTGTCCTATACTAAAGCCATGAAAAGCTCACTACTGGAGTAGTCTTTTGGACAAGACTCAAAACTAAGGTCTTTTGTCTCAATGGATGAGCCCTTCAGATGTAACAGGAAAGGGAAAACATGCAGCAGCCAAAGCATGATAAGAACCCAGGACCTTCGAAATACTAGTTGGACACTCTACCAACTGAGTTACATGGCCACCTATGTACAGCTCGGTCTGCTACATTTCCTATATACACCTCTATATGTTTTGAAAAAAGGGTAGGCTAGAAAGTATGCAGTGCCTACAACTCAAAACAATTGAAATACACTGAGCAACAAAATAACAATATTTAGTCTCCAAGTATATCTTATAAAATTTATTACACTTGATAGGGCCAAGTGGTCCGAAGCCGACAATTACAGATGGTAGTGTCTCACACTCTTTGGGGTTGAATCTTACTTGGGTATAACCTCCTGTGAGAAGTTTGTCAATTCACTTGTCAAAAGTTGATGGTTTTTGGTTTCTTCCAGCATTCCTTACTGTCTAGATATGACAAAGTTATGACACTTAAACAACTTTTTCTTCCCTCTACTCCAATTTTCAATTTTCAAGTATATGTAATAAATCTTTCCTTCAACACTTTTGTCATCCCACTCAATCTAGGTCAAGGCTTGCACCTCTGGCACCATCTGTGAAATAATCTTGCTTGATTATACCCCTGTAAACAAAGTTTAGGGGGGTATTTAGGGATCACTCTCTCTGTCTGTCTGTTCTTCCATCCTAAAATCAGCTTTAGAGCAAATATACAGCAACATAAGATGATGTGTCACATACTAAATTTAGTTGTATAGGTGAATAGGTCAGAGGTCAAGGCCATGAGATCAATCCAAGATTTGGGGGCAGTAAATGATGTTGAGGATTTCAAAAACTGTCACAATCCTTGTTGCAGATTTCTGTTTTTAAAATCGTACATTTTCAGTAATTGTGTAGTATATATAATTTTTGGTCTTTTTTTAGATACTAGACAAATGGTTTGAATCTGAACCACTTAAAGCAACATTGGCTACAGACTCAGTTATAGGAGCCATGATGAGTCCAAAAACTCCAGGAAGTGGGTATGTCTTATGAATTGTGGTACTTTTGATGACTTTACATGCTCACAAGTAAGGAATCTTAGTGACCAAGCAGACTAAAGCATCCTTCACTTTCTAGGTTAACCACTGTGGTAGCTCAGTTGGTAGAGTGTCTCCTCCATAAGTGGGATGTCAGGGTTCAAACCCAGACCCGGATCTGACCCAAGACTTTAAAGTAGATAATGACTGTTCTTTCACCAAGCACTCAGCATAATGAAATGGGTCACAGTTCTTTCAGATGGGAACTTAAAATAAACTTAAAATAAACAAGATCCCATGTCATAGTAGATGTGGCACAATAAAAAACCCATAATGCTGCATAATGCCATTAGTGCAACACACAGGCAAAATTTCTGCACTTTTGCCTGTAGCTGGAGACTTCTCGATATAAATGAAATATTCTTGACTGGTATGTTAAACACCATTACTCAACTCAACTCTACTTTCTATGTTAGAATCCACTTGGCTTGCTGAAGATACATGTATGTGGATTTTCTTTGGATAATCAAGGCTCTTCTATTTCGGAACTGATAACCTAAATGTAAGTGAAAGAATTTTAACTGGGATGTAAAACACCATTACTTCACTTCTCAGTTTGAAAATTGCGAGCTAAAAACATCTTAAGTGTAAAAAGGTACATAAGATCTTTACTGTAACCTGAGCTTAGATTCCATCCTAAAATCAGCTTTAGAGCAAATATACAGCAACATAAGATGATGTGTCACATACTAAATTTAGTTGTATAGGTGAATAGGTCAGAGGTCAAGGCCATGAGATCAATCCAAGCTTTGGGGACAGTAAAGTTGTTGAAGACCTCAAAAACTGTCACAATCCTTGTTGCAGATTTCTGTTTTTAAAATCATAAACTTTCAGTAATTGTGTAGTATATATAATTTTTGGTCTTTTTTTAGATACTAGACAAATGGTTTGAATCTGAACCACTTAAAGCAACAAGTGTTTATCAAAATGCTTATTCTTACATTTGTTAAAAAATACGAACAGAAAGTTAATGAAATTATAAAGCAGTGCAATAAGTCATTTAAGATTTTAATGCAGTCGTGAGTACAACGGGGTTAGTCGTTTTTATTAAGCTTGGGGAACTTAAGTCAAGTTATCGACAGCCGCATATTATTCGGTTTTTTTATTAGATTAGAGGATTTGCATACCTGTTAGGCTTAATTGTTCATGAGGGTACTGAATATTAATCCGTTAATTGATACTAATTAATACGGTAGATAACAAGAACTACTCTGTTCATTTCTCTACTATAACGGAAGCCTAATTACCGATATGTGATTTCTCTGATCGTTTTATTAAACGGGCCATACATGGTTTAAAAAAAAATCGAGTTTTTTAAGTTAATTTTAATAAATTTTTTTAGCTACTGACCGAATTTTTACTTCGAGTTATCAGGGGTATTCGAATTAAAGAAGTTTGAGTTATCGAAGTTTTCCTAATATAGTTTATATAGAAAACAGGTTGGGACAAAATAAAGACTTCGAGTTATCCGTGGTATTCGAGATATCGAAGTTTGAGTTATTGAAGTTCTACTGTATTTTATATTTCATGAAAAAACAGTGCCATTTAACGTCATAAAAAATTCAAAATACACCTGTACCTTCTTAAAGATGACAATATGTCTCTTTGACTTCAAATGCAGATAAAATTCAAAGTATTAAAAAACTGTTAGATTTAAATTTTAAAATTTTAACCATTTTAGATGTGTCTTATGGGCAACATTTTTTTTACAGAAATGACCTGAACTTGATTACAGCAGTTGTATTCATTAACTTATAAAAAAACAAGAATTCCACAGATTTAAATTTCTCGCCTGGTAAGGTTTTGATCAAGTAGAAAATAAATTACTTCACATTTTGACACGCTGCCACTGCTGCCCCGACACCAGAAAAGTAACACCTAAATCTTGCCTTATGATTATGCCAGGCTCGACAAAAACCATGACACAAGTTATAAATATTCACTGGCATCAATTTCATGATCTGTCCTTAACTTATATTTTTCTTGTATATGTTACAGTTATGTGTTGTTGCATCATGTGATGGGAGAGATTGATGGAATGAAAGGGGCTTGGGGTTACGTAGAAGGGGGTATGGGAGCTGTGTCTCAGGCCATTGCCAACTGTGCTCAGGATTTTGGAGCAAGTATATTTACAAATAAGGTAAATCTTTGCTAAATTTTATTACTCAATGTCAAGTTTGTTTATTTATTTATTTATTTTCATTTATTTATTAAATATTTTTATTTATTTATTTAATTATTTTCATTTATTTATTTATATATTTTTATTTATTTATTTATTGCAGCCTGTAAAACAAATATTTACACATGAAGATTCTGTTAAGAAAGTGATACTTGAAGATGGAACTGAAATTGAGGCTAAAGTTGTCTTGTCAAACGCTACACCTAAAGTGACATTCTTAGATCTTTTACCAGAGGTCAGAAAATATGCTGATAAAACTTAATGTTGTGTCTTTAATTTAGCAGTTTAAAATTTTCATGTACATGTATTTTCCTTTTTTATTTTTTTGATACCATGACAGCAATCTTGCTGACAAGACAGAATTGTTTTAAGAATAAGCAGTATGCTAATTTAGACGTAGGACCAAATGAAATGTACAATAATATGCTGGAGATATGAAATATGAATGGGGAAATTGTACTTTAAATTACATCTGTTTGAAATGCCAAAAAAGATTATATCACATATAGCATGAATTTTACAATAACCTCTCTCTCTCTCTCTCTCTCTCTCTCTCTCTCTCTCTCTCTCTCTCTCTCTCTCACACAAACACACACACAATTTACCAATGTGTTGCCATTAAATTTGTGCAAATAGCATGAAATCTACAATAACATTCTTCCCCCCCTCTCTCTCTGTCTCTCTTTCTCTCTCTCTCTCTCTCACACACACACACACACACACACACACACACACACACACACAAAGAATTTTCCAATGTATTGCCATCAAACTTGATGCAAATGTTTCCTGTAACAAAGATGTAAGTGATAAATGCAAAGTTGATGTATGTGTTTTCAAACTTACTAAATAAAATAATCCTGTCCCTAAACAGTGAGGCTGTCAGGTAGTGTTGTAAATATCCTTAGGTGGATTCGTTTCATACAGGTGTTTGGAGTGGATTTGAAAAGATATGTTATAATGCTTCTGTTTAGATATGACATTTTAAATTATTTTCTTTATTTAAGGGTGTTTTACCAGAAGATATAGTTGCAGACGTTAGAAGTTTTGATTATGAATCTCCAGTAACTAAGATAAATGGTGAGTTTAAAATCTCTGCCTTAAGACCAGAATTCAGAAGGTGGTCTAAAAGCTTACAGATCATACATGTAGCTCCTTTTACCACCTACATGTAGTTTTCAATCTTTACTCGAAACAGATCTTAGAAACAGAAGTTTGTTAGTTTATTTGGTGATATTTTTTCTCTGGGAACTCCTATTTTCTCTAACTGTTCAAGAACTGAATGCCTCAATATAAGTGAAATAATCTTGACATGGGTTCAAAACATTGCTCTACTTCCACTCTAGCTGATCTTAGAAACAGAAGTTTGTCAGTTTATTTGGTGATCTTTTTTTCTGGGAACTCCTATTTTCTCTACCGTTCAAGAACTGAATGCCTCAATATAAGTGAAATAATCTTGACATAGGTTCTAAGCATCATTACTCTAGGTTCCAATTTCACTCTAGCAGATCTTAGAAACAAAAGTTTGTTTGGTGATGTTTTCTCCAGGAAACTCCTATTTTCTCTACCATTTAAGAATTGAACACCTCAATATAATTGAAGAATATATTAACATAGGTTCAAAGCATCATTACTCTGTTCCACTTTATCACACTCTCTTGGTACATTTTAATTTGTTCATTTGTTACAAGGTTGTCAGTAATTTTGTTATATTCTTGTGTTTTGCAGATCTGAATAGTTTTCTCTATTATCCAAATGTGAAAATTATTTCCATTCTGTTCGTACTAAGCCCCTCAAAATATGACATCATCATTGACTTTGTTCTCATGTCTGCTTTGTTGTGGTCAATATCTTAAAAAGCATTGAGACTGATGTATCTGGATGACTTATTTTATTCATATCTTAGCAAACAAGTTAATGTAGGACATGTACCAAAAGACAGGAAATTTTGAGACTAGTGTATCTGGATGACTTTATGTATTCATATCTTAGCAAACATTTTTATGCAGGACATTTGCCAACATTTTAATTAAAAGACAAAGGAAATATTGAGACTAGTGTATCTGGATGGCTTTATGTATTCATATCTTAGCAAACATTTTTATGCAGGACATTTGCCAACATTTTAACTAAAAGACAAAGGAAACATTGAGACTAGTGTATCTGGATGACTTTATGTATTCATATCTTAGCAAACATTTTTATGCAGGACATTTGCCAACATTTAACTTAAAGACAAAGGAAATATTGAGACTAGTGTATCTGGATGACTTTATGTGTTCATATCTTAGCAAACATTTTTATGCAGGACATTTGCCAACATTTTAATTAAAAGACGAAGGAAATTTTGAGACTAGTGTATCTGGATGACTATATGTATTCATATCTTAGCAAACGTTGAGACTAGTGTATCTGGATGACTATATGTATTCATATCTTAGCAAACATTTTTATGCAGGACATTTGCCAACATTTTAATTAAAAGACAAAGGAAACATTGAGACTAGTGTATCTGGATGACTATATGATATATAATTACTTCAAAGTAATATTTATAGTATCCTTATTTTTAATTTTACATTAGATAGAAGCATATTTTAAGTGCTAGCACTTTAATACAACAGTTTCACAAATTGTTTTACAAAATTATTTTCCTGACACATGGTAACTATAAACAGAAGTTTGAAAAAAAAGACTTGACAAAAATTCCATCAAGTTTACATGTAAACGCATCTATAAAAATCCTGATCTAAAAAGGCATTACAAGTAATTTTAAAAGTTGAATGAAATTTTGCCAATAATAAAGAAGAGTTTTGGTGAAGGCTGGAATAAGGTTTTGGATACTTTGCTGATATTGTTGAAGGTAAGAGTAATTGTCAGAATCGGTTGTGGACAAAATTTCCAGATTTTCAAAATTTTTACAGTGGCCAAACTTAAAAATTTCATTTGACATGATGGTGACCGTCTGACAATTTGTAGGCCTAAAAATGCAATTTCTTGTCAAAAATTCCGACAATTCAGTGCTCAAAGTACTAGTAGCCTAGTAAATACTAGGCTACCAGTACTTGGAGCACTGAATTGTTCCTATGAAACCTGTATGGGAACAAAGTTCACTAGCTTACTATAAGAAAGTAAACATATTCTACATCATCCACCACAAAACTTATGGAGTATTGGTCATCCTGGTAAACCCCTGTTAAAAGGAAAGTCTTCCGAGAGCTGAATTTTTTTTTTTTTTTTTTTTTTTTTTTTTTTTTGTTGTTGTTGTTTGTTGAAAATAATGCCTTTCTTTTATTTTTGGTAATTTTGATACCTCTTGTGTTTCAGTTGCTGTCAAAGAAATTCCAAACTTCATTGCTGATCCAAATATAAATAAAAGCAAACCAATGCCTCACCACCAGTGTACTATACATGTTAATTGTGAATCAACAGATTTGATACATTCAGGTTTTGCTGATGCGCAAGCTGGCAGATTTTCACAAAAGTAAGTTTACTGTAACAGTTCAAAAGCAAGTTAGAGATTGCTGTGACAATACTATAATATGTAATGAATTTGAATCAACAAATTTAATAATTTTAGGTTCTACTGATGATGAGCCATTTTAAATGATGTGACATAAATACTACCAGAGTCGGGATGGGGTGTGGGGGGTGGGGGGGGGGGGGGTGGGTGGGGTGGGGTGTGCTATGCCAATTTAGTCAATACTATGAATACAGAACATCTTGTTCAATAAACATTACATATATCACTTTATCTTTACAGGCCAATGATAGAAATGGTCATTCCGTCAAGTTTGGACCCTACAATAGCACCACCTGGATGCCATTGTGTGCTGCTTTTCACCCAGTATACACCATACAAATTGTCTGATGGCAAAGAATGGGATGACCAGACAAGAAATGATTATGCTGATACAGGTGAAATTTTTGAATACATTATATAAAATTGTTTTTTAGGCCAACTTCCACTGATCAATATGCAAAAAAAAAAATAGTCTCTCCTTGCCAAAATGAACACAGAATTTTCTGAAACTCAGTAATTAATTAAGTGTTAAACTGTTTAGACATGGTGATTTTATGGTTCTGTAACTATAGTTACTCCAGCAAACTGAATACTTTGTAAAATCTCATATTTATACCTACAATTATATTGATTTAATTTAATGTGGTTTTACATCCCAATCAAGAATATTTCACAAGCTATAGGTTAAATTGCAGAAATTTGCAGTGCACTTAGTACAATGTGCAGGGAGGGTTCTTTAATGTCTCATGCCTACCGTGACACGGGACATCGTTTTTTAAGGTCTTCGACGAAGAAACCCATGACTTTCATTTGTAAATGCCAAATGCTTGGCAAAAGAACAGCCACTACCAATTTTCACCAGTTTACATTAAATATTTGCTAGTTGCATGATGCATGACAATTATAGTCTGATAATGTGATTAGGTTTTTTATGACAAGAAATGGTCAGAACTGCAGTGGCTGAGTGGTTAAGACATCAGCTTTCTAACTCAAGGTGTTATGGGTTTGACCCTGTTCCGGTTGCCTTGTCTTTTTATTTTAGGTCTTCACATGTTACCAATATAATGATATAATCTGTGACATTGCAGGAGAGTGTTAAAGCTCTTTGAACATATATGTATCAACACACTAATACAGTGCAGATCAGAAACACTCACACATAACACAAAAACATGCATTTAGATTAAGTTGTCTTGTCATGGATAATTGAAAAATTGCTGATGTGATGGAAAACAACATTTAACAAACCAACCAATTAAGAAATAATGAAAACAACACAGTAAATGTAAATATTTAGAACTTTAAATTCTACATACTAGCCACTGGCTAACTGTGGTCATTTCTAGTCTCCGTTATTTCTGTCATTTTAGCTATGTCATTATGAGTTTCTGGTTCGTTATTTACAATTTTAGTTTCTTTATGACATGTCTGAGTTGTAACAGATATATTGCTACTTGATTTGTTTATTTCATTTTCCAGTCTTTGACATCATTGAACAGTATGCACCTGGATTTAGGAAAAGTGTGATTGGACGAGACATTTTGACCCCACCTGACCTGGAGCGGATATTTGGTTTAACTGGTGGTGTAAGTTTTGAAACTTTATTTGGATTATTGGGTTATTTATTTTGTTACCAAAGAAACATTAGATACATTTTGAAAGATAAATTAACTTGATCTCTTAAGGATTATCTGAAAAATTGCCGATGCAGTGTAAAACTAAAACTGTCGTCCTACCCTAATTTGTGAAAACGGTTAAGACCAATATAATACTAACTTATATAAATGCTATATGAAATGATAATGCACGGAATCAAATTGATGATTCAACACCATTTCCACTGTAATTAAGTTTGCACTTATTTTAAATATGTTTTCAGTATAAAATTCAGTTCTTTCTTTCTTCCACAACAGTATATATTGGATTATCTTAGCAGGGCTAAATTTTGACAATTTTGACAAGAAAAGGTCAGTGGAAAATTTTAGCATACATGTATTTATTTTTGCAATCTAAAACAACAAACCCATGGTCGACTGGTTTACAAAAATTTTCTTGATTTTTATATTCAATTGGCGTTTTTAATACTACCATCAAATTATGCCAGAACCTGCTATACATAATACATACATTTAGTACTGAATCTTAAAACACTGTCATGCTAGAGTGACAGCGCTAGTCAGAAATCATAATTTGTGATTTTTGATGAGTTGATTTTTTTAAATTTTCATATCAAGTTTATTTATAACGTAACTTAGCGTAGCGCAGCGCAGTGCAGTGCAGTGCAGTGTAGCACAGCGCAGCGCAACGCAATGCAACACAACACAAAACAACACAATACTTTTAGTTTTATTTATTTGTGTTATTTACATGTTTATTTCAGAATATATTTCACGGTTCCATGTCAAAAGACCAGTTATACATGTTCAGACCGACGTCTGCTTTAAGTAATTATCGAAGTCCGATTGCTGGATTGTATCTTTGTGGATCTGGTGCCCATCCAGGTATTTTCTTTATTTGTTATAAACAGCAGTGTACCTGTCTAGTAGCTTACAATGTTATATTACAAGTAGATTGATTTAGTAACAGCCATGTAATTCTAGATATATTTTGTTTAAACTTAGTAAATTTCAGGAGCCAGAGCTAATATATACGTATATATCTGAACACCAACACACTGGGTAACAAATTTGTTTTTCCACAAAATAAAATTCTCAGAATGAATAAAAAGATAATATTAAAAGAAAAAAATTGTTATTAGTCCGTTCCAAAGATTTTATGTATGTGAGAGTAGGATAATAGTATTTTCTTTGTAAATTAAAAGTTCGAAAAAAATTTTCTGTGCTTAGCTAAATCTGATTTTTAAAAATTCTGAATATTGATAAGCATTAGAAGTGAAAAGTCAGGGCATTCAAATGTAGACTCAAAAACATAGAGTATTTTATTATGAAAACATTTCCTATTAAAATAATAACTACATTATGTATATATAAATGAGTACAGGCCATAGATGTACATAGTTTTGTAGTTGATAGATTGTCATAGCAACATTTATACATACACGTACATGTATGTCATCAAAATTGATGATATTATAGTCATTCTAATTATTACATATTAAGAGTTTTTACCTCACATCAGGTGAGCAATTTAAGGCCCATCGGTCTAATTAATTGTTATATTATTATTGACTGAAAACATGTGAATTAGTCAAAAGTATTTTCTTGCATCCATGTAAAATCTGAGGTAGCAGTCACCTCCATGTTGGTGGTCACCTGTCTCTAGCAGACATAATATTTTTTATTATTTTTTATATATTATTTATTTATTTATTTATTTATTTTGAAAAGAGCAAAACATTGTTTTAAAAATGATGTTTCAATATGTAAGCTTGTTTTTTTAAAATAATTTAACAAGTGTTGATTTGATTTAACATGCTTTGGAACAACTTTTTTCCTCGCTGTCCTGATATTGTGAAGATTCAAATCGAATCAATTTGTATGTGTACATGTATATACATATAAATATATATGCTTCATCTTTCTATTTAACATTATAATTTTCTATATTGTAGGCGGAGGGGTTATGGGTTCTGCTGGCAGACTTGCAGCACAAACAGTATTGAAAGATTTTAAAAAGCTGTAATAATTCTAAATATTATTAACTTCCAAATTATAATTAAAAGTCCAAACATGTGGTGTCCAAAAATTTGTAAAAGCTGTGATAATTCTAAATATCATTGTACTACCAAACTACCAAATTGCAATCAAAAGTACAACAGACAAGCAATATCCAAAGATTTTAAAAAAACTGTGATGATTCCAAAATGTTGGACAACCAAGCAATATTCATAATTAAAAAAAAATGTTGGTTACCATGGTTACCATAAAAAGTTAACAAGCGGTATCCTAGGATTTGAGAACCAAAACAGTTAATAATCATTTGATTCAAACAGTATTCTGACATTAAGTTTTATACAGCAGTATGGTGTTTGTCATTACACATCATTTTTATTTCACTTTATTAAAGTCACTTTATTTTGCTACCTCTTTTGCACAAAGAACAAAAGCTTGTATGATACTTCCTGTGTGGGGTCCACAGTGGGGATTTGTTGTTGGTTTTGGTTAGAGGTTTTTGATAGAGGAATAATTTTTTTTATTTTATTTACTTGGTAAAAATCTTTTTGATACAGAAAGTTTTAACATCATTGTTGAAAAAGATGAAAAATAAATGTTAACGTTTTATGTGCATTCTTCCAGATAAACATATAGCCATTATTGATATAATAATCACAGTGCTACACTACCTTGGTTCAAATCTCACTGTAGTAGATCCTAGTATGAGAAAGTTGTTCATTTACAGTCAATTTCTCTAGTATCTGTGACATTCGCAGAACTGAGTGCCTGAATATTGGTGATATTACCTAGTCCGCAGATGGTAGAGGAAACCGGAATACTTGGAGAAACCACCGACCTTCATCAAGCAAACTGACAAACTTTCTCATACTAGGATCTGTCCTGAGGTGAGAGGTGCTGTGATCAGTAAGTGTACGCTTTAGACCACTTGGCCACTGAGGCCCCAGATGAGAGAGAGCTTCCTGTGTATGTGGAAAGTCAGGGATTAGCTCTGGATAGGTCCGAAACAGAAAGGAAAAATAGGAAGCAGCTTTTTTTTTCAAAGTCAGGGATTCAAGCTCTGGATAGGTCTGAAACAGAGAAACTTGGAAAAACCAACCTTCGACAAGTAAACTGACAAACTTTCTCTCTGTAGGATGTTTCCTAAATGGGATTCAGACCTAGACAGAGACAGCAGTTTTGATATGTAAGCCAGAAGTCTGTTCAGCAGCATGAATGCTTTCCACTGTTTGTGTGAACAATTTTTATATCTATTAACGTAAGTAATATCATTGAATCTAAGTCATCTAATTATCTGAATGCTTTAAAGGTATCACGTTATGCTGCCAAACACATTATTGTTCTAATCTATTGCAATAATTTATGTTTGTGAGATAATTGTGATCTTATGAAATCAAAATTATATTTTTTTACAATTATTTTCAAATTATTTTTAATTATTTTATATATAAGATTATATTAGTAATTGTATAACAATGTTTTAAAGATGATTAATGATTATATACATGTGTGTTTTACAATCAGAGTAAATCATTTTTAAAGTCGTTATTTTTGTTATATAAATTATTTATACATACATACACACACACACAACACACAACACAACACACACACACACACACACACACACACACTTTTCATTAAACCAGGATTTGTTAGTTGATTTGTCAGGCAGAATTTTATGTCCCAGTCAAGAATATTTCACTTATTCATGGACATCACCAGCTATAGGTTGGTTGGCAGAAATTTGGACTTTCAATGGGGATTGTTTGGTATGCCATACCTACAAGGACACAGAACTTTAATTGTTGATGTCTCATTTGAAGGGCCCATGACTAATTTTTTATATGCTGAGTGCATAGGGAAAGAACAGTTGCTTCCTATTTTTCCTTTCTGTTTCAGACCTATCCAGAGCTTGAATCCCTTGCTTTGAAAGAACAGTTGCTTCCTATTTTTCCAATCTGTTTTGGACCTATCCCAGAGCTTGAATCCCTGGCTTAAAAAAAACAGTTGCTTCCTATTTTTCCTTTCTGTTTTAGACCTTTCCAGAGCTTGATTCCCTGGCTTTGAAAGAACAGTTGCTTCCTATTTTTCCAATCTGTTTTGGACCTATCCAGAGCTTGAATCCCTGGCTTTAAAAAAACAGTTGCTTCCTATTTTTCCAATCTGTTTTTGGACCTATCCAGAGCTTGAATCCCTGGCTTTAAAAAAACAGTTGCTTCCTATTTTTCCAATCTGTTTTGGATCTAACCGGAGCTTGAATCCCTGGCTTTAAAAAAACAGTTGCTTCCTTTTTTTCCTTTCTGTTTTGGACCCATCCAAAGCTTGAATCCCTGGCTTTGAAAGAACAGTTGCTTCCTATTTTTCCAATCTGTTTTGGACCTATCCAGAGCTTGAATCCCTGGCTTTAAAAAAACAGTTGCTTCCTATTTTTCCAATCTGTTTTGGATCTAACCAGAGCTTGAATCCCTGGCTTTAAAAAAACATTTGCTTCCTATTTTTGGACCCATCCACAGCTTGAATCCCTGGCTTTGAAAGAACAGTTGCTTCCTATTTTTCCAATCTGTTTTGGATCTAACCAGAGCTTGAATCCCTGGCTTTAAAAAAACAGTTGCTTCCTATTTTTCCAATCTGTTTTGGACCCATCCAAAGCTTGAATCCCTGGCTTTGAAAGAACAGTTGCTTCCTATTTTTCCTTTCTGTTTTGGACCTATCCAGAACTTATCCCTGACTTTCGAGATACAGAGGGAGCTCCCTATCATCTGAGGCCTCAGTGGCTAAGTGGTCCAAAGCGCGCACTTACGTATCACAGCACCTCTCACCGCCTGGATTAGAATCCCACTCAGGACAGATCCTAGTGTAAGAAAGTTTGTCAGTTCGCTTGATAAAGGCCGGTGGTTTTCTCCGGGCACTCTGGTTTCCTCCACCATCCCAGAACTGACCACCTCAAAATAAGTGAAAGAATCTTGACTGGGGTGTAAAAAACCATTACTCCACTCTCTATCATCTAAAATACAATTATTGTACATTGTATATATTAAACCAGGAGTGGTTTCAATATACAATGTATATATATTGTATTCTGTGTCATTCATCTATTAGTGTGTGACATTGCTTCAAGCAACTTGCTAGAGGAAGCACACTGGTCGAAAATGTCACAGATAACATCACAGAACAGCCATATGATTAAATACTTGTTAAGATGTCAAGAAGAAGAGATCAAGGCTAAGGTCTGCCCCCACCCCTTCTCTCACATAACCGTCTGTGGATGGACATTGTATTTTTGAGACAACTTAGTCTTGTGTTTTAAGTCTTGCACAATGAGTGGTTTCTCATGGTCTAAATTATACAGTTATGGACCACAACGCAAGTCTCACTTCCCTAGTTTAAATTCCAAATGGGCAGATCTTAGTGTGTGAGTTTGACAATCCACTATCCTAAGGCCTGTGGTATTTTCAAGGTATGGTACTCAAATATTCTGCACCATTTCAAGAAATTACTTCGGAATCCATGATAAAAGTTAAAAAAAAAAATTGAATGGGTTGAAAAGCACCATTACTACATTCCCATATCTTGGATCCCATTACTTCATGTGCCTTAAAAACTTACTTTGTCAGCTGATAAATAACAGGCCCATGGGCCTTAATGCTCAGCTGATGATATGCCCAAAATTGTTTGCAATGACTGTAATTACAGAAACTTTCCAAGCTTTTGTCAGTTTGGAACTGCCACAATACTTAATCAGAAATATTTAGTCACAGTTCATTTAAATAGTTAGGTGTTACTATCGTACAATGAATAACTTTAGATAATTAAACACTTTAGTATACTTATGCAGCTATGACTGTGACCTTTGAACATATAACCTTGAACCATATATTAAAATGAGTCCAATCAATACCCATAATATTCTAATATACATGCCTACACAGAAAATTAATAGTTTTCAAGATAATTTACAATTTCAATCTTTTAATGAAGCTATGGCCTTGACCTTAAAACATATGACATTGAACCATATAACAAAGTGATTGACATATCAATACCTACAATATTCTAATATACATGCCTTTATAAAAAGTTATTATTTTTCAAGATGATTAACAATTTAAGTCTTCTAATTCAGCTATGACCTTGACCTTTGTACATTTGACCTTGAACAATATAATAAAATGATCAACACATCAATACCTACAATATTCTAATATACATGCCTATACCAAAAGTTAATAGTTTTCAAGATAATTAACAATTTACATCTTCTAATGCAGCTATGACCTTGACCTTTGTACATGTACATTTGACCTTGAACCATATAATAAAATGATCGACATATCAATACTTACAATATTCTAATATACATGCCTATACAAAAAGTTTATAGTGTTCAAGCTAATGCACAATTTTAGTATTAATTAGCAAAAAAATAACATTTCAGGGGCAACAACTCCTACATGGATTATCATCATCTGGTTACGAAACTTGTTAAATTTTGTCATGCTAAACATTTTAACAATGTTTTGAATTCATATATCTAAATGTTTGCAAGAAAATTGTCTAAAACTGCACAAATCACAAATTCAGTTATGACCTTCATTTGTGACTTTGACCAAATTTTAAAGGTTATTTCAAGAAAAAGTCAAAACTGAAAATCCCATGTCATTAACTGTTCAAATAGTCAAGTTATAACAATTTGAAGCCATTTTTCGAATTTTTAATAATTAAACATGTAACCCATTTTTGGACCCAATTTCACGAAATGAACAAACAATAGGCTTAAGACTCTAGAGAAGCCAACTATCACATTAGATTTTTTCTCCCATCATTGATTTCGGAGAAGAAGATTTTTAAAGATTTTTGGACCCATAGGTCACCTTGGCCTAGTTTTGGTAGCCATGTTAACGCTATGAACAAATCTGAATTGCACAGGCCCATACATACTTCTGACCAAGTATCATTGAAATCTGCCCAGCTGTTTCAGAGGAGAAGTCAAAAAAAGGTGTTAACCATGCACATACACATGCTACGCTAGGCCATAAAATCACATGACCTTCTGGTCAGGTGAGCTAAAAAATTACATTAAGGTCTGGCCTGTTTTTGTATATGGTAATACATGATGATACAGAAAAAATTCTACTCAGTTATTATTTTTATAGCACTTTATTATCAATTATAAAAAGCGAAAAAATACAAATAAAAAAAGACAACAAAAACATCCAATTCTTTGATTCTACAAGACATATATATATACGAATATTTGTATAAATATGGAGAATCTTAAAAAATAAATATCGTCAAATTATATACAAACTAATATCACTATATCATATCAATAATTGTAGCTTTTCTTTGACCTTATGACATCTATCATGGCCCCTAATGGTGACTTCCCTTACTTCCTTTGGTTTTAAATGCATTAAAAAGGATAAAACAAAATATTGGTCAATTCAAAAACAAAATGGCAGGCAGCAAACTCGGACAATACATACAGTATAAATGACGATAAAAACAAAATAGTTGAGATATATGTACTTGGTAGAAGTGGTTTGGTTTTTTCACTGTCAAACAGGTAACTGGTTTTGTAATTTCATTGTGAAACTGGAGAGTAGTTTGGTTATTATATTATGAAACTGGACAGTGGTTTTGTAATTTCATTGTGAAACTGGAGAGTGGTTTTGTAATTTCATTGTGAAACTTGAGAGTGGTTCTGTAATTTCAATGTGAAACTTGAGAGTGGTTTTGAAATATCATTGTAAAACTAAATAGTGGTTTTGTAATTTCATTGTAAAACTGTAGAGTGGTTTTGTAATTTCAATGTGAAACTGTAGTGGTTTTGTAATTTCAATGTGAAACTGTAGAGTGGTTTTGTAATTTCAATGTGAAACTGTAGAGTGGTTTTGTAATTTCATTGTGAAACTTGAGAGTAGTCTGGTTATTTCATTGTGAACCTGTAGAGTGGTTTTGTTTAATTCATTGTGAAAGTTGAAAGTAGTTTTGTAATTTCATTTGAAAAGAAAAATTTTCACCAATTGAATTGCACCCAGAATGTGACCGAGTTGAAGTATTTTTTTCATCATGAGTATTTTTTCAATAATAATAATAATAAGGTAACAAAAACAAAAACAAAACAAAAAACAAGAAAACAAGTACTTCATAAAATATCGAACAATAAACATACAGTTAAACATTTTATCGTAACCACCATTTTGTTTAGTCAATTTTGGCATGATTATAAGTAGTGCTTAACCAAAGGAGACTTAAAATAAAAAACAAATAGAAATTGGATTTTGACTTCAAAATAGTTTGTGATAAGCAAGGTGACAAAATTGTTGAGGTTTTAAAAAAAAGTTCTACTATATACATGTATAATATGTATCATTACAGACTGAAAAATCTTCAAAAACCTGAACTGTTGAAAACAGTGTCCCACTAAAAACTTATGTGTTTTTCAGCAAAAATAATGTTTTTTTTCTACTGAATTTCTTTTTTCCTCAATTTTATATTTTCAAAAAAAAAAAAAAAAAAAAAAAAAAAAAAAATACAATTCTACAAATGAAATTTTTAATATGAAAATTGAAAATTAAACAAACATAAATTTGTAGTTATTATTTATAAATGGCTGTATTTAAATAAAGTTTTGTGTCTGAATACATTACACAGAGGCTTTACTTTCAGTATATGAAAATTTCCATAAAATTTAAACTTTTTAAAATATAAAAAACACTCATAAATTAACCAAGCAGAATCAAAAATCAAAAAACAAGCTATGGAATTTTAAAGCATCAAACATATATATATATATAGAAAATTTTAAAGCATTATATATATATATATATATATATATATATATATATATATATATATATATATATATAACATATTAATTTTATATATAGGCATATATACATTAAACATTTACAAACACACTTATATTTAATATTATTGTATCACTTCATTACATGAGACATTTCGTCACAATTAGTCCTTAGTTCAATCAATTTTCTTAAGTGAAGGGACATAGGTCCTTTCATGTGATAGGTGTGAATATGCAATTTGAAAACTGCCGTGGATATAACAAGCCCAAAATGATGAGATCTAAGTTTTTAGACACTAATTTCTTCACAGCTGCTTAAGAATCTCTTTTGGACAGGGTGAGCAAACTTAACATATCATAATAAAATGTCTATACATGCTTTTTAGAGATATTCTTGATCATAAAAAATTATATTTAAGCTTAAAAACAATGAAATATTTATTTACTTATGCTGGCAAGAGCAGGCATTTTTTTAAGCTAAAATGCCCAATAACAGAAGACGTAATACATATATACATAGTATTACAATCAATATCCTTTGTGTCATGGTCACAAGTTTGTTGGTCAGTTGGTCATTACGTGGGGCTTATTATCAGTTATCATCAGAGGTATTATCAGTGTCAGTAGGCATGTAATCAGTGTCAACAAAGGTATCGCATTGTCAGTGGGCATGTAATCAGTGTCAACAAAGGTATCACATTGTCAGTGGGCATGTAATCAGTGTCAACAAAAGTATGGCATTGTCAGTGGGCATGTAATCAGTGTCAAAAAAGGTATCCCATTGTCAATGGGCATGTAATCAGTGTCAACAAAGGTATCGCATTGTCAGTGGGCATGTAATCAGTGTCAACAAAAGTATCCCATTGTCAGTGGGCATGTAATCAGTGTCAAAAAAGGTATCCCATTGTCAATGGACATGTAATCAGTGTCAACAAAGGTATCGCATTGTCAGTGGGCCTGTAAAGTCAACAAAGGTATCGCATTGTCAGTGGGCATGTAATCAGTGTCAACAAAAGTATCCCATTGTCAGTGGGCATGTAATCAGTGTCAACAAAAGTATCTCATTGTCAGTGGGCATGTAATCAGTATCAACAAAAGTATCCCATTGTCAGTGGGCATGTAATCAGTGTCAACAAAAGTATGGCATTGTCAGTGGGCATGTAATCAGTGTCAAAAAAGGTATCCCATTGTCAATGGGCATGTAATCAGTGTCAACAAAGGTATCGCATTGTCAGTGGGCATGTAATCAGTGTCAAAAAAGGTATCCCATTGTCAATGGGCATGTAATAAGTATCAACAAAAGTATCCCATTGTCAGTGGGCATGTAATCAGTGTAAAAAAAGGTATCCCATTGTCAATGGGCATGAAATCAGTATCAACAAAAGTATCCCATTGTCAGTGGGTATGTAATCAGTGTCAACAAAAGTATCATGGTCACAAGTTTGTTGGTCAGTTGGTCATTACGTGGGGCTTATTATCAGTTATCATCAGAGGTATTATCAGTGTCAGTAGGCATGTAATCAGTGTCAACAAAAGTATCACATTGTCAGTGGGCATGTAATCAGTGTCAAAAAAGGTATCGCATTGTCAATGGGCATGTAATCAGTGTCAAAAAAGGTATCCCATTGTCAATGGGCATGTGATCAGTGTCAACAAAGGTATCGCAATTGTCAATGGGCATGTGATCAGTGTCAAAAAAGGTATCACATTGTCAGTGGGCATGTAGTGTCAACAAAGGTATTGCATTGTCAGTGGGCATGTAATCATTGTCAACAAAGGTATCGCACTGTCAGTGGACACGTAATTAGTTGACTCAGTGGGCATGTAATCAGTGTCAACAAAGGTATCGCATTGTCAGTGGACATGTAATCAGTGTAAACAAAGCTATCGCACTGTCAGTGGGCATGTAATTAGTTGACTCAGTGGACATGTAATCAGTGTCAACAAAGGTATCGCATTGTCAGTGGGCATGTAATAAGTTGACTCAGTGGGCATGTAATCAGTGTCAACAAAGGTATCACATTGTCAGTAAGCATATAATCAGTGTCAGCAGAGATGTTATCAGTGTCAGTCACTGTATTATCATTAGTGTCACAAGGCATGTAAGCAGTGTCAAGAAAGGTGTCACAATGTCAGTTGGCATGTCAGTAGTGTCAACAGAGATGTTATCAGTGTCAGTCATTGTTATCATCACTGTCACAAGGCATGTAATCAGTGTCAACAGAGGTGTTATCAGATTCAATCACAATTACGTCAGTGTCAGAGGAGGTTACATCAGTGTCAGTGGGTATGTTATCAGTGTCAGCTGAGGTGACCATTATTGTCAGCTGGACTGCTGTTTGGGGTGTTATTTTCAGTGTTATCAGGGTGGGGCGTCACAGTTAGTGTCAGGCTGTTGTAAACAATATTATGTTTTTTAATCTTAAGTGGCAGTGAGGGTTGTCATGATACATATCAAGGTGGCTGTCTTCATGAGGAAAATAAAATCCAAGTCTTGAAATTAGCATTTCTATCATCTGTGTAGTCCATGACAAATTACTGACATGTAAAAATAAGGATGTATCAATGATGGACTCTAAAGTGGTGGATAGCCATGTAACAACATTACATTGTATATGTCAAGCATTATATATATATAGACATATCACATCTTCATAATATACCTGTATATAGAAAACACAGTCAGATGACACATGGCAGTGACAGACAAACCAATCTAAGCTTTCAGCTCAGATGTGCCAAAAACCAGAAATATTCACAGAGAATAAATTTCAAAAATTATTTGTTAAAAAAAAATCTATTGACAAAAAATATAGGATAATATACGTGTAATATTTCAGAAATAAAGCAAATCTGATGAATACAAAAAAAGAAAAAATTCTTTCATCTGAAAACACATGTAGCAACTTTCAACAATTTTACTTCCAGCAAATCTTTCCAAATAACATCAAAGAAATCTAATTTGATTTTGAAGTACATATATATATATATAAATATATATATATATATATATATATATATATTATATATATATAAAATGTACTAGTATATATATATATATATATATATATATATATATATATATATATATATATATATATATATATATATAATTTCTATAAAATCCACCAATGTTAACAAAACACAAATACAATTATAACAATACATCGCATACATTTATAGCAAGGACAAACATTCCGATATAGGTATAAAATGTGTAAAATACGACAGAACAATAACAACATTAATTTTAAACTTTTATACTTCTAGATGTGAAACAGATTCATAATGATACAACTGTATCACAATTTTTTTTACCTCCCTCACAAACTGATTTGATACATTTATCGTTAAAAAGAATATGATCCAATACCTGTAACTCTAAATTTCTAGATGTAGCTGTTCGAAGCTTAATTAGATTAATTAATGATTTAAGAAAAAATGTTCACGTGATACCTCATAGCCTTGGGGCCGAACAATTATTTCTATTGGCAATGAAATCAAATAAAATGATGTTTCCCATAATAACGACGTTTTTTCAGGAATATTTGACATAATTTTATCCATTTCATTCCGC
Organism: Tegillarca granosa; assembly: GCA_029721355.1. Classification (NCBI taxonomy): domain Eukaryota; kingdom Metazoa; phylum Mollusca; class Bivalvia; order Arcoida; family Arcidae; genus Tegillarca; species Tegillarca granosa. The sequence continues at coordinate 39,851,454 of CM056605.1, forward strand.
ACAAAAGTTAAGAGATACTGATCATGTGGCATGATGGCGGGTTCCATTAACTGTAAATATTTTTAACACAAAATTTACGAAATATTTGATAGTATAAAAGAAGCAGAATTTGAATAATTGAGTAAGTTAACTAATCAACTTTCAAACAAATGGATTCTGTAAATTTTTACTTTGGAACTATATCTTTATCTATTTGAATTCTTGATATTCTCTCTTAAAATATCATTGCAAAAATGTTATTTCTCAAAAATAAATAAATAAATATATAAATAAAAGTAAATAAATAAATGAAAAAGAAGAAGAAGAAGAATGAATGAAAGAAGAACTCCATGTTCAATTTTAAAATCTTTTAATAACTTTTTTTTGTCAAGAAAGTGCTATTTTGTATCATTTTGAATAATATCAAATTGTTGCCTTAATATAAGTTATGATGCATATTGTAACATGAAAATGATGAGGTAAGTGTATCATTTCAGCCCTAATTACTTCCTATAGTTAACATGAATGTAGTTGACTTTCCGTAGTCAATAAGAAAAATGAAACAGCCAATTAACTTTCCAGAAAACAGGTCAACTTAAAGTTAAATATGAAAAAATTTACAATGTATATACATGATGTATGTTTAAAGCAAGCATGTGATTTTTTTTAACATATTAAAAAAGAACAAGGCTGGGCATTAAGAGTTCAAGGGTATTTTACAGCAAATAAAAAAAAATATCATGAAAAATACCATATTTCTCGTATGATTGATCTTCATGTGTATTTCAACACTGGGTTTTGCATGTACAGATAATATTTATTTTAAATTACCGGTAGTAAATCATTCAATAATTCATTTATTTCTAAATTCTTTAGTCTGGAAAACATAAAAAAAATTCTAATATAACATATTATAACTTAAGTCAATTTAACTTAACTTTAAAATCAATATCCATGTCATGAAAGTTAAAAGTTAAAATACTACTGCTGTAGCTATGGCAACTGGTGACTGGTACCCTGGTTGCTTAGGCTCAATTAAGTGCTAAAGTGGAAGATGAACAAATGTGTGCATGCTACTTTTTTACAAAATGTGCATAATTGCATTTTCAACAAAATGAGAAAACAGGAATAACACAAATAAAAATTAAGGACCACCACAAAGGCTGAGTGGTAGAGTGTCTGCCTTAAGAATGGAAGGTTGTGGGTTTGAAGCCAAGTCACATTATCATATTACTGGGTGAACAAATTGATAATTCCCTTAATATTGGGCCGAAGAAAGCAGTATCTCAGATTTTAAAATCTTACGTATGTCCTGGCTGGGATTCGAACCCTCCAGCCTCTACCACTGAGCCACTGAGGTGGTCCAGATAATTTTGGAGTGCAATATCATGTTGAGACAACTTGACCACTAAGGATCCTTCAAATTATGGATTTCAACTGATGTAAACTTTAAACAAAATAAGCCAACTTTTATCTGATGATATTTATTAACTTACATAATTACTTATATAATAAAAACAAGTATATATATAATTATAAAGATCAATTAATGCTAATCACATATCCAGTGATTTAAAATTACATGCAAATAACCTCTACATGCGATTAAACTATCAACACAATTCCTAATTCCTGCACAGATGATGTAGCCGATTACATGATTGAACATGTAAGTAACATATATATATATATATATATATATATATATATATATATATATATATATATATATATATATATATATATATATATACTCATTTGGTCTTACATCATTTTAAGTACTAAATTTAGTTTTATATGCTCTTGCAAAATAAGTGAAAGAAAAAGAGGATGTAAATAAAAGTTGGTTTAGATATCAACAGTTTTATGGAATTCGATAGATATTTACATATCATAAAAAAATTTACTGGTAAATACAATTCATATACATGTAATTCTTAAAAGGTAATTATTGCAGTAATAGCAATTCCTCCAAAACCTTTATATGATAAATACACAGCCACATTACATAAAAATTTGTTATATATATGTATATGCTTATATATTAACTAAATTTTGTGATCATAAGTCATTAGGTGGAGAATATATGGTAAGGGCCTTATTTGGCCCCCTAAAAAGGGCATTGTATAAAAATTAAATTGACAATTATTAGGGAAAAAAGGTGTACATGTAAATGAATGAAATAATGGTTAAACTAATGTAGGTGTTCATAATGAACATGAAAAAAACATTTATAAATACTTCAATGATTCAGGTGGTTAATGGTTAATTAAGACAGCTTCAGGTTATGAATGCATTAGAGAAGTTCTGAACACAAGCATCTACTAAAGGCTCAGGATATGACAACTGTAATGATTTAGGGTCGACAATTCAGTTTCTGTTGAGATACAAAATAGCGCTCATTTTTAGATTGACTGATTGATTTAATGGGGTTAAACATCTCGGTCAAGAATAATTCACTTATATCTAGAAGTCACCAGTTATAGGTGAAGTGGCAGAAATCTTTGCAGTGCACTAAGGGCAATATACTTGGGGGTTATTTAGTGTGCCAAGCCTGCTGTGACATGGGGCATCAGTTTTTAAGGTCTCATCTGAATGACCCCCTTGACTTTCATTTCTACCTGCCGTGTGCTTGGCCAAAAAAACAGTCACTACCAGTCTTGGCCAGACCTGGCTGGGGATTAAACCATCGAACTCCCACATATTTTGTGTGCACTTTACCGATTGAGCTACCATAGTGGTGTATCAATTTTCGTAAAGATTTTTAATCTTCAGTATAGTAATTAACTAATTTTCTTCAAAACTTTTTTTAAAAAAAGTTTTTGCAATAATTTTTTTACAATGAATATATCAAGAACTCAAATAGAAATGTATTAAATAAGCACTTAATATGCCACAAGGAAAGATGACGATGTTGTTCTTAAGCGTCCTGAATGTATTGAACACGCAGTAGTTAGGAGGTAATTTAAACGTAATTTATAGTATCAATTCAATTTATTATGATAAATGTATTATATCATATTCTAAGCGACCAATCATGATAATGTTATATCACTGTTTAAGTCATTTCACCCCTAGAAATTATTGGTTACTTTTTTATGTTTTTTTACATCAGTTTATCTGCATTTTTTGTAACCTACATTGTCTAACATTGAAATTAAAATCCACAAATATTATTCATACATGCATGACTAGATTTTCAACATTCTTTCATATCAAGTTTTGTTTTATCAACATATAATTTTATTTACACTCCATATATCACCATAGCAACCAACTTCTCTTTTTCTGTTTATTCATTTCTTTTTCATCTCTTTTACTTTCACTTTGTTGTGAATCTGCGGAAGAACCATCCTGAAAAACAACATTTAAAAATTACTGATATCCATGTAACAGACAAAAGTAAAGACTCATTCAGATGAAACAGGTATTCTGAATCTCCTGCTTAAGATCTAGGTTCGAACCCTGACTGGGTCTGACCAAGACTTAAAAATAAGAAGTGACTGTTCTTTTGGCAAGCACTCAGCATTTAGAAATGAAAGTCACCGGCAGCTTTGGAGGAGACCTTAAAAACTGATGCCTGTGTCATGTCAGGCATGAAACTCAAAGAGCTCTCCCTGCACACTGCCCTAAGTGCACTGCAAAGGTAAAAAGTTCTGTTACTTTAAATATAGCTGGTGATGTCTCAATGTAAATGAAATGTTCTTGACTGGGATGTAAAACCCCATTCAATCAATCAATCTTGCTTAAGAATCACAGTGGGTCACACCACCTAGGTTCAAATATACTTGGGGTCAATCCAAGTGTAAACAATTATGTCAGATCTTTTGCCAAAGGTCAGTGGTTTTCTAGAGCTCTGGTTTTTGCCACCATCCAAGAACTAACCATAAAATGTTTGAAAGAATCTTGACTGAAGCATACAACACCATTACTTGACTTATTTGGGTGTAGGGCTTGGTGGCCATTTGGTCTAAACCCAACACTTACAGTCACAGAGCCTCTAACCCAGCACTAACAGTCACAGAGCCTCTAACCCAGCACTTACAGTCACAGAGCCTCTAACCCAGCACTGAAGCATTAAACACCACTACTCCACTCCACTCATTTGACTAAGAGAACTGTTTTTAGGGTTGTCTCCCTTAGGTAATATTTATTTTTAAACCATGTTTTTATTTTTGAACTTGTCTTCAGTAAATTTGATTTTCCTTACTAAAACACTGTATAGTATGGTACAATAAAACCTGTGTAAACCAAGCACCTATCTAATCAAATTCAATATTACAGGTCAAACCATTATTATCAAACCATTTAACTTCCTAGAAATGATATTAACAGTGAATATCTCACACTAGTGTTATGATTGGTTTGCTAGGCATTTAAATGGAAGTTAAAGCATTCTTCAATTCACCTTTGTTTCAAGGATTTTGATAGGTCAGACCTATTCCATTCAATTCACCTTTGTTTCAAGGATTTTGATAGGTCAGACCTTTTCTATTCAATTCATCTTTGTTTCAAGGATTTTAATTGGCCAGACCCTTTTCTTTTTCAAATTTTATTTTTATGAAATAAATGACACACACATACATTTATTTGTATTCCAATACCATAGTGATGCATTTTTTACATTCAACGATTGTAAAAATGTTGAAATTGCCAATTTGTGTTAAAACACTCTTTGAACTGAATTATGAAATATGAAATTCATTTTTCGTTTTTGTTATGGTAAAAATGAAAGAATTAATCATTTTGAACTCTGCATAATCTGTTGTACCCAGTATGCCATTTCTAGTCAGGTCAGTGGTCATTTTACATTTTGGGATTTTAAAAAAAAAGTGCATAAAGAAAAAATTGCAAGTTATGTGATTAAAGATAATTATAGCTCATATTAATACATTCAGTCCAAAACCAAATAGAGTTTCGCAAATGTTAATATTTTGTTAAAATAACCTTGGTAATATAAAACAAACATCTGTCTGAACAAAATTTTCAGTCCTGTCAATGTTCAGTTTTGATCTTCTCTTTTCTTAATGCACAAACACCAGTTTTTATAGGATAACTGATTGTAGTAGTGTAGGCTATGCAGGGACCACTGCCTCATGTCCAAATTAACATTTATATTCATGGATTATTTATCATAAGAATGTCAGCAATGCAGAAACAATATGTGTTGTGTGTGTGTGTGTGTTTGTGTGTGTGTGTGTGTTTGGTGATGGTGGTGGTGGTGGTGGTGGGGGGGGGGGGGGGTTCGAAGGGGTTTAACAAATTATTCAGAACTGGGGTAATATTGTAAATAGAAAACAAGAGGCCTGGACCTATAATTTACAATGAAGATCTAAACTTAGTAGAATCTTGACTGGCTTAGGAGTAAATTTGGTGATTTTAGAAATGATAGAGATTTCAAAGAAATGGCCAAAGATACTGTTTGGTATATTTTGACTAGAGACAGGCATAATTTGGTATATTATATTTGAATAAAATCCAAAAATTAAGAATCATGCAGTGACTATTTATCCATTTTATTTATTTTTATTTTTTACTAGTTAGACAGTCAAAAGCAAACTAAGCTAGCCATGTAAACAGTCATGCCACTCATGAACCTTCCAAACTAAATTGGTTTGAACTGACCATGTTGTTTTGAAGACGATTTTCAAAGAATTAGTTTGGTTCATTATCTTATTAGCATGTTCTTTGACTAATGAGAAAGTGAAATAGTTATACTGTAAAAGAATACTGTAACATTTACCAAGTTGATTTCACTTATATCAAGAAATAACCACTATAGGGCAAAGCTCTGCAAACTTAAAGCTATGCAATACAATTTTGGTATTGGGAATCTCTACATGCCATAATTTACACTATGACACAGGCATAAATTTTCTCAAAAACACTCTCTTAATGACATATCAATTGACTGATTGACTGGCATTTTTACCTTGTAGTCAAAAATATTTCACTATATCAGGGTGTCACCAAATGTAGATGAAGAGGCAGAAATTATTATCTTAGCAGTGTTTTCAGGGCAACATGCAATAAGAATTCTCATGTAATCCCAACTGTTGCAGTAGGCATTAATTCAAAAGGTCCTAACCAATAAACAAGAGGCCCATGGGCCTTAACGCTCACCTGAGGACATGGCCAACCTGAGGATATATCCAAAATCATTTGCAAAAATACATAAAATATTCTAATATACATGCCATACAAAAAGTTAATAGTTTCCAAGATAATTTACAATTTGAGTCTTTTTATGCATCTATGACCTTGACCTTTAAACGTAGAACCTTGAGCCACATATCAAAATGATTGTCATATCAATACCTACAAAATTCTAGTATATATACCTTTGCAAAAAGTTATTAGTTTTCAAGATAATTAACAATTTGGGTCTTTTTATGCATCTATGACCTTGACATTCAAATGTAAAACCTTGAATCTTATATCAGAATAATCACCATATCAATTCCTACAATATTCTAATATACATGCCATACAAAAAGTTAATAGTTTCCAAGATAATAAACAATTTCAGTCTTTTTATGCACCTATGACCTTGACCTTTGAATGTATGACCTTGAGCCACATATCAAAATGATTGTCATATCAATACCTACAAAATTCTAGTATATATACCTTTGCAAAAAGTTAATAGTTTTCAAGATAATTAACAATTTGGGTCTTTTTATGCATCTATGACCTTGACATTCAAATGTAAAACCTTGAATCTTATATCAGAATGATCACCATATCAATTCCTACAATAATCTAATATACATGCCAATACAAAAAGTTAATAGTTTCCAAGATAATAAACAATTTCAGTCTTTTTATGCACCTATGACCTTGACCTTTGAATGTATGACCTTGAGCCATATATCAAAATGTTCGTCGTGTCAATACCTAAAATATTCTATTATACATGCCTTTACAAAAAGTTTATAGTTTTCAAGCTAACGCACAATTTTAGTCTTTTTTAGCAAAAAAATAACATTTCAGGGGCAACAACTCCTACATGCATTATCATACAGTTACGAAACTTTGTACCTTTTTACATTTTGTCCTGCTAAACATTTTAACAATGTTTTAATATTATATATCTCTTATAATTTGGAAGAAAAAAGCCTAAAACTGCACAAATTACAAACTAGGTCATGACCTTGAACTTTGACCTTGACCCCATTTTGAAGGTTATTTCAAGAAAAAGTCAAAACTGAAAACCCCATGTCAATATCTATTCATATAGTCAAGTTATAATAATTTGAAGCCATTTTACGAAATTTTCAAAATTAAACGCAAAAACGCGTAACCTAATTTTTTACCAAATTTCACGAAATGAACAATTTATAAGCTTAAGACCCTAGAGAAGCCAAATATCACATCAGATTTTTTCTCCCATTATCGCTTTCAGAGAAGAAGATTTTTGAAGTTTTTTGGAACCATGGGTCACCTTGACCTAGTTTTGGGAGCCATGACAACGTCATGAACAAATCTGAATTGCACTGGCCCATATATGCATCTGACCAAGTTTCATTGAAATCTACCTCATAGTTTTAGAAAAGAAGTTGAAAATGTAAAAGTTTACGCCGCGGACGACGACGACGACAACGCCGACGACGACGACGACGACGACAGACAAATTTTGATCAGAAAAGCTCACTTGAGCCTTTGGCTCAGGTGAGCTAAAAAACATTTTCCTCTCAAAATATTGAGTGCTTGGTAAACGAAAAGAGACACTTCCTTTTTGAAGTCTTGGCTAGGCCCAGCCAGGCTAAAAACCCCGACTGTTCTCATACCCCAAACAGAGCCAGCACCCTACCACCCGAGCTACCATAGTGATAGTTTTAAAATACTCCAAATTATAGATTACATCCTATCAAACTGCAACAAATTTATAATAATCTCAAAGATTTTTATACGGTCATGACGTGACTGTAGCAAATATAACCGTAAAAACTTACCTTTGGAAACAGGTCACCTTAAATTTTGTGATGAACCTGTACAGTTAGTGCCCTGACTGTAAAAGTAAAAACGGATCTTTATAGGATGGCCTGATCTTTACAATCATGGAACTGACCTTTAAAAGACAGACTTGTCATCACAAGCATTGATCCAATCTTTATTGGAAGTGAAATTACTTTTTCAACCTGTGATCTTGATTTTATAAGCAGTGGCCTGACTTTAATAAGTAGTAGATGGAACTTCACAGGCAGTGAACTTACCTTTTCAAACTGTTTCCTGACCTTTACATCCAATGATTTAACAAGTAAACCCTTGAAATTTACAATTAGTGGCATGATTTTTAAAAGCAGTTAGCTGAACTGTACAAGCAGCGACTTATCCTTAACCCTATCTTTTCAGGTAGTAGCTTCACAATCAAAGGTTGTTAAATAACAAAGAGGTGTAACAAGAACCCAACAAGTAGTGGTATTACCTTCATAAGCAGTTACCTGACCTACAGACAGAGACTTGACCTTTACAGACAATGACATGACCTTTACTGGCAGTGACCTGACCTTTACAGACAATGACATGACCTTTACTGGCAGTGACCTGACCTTTACAGACAATGGCCTGATCTTTACTGGCAGTAACCTGACCTTTACAGACAATGATCTTACCTTTACAGACAATGACATGACCTTTACAATAGCCTGACCTTTACTGGCAGTACCCTGACCTTTACAGACAATGACATGACCTTTACTGGCAGTGACCTGAACTTTACAGACAATGGCCTGATCTTTACAATGGCATGACCTTTACTGGCAGTAACCTGACCTTTACAGACAATGGCCTGATCTTTACTGGCAGTAACCTGACCTTTACAGACAATGATCTTACCTTTACAGACAATGACATGACCTTTACAATGGCCTGACCTTTACTGGCAGTGACCTGACCTTTACAGACAATGACATGATCTTTACTGGCAGTAACCTGACCTTTACAGACAATGGCCTGATCTTTACTGGCAGTGACCTGACCTTTACAGACAATGACATGACCTTTACTGGCAGTAACCTGACCTTTACAGACAATGGCCTGATCTTTACTGGCAGTAACCTGACCTTTACAGACAATGACCTTACCTTTACAGACAATGACATGACCTTTACAATGGCCTGACCTTTACTGGCAGTGACCTGACCTTTACAGACAATGACATGACCTTTACAATGGCCTGACCTTTACTGGCAGTGACCTGACCTTTACAGACAATGACATGACCTTTACAATGGCCTGACCTTTACTGGCAGTAACCTGACCTTTACAGACAATGACATGACCTTTACAATGGCCTGACCTTTACTGGCAGTGACCTGACCTTTACAGACAATGACATGACCTTTACTGGCAGTGACCTGACCTTTACAGACAATGACATGACCTTTACTGGCAGTGACCTGAACTTTACAGACAATGACATGACCTTTACAGATAATGATCTGACCTATACCAACAATAATCTAACCTTACCAGACAATGACCTGACCATTACAGGCAATGTCCTGACCTTTTCAGGCAGTGACCTGACCTAAACTCAACAAAAAGTGGTTTAAACTTTATAAGCATGTACTCGACCTTTGAAAGTAATTTATTGCCTTTTACAGACAGTTTGAGCTTTGAAGGCATTGATCCAACCTTACAGGCAATGACCTGACCTTAACAGGCAGTGATTAGAACTTTACAAGCAGTGACCTGAACTTTACAGTTAGTGACATATCATTTACAGTGACATGACCTTACAGACGCAACCTGACATTTAAAGGCAGTGATCTGACCTTTTCAGAGATATGACCTTTATAGGCAGTGACCTGACCTTCATAGGCAATGACCTGACCTTTACAGGCAGTGACCTGACCTTTACAGACAGTGACATGACCTTCACAGGCAGTGACCTAACCTTTACAGTTAGTGACCTGACATTTACAGACAATGACATGACCTTCACAGGCAATGACCTGACCTTTACAGGCAGTGACCTGACCTTTACAGGCAGTGACCTGACCTTTACAGTTAGTGACCTGACATTACAGGCAATGACAAGACCTTTACAGGCAGCAATGTCAGCTTTACAAGCATTATCTTCTGACAATAAAGTCAAATTAACATTAGAAAATATCTGTACAGCTTTTACAGTGTAAATTTTTAAGTTTTAGGATGTTCTTTAACATCCTTATTTGGAGATTTACAAAAACTATTACCATAACAATAATTGGTCATTTATTTTACCTGCTTTATAAAAGGGATTAAATGACCACCAACTTCAATATTGACCAAATTGATTGATGCTGAAATGTCATATTTTGAACTATGTGTACTTATCCAAATATTGGTAGAAATACTCAACAAGCATAAGCAAAAATTGTATTTTATTGAAAAAAGTTAAAAGGATGCTATTCAGATCCATGCTTTCCCATGCAACTATGTGCAAATACCTTTTGATCAGGTAAGTTAAATAAAATGCATGCTGTCAAATGTCTACATTAACTAAATGACTGAAATCATGTTAGTAAAACTTTGAGAACTTATTTGCTGTTTTCTGAGATATCATGGGTTTTTAAAATTAAATTTTACTGTAAATAGAGAAATTTTTGCAACAATATTTTGTTTTTTGTTTCATGTTAATTTATAAGGAATGGAAAGATGTGAACTTAAAACTTTCACAAATATTTTATTTTAATCTGATTCACTGGTCTTTGCACTACATATCATCTCACAACTAGAAAGTAAAATTGCACGGAATCATGTATCGTAAAATAACAATGCTCCTAAAAATTAAAATGCAAAAATTCCCAATTCACAGTAATCTTTGAATTTTTTTTTCATTTCATTTCCTGTCTCTTTATTTATTTTTTCTTATATAATATATATATATATATATATATATATATATATATATATATATATATATATATATATATATATATATAAATTTTCTTTTTGTTTTGTTTTGTTTTTTGTAATTTTTTTTTTCTTTTTTCTTTTCTTTTCTTCTTCTTCTTTTTTTTTTGTTTTTTCTTTAAATTTTTTCTTTGTTTTGTTTTGGTTTTTTTTTTTTTGATAACTAATTCTGAAAATTTCTTTCTTTCTTTCTTTCTTTTTTTTGCAATTCTTAATTGGATATCCTTAAAGTTAATAAATTTATGACCAAACTCCATTCTAAGTGATCAAAGTTTTACTCATGATAACAAAAATAAACAAAGAAACAAACAGTCAAACTACACTATGTTCTGTTCTAATTTATTTCATGTTTAATGCTACATAAATTTATCATTTAATGCTAAAGAAATTGAAACTGAAACTAACATAATCTAAAATCTAACTTCAATAAAAGATAACTTATTAGAACAGTTACCATGCCAACCAAAGGAAATAATAGTAACAATGCTACAAAAATATGACTTAAATTCTCAGTCTCCACACTTTTTTAGAACAGACTTTATTTCTAAATGTCTATTTTATATGGGTAAACAAGACAATGATTCTATATCATAGTAAAAGGATATTGGTTTAGCTCCAAACACTGGTCGTGACTAGTGCTAGTGGGAGGCCAAGGGTTCAAACCATGAGCAGGTTCGAACAAAGACTTAAAATGGGTAGTGGCTGTTCTTTCGCAAAGCACTAAGCATTACGAAATGAAAGTCACAGTTCTTTTGGATGGGAACTTAAAATAAACAAAGCCTCGTGTCACAGTAGGCATGGCACGTTAAAGAATCCTGCTGTATAATGCCATCAGCCCACGCAAAGGCAAAATTTCTGTATCTTTGCATATTGCTCACTACATCTTGATATAAGTGAAATATTCTTGACTGGGACATTTATTACCATTACTCATGACTGAAAGTTTTAGAATCTTTTTTTCCCTATCAACATTAGAGCTTGTACTCTCTCATAATTCACAGTGTGCCTTTTGATTGTTAGGGGTCAAAACATGTTTGTCTAAATCTTAAGTTTAACTATTTTAATCCAACGAAATTTTATTTTCAGAAATTGTCCCCTTGCAGTGAATCAAAAAATATCCCTGGAAGACTAAGAAAAATGCTGTAATAGTGTTTAAACCTCTGTCAAAAATTTTTAATTTATTTCAGTTTTGAGATTGTGGGGAAAACGAGAGTTTCTGGAGAATACCACCCACCTTTCTTTTACACTGCGATTTCCAACCCAGGTCTGTAGGTGCCCCCTCTTGAGATCATTTGCCCACAGAGACACCTATTGAGGAATGAGAATTTTTAAAAAATCATATTTTTGTATTAAATTGTTGGGTTTTTTTCTTTTTAAAAATAAGATATAAGTAATGAAATAATAAAAAAACAAATAAAATCATCATTGGATTAAGACTGAGAGATCAAATAAATATATAAAATAAATGACCCTAAAATAACTTGGAAATTTTCAAATGGACACTAGGTACTAAAACAGCAATGTGGAATTACTTCAAATTATTTAACTACCTGGAAGTCTTTTTTTTCTTTTCTTTTCATGGAATTTACTTTTTTTCTAGATTAGATTCTAGATTTCATATGATGATGCCAGATACACTCTTTAATATCGAACAAAGACCTCCCTCACCATATTTGGTTTGAGATCTATTTTGGCCCAGTGGTTTCAAACGAGATTTTTCAAATTATTTTGTTTTAAAATAAATAAATTAAGCACTCAATTAAAATTATATGTAAAAATTCTGTTTATAAAAAAACCTGTTACATATATTAATAGGTAATGTTTCTACTATTTACCGGTAAATATCAAATTTGAACTATATAAATTGGTCCTTGAATAAAAAATTTCAATATAATTCACCCAGGATCTTTCTTTAAAAAAGTTCGTTCAAATGATACCAGTGATTTAAAAGAGTTAAAAATTTCTGATGCAATTTAAACAACATTACAATAATTGTAATGTTGTTTAAAGTTGCATCAGAAATTTTTCAGCTATTCAAACAAAAGTGATTTTAGACGAAAAGATTAAAATTAACAGACATACACACACTTTGCCACATAATAAGCTTAGCTCGGTATAACCAGTTGAGCTTAAAAAAAGCTAAATAAATTATTCCAATCCAACCAGATAATTTAACAAACTTATAACAGTTTATTAGAAGTAAAAAAATTGATTTTATTTACAAACATGGGAAAACTATGGATTAAGTATGAAGACTACAATTCAAAAAGCTGCTGGTTGAGGCTATAGACTTACAGATGAAGGCTATTGTTTACAAAGCTGTTGGTTGTAGGCTATAGTCTTACAGATGAAGGCTAATGTTTACAAAGCTATTGGTTGTAGGCTATAGTCTTACAGATGAAGGCTAATGTTTACAAAGCTGTTGGTTGGAGGCTATAGTCTTAGAGATGAAGGCTAATGTTTACAAAGCTGTTGGTTGTAGGCTATAGTCTTACAGATGAAGGCTAATGTTTACAAAGCTGTTGGTTGGAGGCTATAGTCTTACAGATGAAGGCTAATGTTTACAAAGCTGTTGGTTGGAGGCTATAGTCTTACAGATGAAGGCTAATGTTTACAAAGCTGTTGCTTGGAGGCAAAGGTTTTACAGATGAAGGCTAATGTTTACAAAGCTGTTGGTTGGAGGCTAAAGTTTTACAGATAAAGGCTAATGTTTACAAAGCTGTTGGTAGGAGGGTATAGCCTTGCAAATGAAGGCTAATGTTTACAAAGCTGTTGGTTGGAGGCTAAAGTCTAAAAGGTGAAGGCTAATGTTTACAAAGCTGTTGGGTTGGAGGCTAAAGTCTTACAGATAAAGGCTAATGTTTACAAAGCTGTTGGTTGGAGGCTATAGTCTAAAAGGTGAAGGCTTATCTTTACAATGCTGTTGGTTAGAGGCTATAGTCTAAAAGGTGAAGGCTAATGTTTACAAAGCTGTTGGTTGGAGGCTAAAGTCTTACAGATAAAGGCTAATGTTTACAAAGCTGCTGGTAGGAGGGTATAGCCTTGCAAATAAAGGCTAATGTTTACAAAGCTGTTGGTTGGAGGCTATAGTCTAAAAGGTGAAGGCTAATGTTTACAAAAGCTCTTAGTTGGACGCTTTAGTCTAACAGGTGAAGGATAATGTTTACAAAGCTGTTGGTTGGAGGGTATAGCCTTGCAAATGAAGGCTAATGTTTACAAAAGCTGTTGGTTTGAGGCTATGGTCTTAAGCAGGATAGATACTGTTTAAAAAAAAATTAGGGTTGTTTTTACTTTTAGGTGGTGAATAATGTTTCCAAAAGCTGTGGCTTGGAGGCCATTGCCTTAAGGATTAAAACATATGTTTACAAAAGCTGTAGGTTGGAGGCTTATAGGAATGTTGAAGTTACTTGAGATTGAGAAACCTTACCTCAAGGACAAAGTAATGTATTCAGTGATTTTGTTCGTCTAAAATTACTAAATATGCAGAAAATTTCCTCTGGAAAATGATGACTAAATTAACTAATTTAAACATAAAATTCCGCAATGCAAAAATGATACATGAGCAAATTAATAAAATCTAGTTTTTCTGTTTTCCCAGTTTTACAATCATTTCTTAACTAAGATTTCTCTTCACTGAAATCAAGCAAATTTGACATCTTAATAATTTTTTTAATTTTTTTAAATATTCAAGAGATAACTTCAAGCTAAAAACATTTGTATTATGTTTTGTCAAAAATGTCTATTTATAGTTCCAAAACAAGACTGACAAAATTTGCTAAAATTATGTTCAGGAAAATCTTTGTTAGGAAATGATTGTGAAACTATGGCCACAAAATTACAGATATCATCAAAATATTGCAATAAAGATCAAAGCTAAAGCAAATGTGTCATAATGCAGTTTGTAATATTTTAGAATTTAAATTTTCTCAATCTTAAAGACAGAAAGACTAGTAAAGTTTTTTTAAAAGCAATAAAATCCCTGTCAAAAAGTTATAGTCACTAGCTATAGGATAAGCATTTCAAATCTGATGGGCCATAAGGCTTCTCCAAGCTTTAACTATTCAACTTCAATATACATGTGTACATGTAAAAAGATCTTATATACATAAGAAGTTCTGTATAAAAAAAATATACATGCTATAAAAAAAATCATGCAGCTAGTCTTTTTTACTAAAGCAATACATTTTCTGTCTATAGGCAGTACTTTTTGACATTATACACTCTCTCTCTCTCTACATGTTACTCAATATTCAGTACACCTTTATATAAAAAACACCTGTCTGTAAAACAGTAAGAATGTAAAATGGAGTTTTACCACCTAGTGGCAATCAGGTCAGAACTGATGGAGGGGTGGAGGAGACTGACAGTGCTTAAAGAAACCAATCAATCTCAGTAACTTAACTAACATTCTTTCTTATGCTTGGATCTAATCAGAGTAGAATCTTAGCCTAGGTGGTGAGACACACTGATTTGTAAGCCAGCACTACAGACCACAATGCCACTGTGGCCCCACCCAACAGTAAAAAACGTATCCTTGAAGATCTTTTTTCTAATCTACAACTTATTTTAACAGACTTTTATATAAAACAGCATAAACATGAAAGTAAGATTTATCAGGTGATTGGACAGCCTAGTACTGTGTAACACCAAGCTCAAACAAATGTTGTTTGCTAGAGAAAGTGTTTTAAATTCCATCAACAATAGTTACTGTATCTTGAAAGTCAAAGACCCCAAACATGGCCTCAATTCTCCATCCTAACCTTGACCTTTGAACTACACACTTAATTGTGGTAATAGACACATCATGTAATGCTGGTTAACATTTGTGTTAAGTTTGGTCAAAATCAGTCCTTAGAGGTTTAAGCTATGAAGAGGGACACAATTTTACATGGAAGGATAGACAAGCAGACATTGAGATTCCCTTTTATCATATCTTCCCCATCCTTCTTAAAATTAGGTTTGCAAGGGGTAAAAATAGTGGTATTACCATGGCACACATTTCTTTTCAAACATGCACAATAGTGTGATATTTTCAATAATTATACAATAAACAAAATAAATTCTTAAAAATATTGCTATGTTAATTAAATATCACCTGAACAAAAATTATTACAAAAAAGAATTAAAATAATGAATAACAAAAATGTGCCAAACTTTAGCCTAAAATCAATTTGTGAGATCTGTGAGAAATCGCAAAGAGGTATCCTGTGTAAAATTGATCAAAGTACTGAAAGTACTGAAAATCCACTGGGACTGACAATGATTTTAACTGTGTAAAATTGAAAATCAAAACATAATTAGTAATTTTAATGGCATACAGAGGTTTTAAATTAGTAAAACAAATATTAATTTCAAACTCAAACAAATGCTGTACAACTGCACTCTGGGAGGTTGATAAACTGGTGAGACAGGATTGCCTTTATATATAAAAATATTGTCCGTATGAAGTTATTCTTTACAAATGATAATAATTATGTAATATCCTCCTTTTAAAATTAAGTAAACCTAAATTAAAGCACAAGCGCTATTTTGTATACATGTAATAGAAATTGTAATATTAACTAATAAACTACATGTACTAATCATAAAGTTAAATGTACATGTACAACAAAATAAATAATTAAATACAAAAAAAAAAAAATAAAAAAAAAAAAAAAATCAATTGGCTAAAAAATTTTAAAATGATAAGTACATGTATAATGAAATTATTAAAATACCAAAATGATGATTATAATAAAATTATTGATGCTAAAAATGATTACAAAAATTATAATGGGGGAAAAATGGGGGAAAAAATATAATTTCATAATCTAATTACATGTATATAAATTTGTCCTAAAACTGATAAAAAATATCAAATTAATAATTTTGTTCATTTAATAAGCTCCTTTTTAAAAATAAAAATTTTCTACATTCATTTTTCCCTTTAACTTTACAAATCTTTGTTCCAAAAAACCTTCAAATTGTGCGATATTGTAAAAATTACTGTACTTTTAAAATTTGAATAAAATATTTGAGTGCAATACTTTTTAAGAGAAGTTTTCTGAATTTATAAGCAATATGTATTATGCTAATGAGGAAAAAAAATCTATTCATAAAATAATTTACTGATGACATCTACTTGATGTATTTATAAGCGTAACTATATAGTATGTACAATGTACTAAATCCACATGCCATAGAATCTGTGATACATAAATCTACATTTATATTTTTCTAACTTTGTTGTATTTTTTTTCATTGAAACTCGCCAATAAACCACATGATGTATACCTCAAAACCTTTGTGCAAAACAAATATGGTACATCATGTATCACTTAGTTTCACATTTTCCCATAAAAATGGTATTTTTCTGGAAAAAATGTGAAATAAAATATATTCTGTATCCAATGGTGAATATTGTTCCACACAAACTAATATAAAACATCATGTGGTTCACTGGTGAACTTCACTAACAAGTTTTTTCTGAACCCGGAGTCGGTTCTACTGAATGGTATACTAACATTATCATAATCTCTTTCTTTTTTCAAATTAATGTAACCATGGTAACAAAAACAAACTTATGTGTGGAGATTAAAACTGAATATCTATAACTAAATATTATCTACTGTCTCATGCCAGTCTATCTGAATCTGGTTAATTTCAACCAAGCATTCCATCACCATGACGATCAAAATGAAAAACATCAACAACAACCATGCTAGAAACCAAACAAATATGACTTCATACCCAATCTCCATGAGGTGGAAATACTTTTGTAACTTGTAGATCATCGTCATGGTTATTGCTACGTTGTGCCTGAAAATTACAGAATATCAATACAGGATTTTTTGTTATTGCAAGCTATTTTAGAAAATAAAATGTGCAAAAAGATGAAATATCAAAATGGTTGAAAAATTAATATTTCAAATGGATTAGTCATTAGTACAATTTAAAACAAAACAACCTCAATGGCTAAGTGGTCCTATATAGATCGGCTTGCAGCACATTTCACCTCCAGAGTTTTAATCCGCAATGGCCAGGTCCTAATATGAGAAAGTTAATTAGGTCAGAGGCCCATTCAAGAGTGTGTATGTATGCTTTCCCTTTGGTGAGTAAGCCGTTCAGGGGCGAGTTTTTGCGTAATCGCACACTGTCACTATCGTAAGGTTATTGATAAAGCTTCTGTATGATTATGATGACTTAAATTCAATGTTATCACTCATGTCCATTTAATAGATACAGATATTGTTCACTCAAGTGCAGTAGAAAGCAACAAGTCTGTTGAACATTTCTCAAGTGACTTGCCGAGGGTCTGGTTTCTCCATTCCTCCATTACCCACGAACTTACTTCCAAATAAAAGAATCTTGACTGCGACCTGAATCACCAGCGACATGATTGTTTCACTCCTTTCAGTATTTGTTACTGCCCCGATTAAGTGCCATTCTTATCTTTCAAACATGTGTAAGATGAAAATATGGCTTCATAAAAGGTTAAATATTTTGTAAGAGTAGAGCATATTTATTCATAAAGGAAGAGTATGCATTAATTTTGTATTTATTCAAATTCAGTGATTTTGCTATGGTTTTTAAAAACTACCTTTCACCTTTCAGATTGGGAAAATTTGGACCCTTTTTATGTCACATATTACGCTCAGGAATTTTGAAATTCATTACAAGGATTTTATATTGTGACAATATCTAACATTTTTTGTCTGTCAGAACAGTTTTGGACAACTGGATTTAACTTAAACTATTTGATTGTGTGTCACTGTTGCCTTTTGGGGAATTTTGATTGTCAAATTGGGAAATTTTAGTCTTATTTCTCAAGGGGAAACTATCTTTGTTGGGTAGTAATTTTAGGCAAACAAAACCACTGAAATTATATAGCATTTTATCATATAAAGAATATTAGGTAACAAGTATACCAAAGCAATTGAATTGGAATAACAACAAACTTTCCCGAATAAAAGATACAAAAAACTTAGAACCCAACATAACAGACAAAAAATGCATCATAATCAACGATTAAAAAATAAGTATTATAATAAATCCGTAAAAAACCAAATTTCAAAAAATTTGGGTCAGTCTTTGTTTATGATAAACAGCACAGATATTTACCTTTACTTGTGTATGGCATGAGACAAAATATTTTTCTATTGCAGCTATCCAACATTCCATTTCTTCCGGAGAATCACACTAGAGATTTAAAACAAAAAATTAATACATGTATATAAATTGTACAAAACATTCAATATGTACATGTATTAACATAAATAAAAATGTCAACAGCACTACAAAAAGCAATATACTTTTGATTCCTATTTTTTTTATTTTTTAATTTTTTTTTTTTTTTGGTCATCAAAAATGATATTAAGATTCTGTTAAAGTATACTTTTCTTGGAAGGATTTTTTTGTACCCAGATACAAAAATTGGTACCTATAACAGACCTAGACTTTAAAAAACTTGGGTTCTAAAACCACACAGATGTTGTTACTAGTGTTGTATCAGCTAGTTTTTATTTATTCGCAACTGAGAGTAAGGTTATTAATGGCTACTGATTAAGAATAAGTTCATTTATGTGTGTGATGTGCGAATGTGTATTATGCCCACTCTACTAACGTGCACTTAGAGTGACTTTTATGGTAAGGTGCTAGCTCACCGAGTCAGTATGCCACAGGCAAAAATACTATACCCCCAGTCCTTTACCCTGACACTGGATAAACCAGTCGATACTCTATCCTCTTAACGCTGAACAACAGGCGAGGGAGTATTATCTCAAATTTGAAAATCTTATGTAATGACCCAGCTGGGTTTGAACCTCAACCTCCTGCTCACGAGGCAGACACTCTGCAACTGGTCCACCAAGGTGGTTGAGTACCACATAAAGTTAGAATGCATACATGAAGAAATAAGATATATCTTACCTGTATATAAAATACTCTTTTTGGTGTTTCTAGTTCAAATAAATTATGCCGATTTGAGTGATGTCTGAAATGATAAACTTGATTCTATAGTATAATGACAAAGTACATTAAAAATCATCCTGGTAATTGGGAAATTTTTATGGTTGTATTTTCGCGTAAATTAACAAGACGCAAAAATAAAACTTTTGTGAATATTTTATTTTGTGGTTTTTCTCTTACATTTTGAACTGATCATTATCCAACAAGTCGCGAAAGTAAAAGTCTCAACTATCTTGAATACACGATTCTTGGCAAAAAATAAAACTGGCATAAAAAATTTCCTAATTTACAGTATATACAATTTATCCTCTGCAGGTTATCAAGACTGAAATAAAACTTTAAATGATTCAGTTAAGTTTAACATCTTCATACTTTTCAGAGGACAATTTTTGTACTTAATATACCCAATATTTGGTCCAGGTACAATTATTGAAAAACTCTGTTAGCTTAACCAGTTCGTTCGTGAAAATTTAAATCTTGTGTGTTTTTTATCTTATTCATAAGTAAATGCATACAATTTTTTTGTCAAACAGAAACATTTCTCATCAAAAGACTAGGTATTAATAAATGTATATATCTAACAATCAAAGTACTGACTGGGCTGAAAGTAGAAAAGTAGTAAAAAAAAGTCTGGTAACCAGGTTAAAACACACACACACACACACACAAAAAATTATATATATATATATATATATATATATATATATATATATATATATATATATATATATATATATTTATATATAAACACTTCTTAAACTTGTTTCCAACAAAAAATACCTGTAAAATTTTGATGTACCATATGTGCACATTTTGGAAAATCATTCCTCATAAGTGACACTCAAGGGTCAAAAAAGTTTGATAGATAAAAACCATAAACCAAACGGTTAACAAGAGGCCCATGGGCCTTAACGGTCACCTGAGGATATGTCCAAATTGTTTGCAAAGTGCAAAAGACAATATAATTGGTATTGAAACAAGTTTTCTCAAGTTAAGAACTGCCACAAAATGTAATCAGAAATATATCCACTCACATTTCATTTATAAGTAGCTTATATAATATGCATAAGTAACTGTAATGCAATGAATAATTTCCAAATCATTAACAAATTTCAGTATACTTATGCAACTATGTCCTTGACCTTGGAACATATATGACCTTGAACCATATATGATCGTCATGTCAATACCTACAATATTCTTATATACATGCCTATACAAAAAGTTAATATTTTTCAAGATACAATTAACAATTTAAGTCTTCTTTTGCAGCTGTGACCTTGACCTTTGAACATATGACCTTGAACCATATATGATCGTCATATCAATACCTACAATATTCTTATATACATGCCTATACAAAAAGTTAATAGTTTTTAAGATAATTAGCAATTTAAGTCTTCTTTTGCAGCTGTGACCTTGACCTTTTGAGCATATGACCTTGTACCATATATCAAAATGATCCTCATATCAATATCTACAATATTCTAATATACATGCCTATACAAAAAGTTAAAAGTTTTCAAGATAACTAGCAATTTAAGTTTTCTTTTGCAGCTGTGACCTTGACCTTTGAATATATGACCTTGAACCATATATAAAAATGATTGTCGTCACAATACCTACAATATTCTAATATACATGCCTATACAAAAAGATTAAAGTTTTCACGCTAATGCACAATTTTAGTATTTATAAGCCAAAAATAACATTTCAGGGACAACAACTCCTACATGGATTATCATATAGTTACAAAACTTGGTACCTTTTTAAATTTTGTCATTCTGAACATTTTAACAATGTTTTGATTTCATATATCTCTTAATATTTGCAAGAAAATTGCCTAAAACTGCAAAAAACACAAATTAGGTCATGACCTTAATTTGTGACCTTGACCCTTTTTTAAAGGTCATTTCAAGAAAAAGTCAAAACTGAAAACCTCATGTCAATATCTGTTCAAATAGTCAAGTTATAACAATTTGAAGCCATTTTGCAAAATTTTTAAAATTAAACGCAAAAACGCATAACCCATTTTCGACAAAATTTCAAAAAATGAACAAACTATAGGCTTAAGACCCTAGAGAAGCCAAATATCACATCAGATTTTTTCTCCCATCACCGGTTTTGGAGAAGAAGTTTTTTTAAGATTTTAGGACCCTTAGGTCACCTCGACCTAGTTTTGATAGCCATGGCAACGCCATGAACAAATCTGAATTGCACCGGCCCATATATGCTTCTGACCAAGTATCATTGAAATCTGTCCAGCAGTTCGCACGCATGCACGCACACACGCACACACATACACACGCTGCGCCATGCCATAGCTAAAAATTAACCAATCAAAAATGTCAAAATTATATGAATTATAAAATTATATGAATTTAATTTTTATCACATTATGAATTTTTACTAACATTTGAAAAACTGGACACAGACATGTAACAATTAAACATCTTGATTACATAGACTCCAACCTCAAAGATAAATCTCATGAATGGTCTACATTGTTACAATAATTAACAGAATATTTAATTAAACCATCTGGAGTTTTAAAGGTGTATCCGGTCAACAGGACATGTTAAAGTGTTAATCTATGAAGACAATTATTCCAGATTAAATACATGTACATGTTTTGTACAAGAATTCCACACAATTAAATGTCTCGCCTGGTTAGTTTTTGATTGAGTAGAAAATACATTACTTTAACATAAATTTCACATTTTGACATGCTGCCGCCACTGCCGCCGACACCAGAAAAGTAACACCTAAGTCTTGCCTTATGGCAATGCCAGTGACACATAAGCTAAAATTAATGTTGAAGTGTATAAATATTGGTGGAAAATGATTTAATACCAAAAGCGCCAATATTAATACACAACTATTCTGATTCCTAATAATTTTATGTTAAATTCAATACAAAATATCAATTAAATTTTTTTTAAGAACAGGGCTCAAATTAGATTTTAAAACAGGGAGAAGTGACTTCTCCCTCAGCCAAAGTTGGGGAGAAGTTTTTCAAAATAGGGAGAAGTTTTTGCGCAACGCAATTTACGACACGAATTTCTGTCCTTTTGTCGCAATCATACATTTTATATCTTGTATTACAAAATAGACATTGTAACATGCTGGTCCATCTTCAGAAATATGCATGTAGTGTTTGAAAAAGATATCCAAAACTTTTGATAAAATCTTATTTTTTGGTGGAAAAACCCCTTATACAAGGCACACTTGAAATTGGAAGCAAAAGTTTATCTTAAATAAACTGCTGTTTGCCATCAACTGGCTCCTTAATGTTAAAGTTGGCTATTTTTTGGCTCATACTTTTCAGGAGCAAGATCTCACCCTGATTTTGTTTCAGAATGTTATTTATTTATTTATTATAAATATTTTAAATTTTTTTTTTATGGTTTAAGTATCTGAACTCTTTTTTTTAATAAATAATGATAATAGAGGTGAGCAGTTTATAATTAGATTGTTATATAACTTTTTTCATATGTAACATTTACATTATACAGATGGCAATATAAATTATATGTGAAAGTAAATTATAAAAATATTGTTAAAAGAATTTTGATAGTTTATTTTTATTAAAAATAAACTTATATTTTCACAAAATAATTTTCCTCGATGAAGTAATTTTTGAGGTGTTGTTTTATCTATGAAAAAAGAAGAACCACCTTACATTCCAAAAGCATCACTTTGTTCAACTTTGACCTGACCAATGAAATATGTCAAATTCATATGTTGGTCAAATGGCGGCATTGTAAACAAATCCACCGGTGATGTCTCATTTTAGTATGTTGATACTTGTGTTAAAGTTTATACAATGATTTTATTTTGAAAATAAGTTATCTGTCTTTGATATCACGGTGGTTTTAATCACTTTCAATTGCAATGAAAAATTACAGGTGCAATCCCATACAAATATCGCCGAAAATCCATTACACAAGGAATACAGTATCAGATAATAGATGTACACTAGGGCTGTAAAACGTCTTTGATTAACTGCCTATTATCTTAGGTGTGTGGAAGAAGTCCTTTCGTGAAGTGTTAATCCGCTAATTACTCAACCAATCAGAAAAATTAACATGCATCATGACACCTGTAAATCACATAGCCAGCAGCCCGAACATCTCGGTTTTATTGTTAGATAACTTAACACAACAGAGTTCCCGATAATGGGTTTTAAAAATTAGGGCGACTTCAACTTCGCTTTTTCAAAAATATAAGAAGGAAGTTTTTTTAAACAGGGGGAAGTTATCACCCACTTCAACCTTATTTTAAGCCCTGTAAGAATTATGGAGATTCAGAGGTTTTTAAATTTTGCGGGCAATATCTTACCCCTGTGATTTTTGTACGCCTGTTATTTCACCTCTATATATTGTTCTAATGGGTTCTTTTGCCTAAAATAGAAAATTTATCAATGTATTTAAACAATAATTAAAGATTATGTATTTTCCAATCAGCATAAAATTTTTCATCATTATGTTATTGCAAAAAATACCGGCACTTATAATAATAACATGAATTGCATGATTAAATTGAAAATTATTTCGCATCTTTATGTTGATTAAGCACTGCATTGACAATATATGGCAATCATGACAATTATCAATTTTTATGTAATGCCTATTTTTGTCATCAACATCAGACCTCTGCTTTACCTGTACAAAATAATTTACCTGTAATAATTTTTCTGTGGATTAGGAATGGTATTTCTCACCTTCAAACATAAACTTTTATTCCAAGGTATGAAGTCACTGTGAGAACAGGTACACTGAGAACGGATACAATGTGAGAATAGGTACACTGAGAGAACAGGTACACTGTGAGAAAAGGTACACTGTGAGAAAAGGTACACTGTGGGAAAAGGTACACTGTGATAACAGGTACACTGTGAGAATGGGTACAATATGAGAATAGGTACACTGTGAGAACGGGTACACTGTGAAAAAAGGTACATTGTGGGACCCAAGTGCACTGTGAGAACAGGCACACTAAGAGATAAGGTACACTGTGAGATTAGGTACACTGTGAGCTAAGGTACACTGAGTATAGGTACACTGTGAAAAAAGGTACAGTGGAAATAAGGTACACTGTGAGAACATGTACACTGCGAGAACAGGTAAGATTAGGTACACTGCGAGCTTAAGTACACTGAGTAAAGGTACACTGTGAGAACAGATACATTGTTAGAATAGGTACATTGTGAGAACAGGTACACTGTGAGAACAGGTACACTGTGAGAAACAGATATACTTAGAATAGGTACACTGAGAAAAGGTACACTGTGAGAACAGGTAATTTGAGAATAAGTTCACTATGAGAACAGGTACACTTTGATTACATGTACACTGAGAATAGGTACACTGAGAACAGGTACACTGAGAACAGGTACACTGTGAGAATAAGTACAGTGTTAGAACATGTACATCAACAATGAAAGTGTAGATAAACATGTAACTTTTACTTACACTGAGAGAGAAATTTTCATTGACATTGTATTTCCTGGTTTTTAATAGCCAACAAAAATTACAGAATCTAATCCCCCATGAGTATTTGTGATTTTACTAAGTGTTGGTACACCACCAATAAAGATTACTTGACGCATGTTAGTGTAGATATATATTTTACTTACACTGTCAGAGTTAAAGTAATGTAATCCTACATCATTTAATACAAAATATCTTCTCTTCCAATTTTTCCTCTGAAAAATAAAAATGTACACATCACTCATCCTGGTACCTACACATGCATACATTATGTATATAGTGCCCTCAGATGAGGGAAATTTGAAGGATTGTCTCCCCTTTGAAACTTTATCTCAGGAGATAAAGTTACCAAGGGGAGACAATCTTCCACATTTCCCTTAACCAAAGGCTCTATTTACTTAAAAATACTAACTTTTACCTTTCATTCTTATAAAGTCAGTTTAAAATACATAAAAAGTGCAACTGTTTTAAGTCATCTCTCTTGAGATGAAACAGTGCTGGAAAATGTAAAGTAACAACTAAGAATTTTGGCTAGGAATAATTCAGGTTAGGATATGTAGGTGCTCCTAACAAGAAAGGGATGAGATAGAGGTAGCATTACTCGGTAGTTTCTATGATGAAGAGTCATATTTCTAAGTGCCCAGAACTGTGTCAAACTGTGAATTGTTTCATACCATGTGATTAGAAACTGACCAATAATATATATTAATAATAATAAATATATCTCACACAAACAATTATAATATTGTAAATCTACTACCAAAAATAATAAGATTATTAAAGTTTTTTAAACTAGAAGCTGAACGGTCCTGTGAGCTATAAGTGAACTTCTGACCACTCAGGACATTACAAACCCCCTGCTCCTAATTTCCTTTGATACCCCTCTAATTCCTTACTGGTAAAATGAGTTTATCTTTTAGATAACATTTACAAAAACCACTTCCTGTGTCAAAGATCATGCTATAGGTTTAACAGAAGAAGTGAAACCAAGTCATGCTGTATTTGTCAATTTGACTAGTGTGCACATGTGTATTTGTATAAGTGTGTGTTAAAGTTCAAGTCATGCAAGTTGTGTTTGTATTTAACCTGTGTGCACATATGTATAAAAGTGTGTTTAAATCTCATATCGTACAAGTTTTGTATGTTTTTAACATGTGTGCACATATGTATGAATGTGTGTTTAAGTTCATGTCGTACAAGTTTTGTATGTTTTTAACCTGTGTGCACATATTTATAAATGTGTGTTTAAAGTTTGTGTCATACAAGTTTTGTATGTTCTACAAGTGTGCACATGTGTGTAAATGTGTATACATACCATTCCTCCTTGTTTTACACAGAAGCCAGACTTGTAACTGCTAAGGGAGTATGCAGGTACCCCAGCAGATCCTGACTCGCTATCATTCTCATCTGATTCATCATCACTTGCCTATAAAGAAATGTGAAATTGGTTTAAATAATTAAAAATAAATACACTTGTTTTTTACGCAACACAAAAAATTCATTGTGTTTGTGCCATGAAAAATTTTGTTAATTGGACTTTGGTAAATCATGTTATTGCGACCACATGATTGCATATAAAGAGCACCTCATGTTAAGAGAAATGGTTAAAACTCCCTTTGCTTTCAATATACTTTAGAGTATACTGCTAAAATATTTCAAACACAGTACTTGGAGGGGGGGGGGGGGTGCAGAAATAATTTAAATTCATTTTTTGCCAGGGGCTTAAAACCATAATATCTCAATATAAAATTCTAATTTTAACAAATATTATGAGGAAATCTTATGTAAGAATCTAAAATTGTTTTGCCAACAAGATATAAGTTCAGCTGCCAGTGTTTTTATAAATGATGGATGTTATAAAATATTTTTTAAGATTACAAACCAACATCACATTTTTATTTTTTTTTAAAGTTTCATTAAAAATGACATTACTTTGAGAAAGAAAAAGATAGGAAATAAAGCAGAAATTTCATTGCAAGCAGGGTCAGCAGAATGCTTGGGTATATACAATATGCAAATTACATTTAAACACTTTTGCTGTTCAGTGAACAAAGCATTATCTAGGTTTTTATATCTATGGATTTGGAGTTAAAAATTTTAAAAAATGAAAATCTGGAAAAAAGATGATAGAATTGTGAAACACTGGATGAAATTCTGATTGAAAGCTTATAAAATTGAGAATAGGTGGATGAACTTCTTTTTAAAACTGAAAAAATAAAAAGTACAAGTAACGTAGCATTGAATTTCCAATAATCTACCATCAGTTAAATAGTTATTGAAAAGCCCATAACTTGGGATCACTCATTGCAGGTTGTCCCGAGTGGGATTCGAACCCAGGTGGTGAAAGGCGCTGTGATCCATAAGCACATGCTTTAGACCACTCGGCCACCGAGGCCCCACTAAAAGCTTAAAGGATTCTGAAGTTGTGGATTAAGATTTCCACGATCATATTTGGTTTATGCTTATCTCATTTTATCTGAATTTCATTTTTCAGACAAATTTTATTTCAGATCAACATAAATGTGACATCCAATAAAGTATTTAACATGATATCAAAATAAGTATATGCATAAAGTACATATTTTAAAAGTCATTTCAAGAAAAAGTCAAAACTGAAAACCCCATGTCATTATATGTTCAAATATTCAAGCTATAACAATTTGAAGCCATTTTGCAAAATTTTTAAAATTAAACACAAAAACGCCTTACCCATTTTTGACCAAATTTCACAAAATGAACATACTATAGGCTTAAGACCCTAGAGAAGCCAAATATCACATCAGATTTTTTTCTCCCATCATTGGTTTCAGAGAAGAAGATTTTTTTTTAAAGATTTTTTGGACCCCATGAACAAATCTGAATTGCACCGGCCCATATATGCTTCTGAACAAGTATCATTGAAATCTATCCAGCAGTTCTGGAGGAGAAGTCGAAAATAGATGTTAACGACGCACGCACACACACGTACCCAAACACATACACACACCCCGCCATACCATTACCTCACATGACCATTCTATTAGGTGAGCCGTTTTGTCTTGTGCTAAATTTTAGCATAAATATAGAGGATTGAATGTTGGCAAGTCTGTTCTCAGCTGTAGTTTTTCTAAGCTATTGATAAGCAGGATTTACACAGGATTGAAAGTAGACAATTCTGCCTTAAGTTAAGCTGTGGCTGTTCTGTGCTATTAAAAAGCAGGATTTACATAGGATTCATGTGTTTAATTTGTATACTACTTACTTCCTCAGAAGTATTTTTAATTGATTTCTACAACAAATCCATAAAATCTTAATTTCTAATTACATAAATTATTTAATCAATCTAAAGCTAAACAATAAAGATTGATCTTTCTCTGGATGGAATGTCTGTTATACTATATAATTTGTATATTTTGACTGTATCACTGTTGTTATTACATATTAAGCAGAACAAAGTCTTCAGTAGTTGTCAGGTGACTTGGGGTTGTCACAAGACACAAGGAGAGGGTTTTATACTGCATATTGAGCAGATCTTTGTTCAGTAGTTGTCAAGTGATTTGGGGTTGTCACATGACGCGAGAGGGCTGTATACTGCATATTAAGCAGATCTTTGTTCAGTAGCTATCAGGTGACTTGGGGTTGTCACATGACACAAGAAGGGCAGTATACTGCATATTAAGCAGATCTTTGTTCAGTAGCTGTCAGGTGACTTGGGGTTGTCACATGACACGAGAGGGCTGTATACTGCATATTAAGCAGATCTTTGTTCAGTGGTTGTCAGGTGACTTGGGGTTGTCACAAGACACAAGGAGAGGGCAGTATACTGCATATTGAGATCTTTGTTCAGTGGTTGTCAAGTGACAAGGGGTTGTCACATGACACGAGAGGGCTGTATACTGCAAATTAAGCAGATCTTTGTTCAGTAGCTATCAGGTGACTTGGGGTTGTCACATGACAGGAGAGGGCTGTATACTGCATATTAAGCAGATCTTTGTTCAGTGGTTGTCAGGTGACTTGGTGTTGTCACATGACACAAGGAAATGGCTTCAAACTGCATATTGAGCAGATCTTTGTGCAGTGGTTGTCAGGTGACTTGGGGTTGTCACATGACACAAGGATGGGAATGTATACTGCATATCTGTTTTTGAAAAGTAAAAAAGGAGGTCATATTGATTTAGCAGCAATGATCAACTTAGTACTGAGGGAAGTGGTTAGAGTTGCCATCAGTGAGAAGCATTTTACTGGTGTCAGGTGACAACAACAATTAACCTGAAAACCAATGAACAAAGCTCTGCTTCGTCAAAAGAAATTATAGAGTATAGAGTCAAAATATACAAGGTAAAAAACTAATTTTCTGAGTTAATAAATCTAAAGAAAATGTTAAAAGCTGAATTAGTGTTTTTATTAATGCTAATGCGAGATTTTGTTCTTGTCTTACTGGGGTAGAGACTTTATGTCTTGTCATGTGACTAGAGCAAATTTGTGACTTCCACGTACCAGAACAGTAGGTGTATTTTAGAATCAGCAGAAAACGATTTCACTTGACAACTGACATTTGAGATAACTAACTTGTATATCAAAATACAAAATAAAACATTTCACACAAAGACATGCAGATCTTATTTTATATACAGTTCTGTAATCTATCTCTTTTGTGGCTTACATTAATGGGTATTTTACACACGACACCACCAGCTATCTCTGTTTTATATGCAGAGTCGTTAGCCTCGCCTTGATTCCATTCATTAGACCCCCTACTGGCCTGCATGTCAATATCACTTTGAGGCACCTGTGTAAAATGAAAATATAAAAGATTTATTATAGCATTTTTAAAATTATAATAACTTATAAACATACCCATACACCCCCTCCACCTGTTAATAAACACCAGGAAAGTGTGTTACTTGGCATCATTATTTATCTTTCATAGAACACATATATCATTGGAAGACTGGTTGGTTGTATGTTGTTTTACATCACATCAGCAATTTTTCAGCTATACCTGACAAGACAATTTTTATTTATCTCCAGAACAAATCTTGACAAAAAAAGACACCCATGGGCCTTAATGCTCACCTGGTGACATTTCAAAATATTCCTATAGGCCAGGTGAGCTAAAAAGTTTTTGTGGTGTGTGTGTGTAATGTAAAGAAAATCTGCATTGTACTAGAGTAGTGCAAACTTATAGTGACCTTTGGAGTGCTAGTGCCATGGAACAAGTCACAGACCACTAAATCTATTATACTAGACCTTAGCCAATCAGTAAACATCTACGGCAAGGAAAACCCCATTCTCACTTGGGGTCCAACCAACAGCAGTAATTGTTGTTGTAATGATGTCACATCAGCAAGGGCAAGGTCATTAATCTCTATGAACAAGTTCATGTATGCTTGTGATGTGTGACTGTGGAGTATGACCTGCTGTGTACTAGCACAGACTCAGGGCAACCTTTTGCCAGCTCACTAAGTCAGTACACAGAAAAGCTTACTAATTATCAAGTCCATTGTCCTGCCACAGGGTGAATCAATCAATATTCTATTTTCTGAATGCTGAGCGCATGATGAGGAAGCAGTATCTAAAGTCTTATGTATGACCCAACCAGGGTTAAAACCCACAATCTCCGGCTCTTGAGACGGGCACTCTACCTACCTCTGAGCCAACAAGGTGGTCCACAGCATTGAGACAATTTTAGCTGGCAGTCTAATACCTTTACCACTCTGCCACTACAATGTTACCATCAAATAAGATATTGATTGATTGATATAATGGGGATTTATGTCTGAGTCAAGAATATTTAACCAATATCAAGATGTCACTAGCGACAGGTGAAGTGGAAGCAATTTTGACCTTTGCAGTGCACTTAGGGCCATGTGCAGGGAGGGTTCTTTGGCTAAGCAAGCCAGCCATGACACAGGGCATCAGTTTTTAAGATTTCCTCCAAAGGACCTGTGACTTTCATTTCCAAATGTCGAATGCTTGGCAAAAGAACAGTCACTACCAATTTTCAAGTCTTGGTCAGACCCAACTGGGGTTTGATCCCTGACCTCCCAGATAAAAAGCTAGCACTCTACCAACTGAGCTACCATAGTTGTCCCATCAAATAAGAAGGGGGTGGGATAAGACATTTAATTACAAGTAATTCTTGTTAAATTGCCATTCCAGATTCGAACCCGACATCCAACATAAAAAGCAAGCACTCTAAAAACTGAGCTACCATAGTATTCCCATCAAATAAGAAGGGCCAAAAACTTTGACCTTTGTAGGCTTAGGGCAATGTGCAGGAAGGGTTTCTATATCATGCCACACCTTTTGTAACCAACCCCGACCCCCCCCACATATGATGTGAACAATCTATCAACTAAGCTACCATAGTGGTAGATTGAAATTTAAACCCTAGATGTTGAAAGGGACCATGATCAGAATCCTAGGGACTTAGAACATCCAGAAACTTTTGCTAATGAAATCCTTATAATTACTTACTGTAATTTTGCTTGCATTATAAATTGCTTCAATCCACTGCTTTAAATCATCTTCATCATCAGCTTGTAAATATAATGCCTTTCCTTCAAAATTCACAACTGTCAAAATAAAAAAAAAGTAAAATTACTCATGAATGTGTTAAACTATCATACCACTGTATTCTTAAACAATCCTGCTACTATATAAACGAGTGGAGTAATAGTGCCTTATGCCCTAGGTAGCAATCAGTTCTGAAATGGAGAAGAAAACCAGAGTGCCTGAAGAAAAGTACAAACCTTCAGTAAGTGAACTTACAAAGATTACCAAACCAGTAGGATCTGCAAGTGGGGTTTATACCTAAGCAGTGAGAAGTCCCGTCATCCCAGGATTGAGCTTGGCCAGCAATACACCTTCTAGAAATTGAATCTATTGAATCCATAACTCGTAATTCTATTTCACAACAAATTGACAGGGCACACTATTAATATCAAACTTTTTTATGCATATGAATCAGTTACAGGAAGATTTTATTTCCACAGGTAATGAATTTTTCATTCATTTATTATTTTTTATTTATTTTATTTTATTATTTTTTTTTTTTTTTATTTTTTATTTTTTTTTTTTTTTTTGCAACTGTTGCTTTTTCTAACAGAAATGTAACATAAATACAATAAAAGTTTCATTTACCAAAACAAAATGGTATTTTTGGTCTCTGTTTCCTTGCATCACTAACCTACAAAATTAATTAAAAAACAATTAAAATTTAACATCGTAATTATCTAAATCTTAACTGTCTAAATTTCCTAATTTGAAAAAACAAGAGGCCCAATAGGGCCTGTGATGCTCAACTGGCTGCATATGTAAGACAATGTTTGTTTTTGATTGAAATGCTGTTTAACGTTCAACTCAAGAATATTTCACTTATATGGAGACTGTCAATTTTGGAAATGGTGGAGGACACTGGATTATAGGAGAAAACCACAACCAAGCAGCAAGTTTACTGACAAACTTTCAAAGATGAAGTGCTAGCCCACTTGGCATTAATGCACAATGTCAGGGGTGAAAGGTGCTGTGATTCGTAACATCGAATGTTTAAGACCACACAGCCACTGTGGTGCCTTTAAGACAATGTGATGTGGTTACCATAATTGGTTCATCAGCTTAAGATGGGAAATAAATTGAGCTTATGACCATTTTTGCTTCAATAAAGCCTACTTTGCAACACACACATGCAGGCATGCTTCACTATGCCATAAACTCAGCTTGGTTTAGCCAGTTGAGCTTAGAATAGATCCACAATGGCTTTTTTATATATATATATATATATATATCTAGTAACAACAGGCATCTTAGACTGGTTCAAACTTTTTTTAGGCCGATGTAGGAACCTTCCACAGGAAGTTTGGTTCCAATTCGCCCAGTGATTTTAGAGGAAAAGATTTTACTAAATATTACACCTAATTTGCATATTTCTTGAAAATTAGGTCAATAAAAATTTTTTCAGAAAAGGATATCATATATTTTGAATCCCATACAGTATACTTTCTATATTTAAAATTTGAGCTCAATTGGTGGAAAAAAAGATCAACAATGGTCTTTTTTTTTCTATTTTTAGTTATGACGGCCATCTTGGATGTCAGGACGGGTTGCCTGGTACCACCTTTAGTCAGGCTGACATTTGGACCTTCCACACAAAATTTGGTTCCAATTGGCCCAGTTGTTTCAGAGGAGAAGATTTTCAAAGATTTCACTAAATATTACACCTTAAGCATAATTCTTGAAAATTGGGTCAACGAAAAAGTTCTCATAAAAACCCTTTAAATATGTTGAATGCCCTGCTATCTACTCTCTACATTTCAAATTTGAACAAAAACGGTTAAAAAATGACTCAGCAATGGCTGTTTATGGGTTTTTGCTATTTATAATAACAGCGGCCATCTTGGATGTCTGGCGGGGTCACCTGGTACAAACTTTGGTCTACCCCACCAAGGGACCTTCCACAGTTAATTTGGTTCCAATTGGCCCAGTGGTTTCAGAGGAGAAGATTTTCAAAGAATTGATTAAATATTACACCTCATTTGCATAATTCGTAAAAATCGGGTCAACGAAAAATTTCTCATAAAAACCCGTTACATATGTTGAATGCCCCGCTATCTACTCTCTACATTTCAAATTTGAACAAAAACGGTTAAAAAATGACTCAGCAATGGCTATTTATGTGTTTTTGCTATTTATAGTAACAGCGGCCATCTTGGATGTCAGGCGGGGTCGCCTGGTACAAACTTCGTTCTACCCCACCTAGGGACCTTCCACACCAAATTTGGTTCCAATTGGCCCAGTGGTTTCAGAGGAGAAGATTTTCAAAGAATTGATTAAATATTACACCTCATTTGCATAATTCGTAAAAATCGGGTCAACGAAAAATTTCTCATAAAAACCCGTTACATATGTTGAATGCCCCGCTATCTACTCTCTACATTTCAAATTTGAACAAAATCGGTTAAAAAATGACTCAGCAATGGCTATTTATGTGTTTTTGCTATTTATAGTAACAGCGGCCATCTTGGATGTCGGGCGGGGTCACCTGGTACAAACTTTGGTCTACCCCACCAAGGGACCTTCCACACCAAATTTGGTTCCAATTGGCCCAGTGGTTTCAGAGGAGAAGATTTTCAAAGAATTGATTAAATATTACACCTCATTTGCATAATTCGTAAAAATCGGGTCAACGAAAAATTTCTCATAAAAACCCGTTACATATGTTGAATGCCCCGCTATCTACTCTCTACATTTCAAATTTGAACAAAATCGGTTAAAAAATGACTCAGCAATGGCTATTTATGTGTTTTTGCTATTTATAGTAACAGCGGCCATCTTGGATGTCGGGCGGGGTCGCCTGGTACAAACTTTGGTCTACCCCACCTAGGGACCTTCCACACCAAATTTGGTTCCAATTGGCCCAGTGGTTTCAGAGGAGAAGATTTTCAAAGAATTGATTAAATATTACACCTCATTTGCATAATTCGTAAAAATCGGGTCAACGAAAAATTTCTCATAAAAACCCGTTACAAATGTTGAATGCCCCGCTATCTACTCTCTACATTTCAAATTTGAACAAAATCGGTTAAAAAATGACTCAGCAATGGCTATTTATGTGTTTTTGCTATTTATAGTAACAGCGGCCATCTTGGATGTCGGGCGGGGTCGCCTGGTACAAACTTTGGTCTACCCCACCTAGGGACCTTCCACACCAAATTTGGTTCCAATTGGCCCAGTGGTTTCAGAGGAGAAGATTTTCAAAGAATTGATTAAATATTACACCTCATTTGCATAATTCGTAAAAATCGGGTCAACGAAAAATTTCTCATAAAAACCCGTTACATATGTTGAATGCCCCGCTATCTACTCTCTACATTTCAAATTTGAACAAAATCGGTTAAAAAATGACTCAGCAATGGCTATTTATGTGTTTTTGCTATTTATAGTAACAGCGGCCATCTTGGATGTCGGGCGGGGTCGCCTGGTACAAACTTTGGTCTACCCCACCTAGGGACCTTCCACACCAAATTTGGTTCCAATTGGCCCAGTGGTTTCAGAGGAGAAGATTTTCAAAGAATTGATTAAATATTACACCTCATTTGCATAATTCGTAAAAATCGGGTCAACGAAAAATTTCTCATAAAAACCCGTTACATATGTTGAATGCCCCGCTATCTACTCTCTACATTTCAAATTTGAACAAAATCGGTTAAAAAATGACTCAGCAATGGCTATTTATGTGTTTTTGCTATTTATAGTAACAGCGGCCATCTTGGATGTCGGACGGGGTCGCCTGGTACAAACTTTGGTCTACCCCACCTAGGGACCTTCCACACCAAATTTGGTTCCAATTGGCCCAGTGGTTTCAGAGGAGAAGATTTTCAAAGAATTGATTAAATATTACACCTCATTTGCATAATTCGTAAAAATCGGGTCAACGAAAAATTTCTCATAAAAACCCGTTACATATGTTGAATGCCCCGCTATCTACTCTCTACATTTCAAATTTGAACAAAATCGGTTAAAAAATGACTCAGCAATGGCTATTTATGTGTTTTTGCTATTTATAGTAACAGCGGCCATCTTGGATGTCGGGCGGGGTCGCCTGGTACAAACTTTGGTCTACCCCACCAAGGGACCTTCCACACCAAATTTGGTTCCAATTGGCCCAGTGGTTTCAGAGGAGATGATTTTCAAAGAATTGATTAAATATTACACCTCATTTGCATAATTCGTAAAAATCGGGTCAACGAAAAATTTCTCATAAAAACCCGTTACATATGTTGAATGCCCCGCTATCTACTCTCTACATTTCAAATTTGAACAAAAACGGTTAAAAAATGACTCAGCAATGGCTATTTATGTGTTTTTGCTATTTATAGTAACAGCGGCCATCTTGGATGTTGGGCGGGGTCGCCTGGTACAAACTTTGGTCTACCCCACCTAGGGACCTTCCACACCAAATTTGGTTCCAATTGGCCCAGTGGTTTCAGAGGAGAAGATTTTCAAAGAATTGATTAAATATTACACCTCATTTGCATAATTCGTAAAAATCGGGTCAACGAAAAATTTCTCATAAAAACCCGTTACATATGTTGAATGCCCCGCTATCTACTCTCTACATTTCAAATTTGAACAAAATCGGTTAAAAAATGACTCAGCAATGGCTATTTATGTGTTTTTGCTATTTATAGTAACAGCGGCCATCTTGGATGTCGGACGGGGTCGCCTGGTACAAACTTTGGTCTACCCCACCTAGGGACCTTCCACACCAAATTTGGTTCCAATTGGCCCAGTGGTTTCAGAGGAGAAGATTAAAGTTTACGCACGCACGCACGGACGCACGGACGCACGCAAAACCATGCCATAAGCTCAGCTGGCTTTAGCCAGTTGAGCTAAAAACAGCTAGCTACTCGACACCGTGTACCTAAGAAATATGAAATTTACAGAACAGTGTCCTTCATAAATAAATCATTTTGGCTGAAATTTAAAGCAAATAGGCTCAAACAGCAGACATAATGTCTACTATCTTTTTTTTTTTTTTTTTTTTTTTTTTTTTTGTCTATGGAAATAATTCAATCATAATCAATTATAAAAGTCTTCACAATCTTCTAAAAGTTCAGCAAAAGTGCTGGTATAGTATAGTTTTACCTTGGATATAACTTGTGTATTTATTTCACGGATTGGTATTCTTTGGTTTACAGCTAAGTTCTGAAATCAATAAAAGAACTACATTATAAAATATGTTGCATCATTAAAGGTAATCAAGCGAGCCACTTTGATACTAGATTACTTAACCTCAGGTGGTGGGAAAGTTGTGTACACCCAAAGGTATGTTTAGATCACTGAGCCACAAACCCCAAGAATTTAATAACCACAACCTGGGCAAAGAATTTCAAATTGTTTCACACTCCACTGCAAATATTCAACCACTTAAGTTTTGAGGGGTATAAAAAATTCTGCTTAATATATTAACCAACGTCGATCTCTAAAACTTAAAATATTTGTGACAAAAGAGTGCTATAATTTTGCATGTTCTAGAATCTAGGAATGTCGAGGGTCTGGCCCCAGTTTCACAATAATTCATCCAACTGAGTGTACACTCAACTCAAATTCAGGAAGATTTCAATGTTTATTTTTAAGACATTACACAATTGAAATGAAATACATGTATATAATGTTATGTGTAAATTGTTTAGTATAGGTTTGTTGAACAAAACACAACATTGTCTCAAAAAACTTACCGTACAATTCTAAAAATATTCATGAGAGAAAAATTGGAATATTTGAGTTGAGTGTACACTCAACTGAGTGAATGACTGCAAAACTGGGGCCTGTTTTACCTAATGAATTATTTGTAAACTACATTGAAAATATTTGCCCTATCTGCTTTAAAATACATCAATGTGTAACTTTTAGGAATTAAGTATCTAAAGTGGTCTAAATTCCAGGTTAAGGATAACGGCACCTCTCATGGTCTACGTCTGGATAACGGCATCTCTCATGGTCTACGTCTGGATAACGGCAACTCTCATGGTCTACGTCTGGATAACGGCACCTCTCATGGTCTATGTCTGGATAACAGCACCTCTCATGGTTATGTCTGGATAACAGCACCTCTCATGGTCTACGTCTGGATAACGGCACCTCTCATGGTCTACGTCTGGATAACGGCACCTCTCAAGGTCTACGTCTGAATCCTGCTCAGGAAAGTTCCAGTGTGAGAAATTTGTAAATTTGCATGTCAAAGGTCAAAGGTTGATTTCAGGTTCTCCTTTTTCCTCTACCATCCCAGAACTGAGACCCTTGATATAAGTGAAAGAATCCTGACTGGATTGAAAAAAAAAATTCTTGAAAATTTTTATATTAGGAATGGAGTGGAGAAATGGTTTTTATGCCCCAGTCAAGATCTGGAAACCTAAACCATATTGACTGAACAATGAGTTATGTAATTTCTGTTTATCACAAGATTTACATAGAACTAATATCGTAAGTCCATTAAGATTCCTCCCCTTATATCAGGGCAGTCAGTTTGTGGATAGTGGAGTAGTGGAGTGGAGTAATGGTGTTTTACGCCTCAGTCAAGATTTTTCCCCTTATTTTAAGGTGTAAGATCTAGGATGGTGGAAGAAACAGGAGTGCTCTAAGAAAATCACCGATCTTAGGCAAGCAAAATGCCAAACTTTTTCACACTAGGTTCTGTCCCAAGTGGGATTCGAACCCAGACAGTGAAAGATGCTGTGATTCGTTAGCATGCACTTTAGACCACTTGGCCACTGAGGCCCCATTGGTAGGAATACCATAAACAAGAGGTCCAAGATGGCCCTAATTTGCTCACCTGAGTTTAAATGTAACATTAACATATTTTAACA
Organism: Tegillarca granosa; assembly: GCA_029721355.1. Lineage (NCBI taxonomy): Eukaryota > Metazoa > Mollusca > Bivalvia > Arcoida > Arcidae > Tegillarca > Tegillarca granosa. Next base: position 39,890,122 of record CM056605.1, read on the forward strand.
TGTAACATATTTTAAATGTACTTGATAATACCTGGTTAAGTCATAACATGTTGCCTCAATAGAAGTGGTTTCAGATAACATTATTTTTGTTGTGTTGGTTTTTAGCTATATAGGTCACTGTGAGAATGGCAATGGTCTAAAGTGCTATTGACTAATATGAATGAAATGTGACCAGTAGTGTCTGAGAAGAAGTCTTTTGATGGATGTATGGATGGATGGCAGAGTTCCAATCCATAACAAAAAAAAATTCAAGGTTTTAGCTACATCTACATATCAGTATCACATGTATTTCAAAAATAATAATTCACTAAAATGTAAAAATTCATAACATCTCTTCCGTGCACCATTGTAAGTCATAAAATTCAGAAATTTAAAAAAAAAAAAAAAAAGTGGCCTCACTGGGATTTGAACCCTCAACCCTTGGCTTGCTAGAATTGAAAAAGAAAAAGGTAGCCTAGAAAAAAGTGACTTGTATTTTACAGAATTTCATGGAAATTGTTAAACATTTGTTTCTTCACATAAGAAAATGATGTTTGGAAAAAGAGTTTACCTTAGTTTATTAATATTGCAATTTTGGTAAAAAGTACATTTGTGTACTACCCGTAATCCTTCGATGTTTTCGGACCCTCTATGTTTTTGGACACCCTAATTGTTAAATTTTAATAATTTTTAAATTTCCTCTAAATTCGGACGGCAATTTTTTACCTCTAAATACGGACACGTTTTCGCTGAAATGCAGTTGCAGCATGCGATACAGAGCACTTGAAATCAAGATTTAATAAAATCAAGAAGAAACTTCGTTGTTTTCAATTATTTAAACAATAAATTGTTGTTTTCTCACATTTATTTCATTGTGTATTGGTGCCATTGCATCGTAACCTGAAACAGGTATGTGCAATGTATTTACGTTTTTAAGTAAACTCAATAAAATCATACCTTAAATAAGTGCCTTAATTTTCTATGAAAGTTGATTAAAATTAATGTTTACTGCTGAGAAAATCATGTAAGACAGAATCTTGTCGGTACACTAGTTCAACATCAAAGACATTTTTTCTGATGAAAACAGGAAGTGACGTTTTTCACTTATTCTCATGGGAATTCCCCAAATGACCAATGTGTTTGTTCCAGCCGACAGACACGATAAAAAAAATGCCTTTCTAAGATGAGAATTACATTAAAATATGTTTGAAATATGATTTAAAATAATTGAATTTTTTAACCTTTTATTTGCGGGAATCGGGACTTGTTTCATTTTTCTAAAATGTACACACATACATGGAGGCCTACGCGTGTTAAAATATTGAATGTTTGATTGAAACGAAATTCTCTGAACTTGATTCACAAATAATGTAACACACGAATAATAATAATAATTTGACTGCAGACAATAAAAATAAAAAGCGGCATGTTGGTGCACCTCAAACGTTGGGAGTTAATGGAAAAAGTCACATTGTTTACTTGTAAACAAATGGCGACCTCGTTGTGTATTACTTACAGAATCATGATTATTGATCAACAAACACTTTAAAAAATAATAATTAATGAATTAAACAACACAAAAGGTGAAATCTATTTGTATTTTATTTAAAACTTTAATTCACCATTGATTTATGCGTGGGTATCACTGTTGATAATGTGTTAAAATGCCGAGAGGTAACCGGGGATATTTACAATGTATAAAAAATAAACACAAAAACAAGTAACCTAATTTTTCACAAAATTGTTGGAATTCACAAACTTGGTTAATAAGATGCTTTAGATGCCAAATATCAAACCAGATTTTATCTCAGTGAAGTGGTTTTCGAGAAGAAATTTTTTTAGTTTTTCAACTATTTAGGTCAATGTAGCTATGGCAACCTAAAAGTAAAAATTCAAAAATTTCTTCCATGCACCATTGTAAAGCATAAAAATTCAGAGAAAAAAAAAAAAAAAAAAAAAAAAAAAAGAACCCTCGACCCTTGGGTTGCAGTATCACATGTATATCAAAAAAAAAAAAAAAAAAATTACACTAAAAATTCATAAAATCTCTTCCAGGCACCATTGTTAGTAAAAACAATTCACAAAATAAAAATAAAAACAAGAGGCCCATGGGCCTTAACGCTCACCTGAAGATATTGTCCAATGCAGTTTGCAAAGTGCAATAGACAATATATTAAGTACAGAAACTTTAAAAATTTCTCAAGTAAAGAACTCCGACAAAACTTAATCAGAAATATATCCACTCACATTTCATTTATAAGTAGCTTATATAATATGCATAAAGTAACTGTAGTGCAATGAATAATTTCCAAATCATAAATCAATTTCAGTATACTTATGCAGCTATGTCCTTGACCTTTAAACATATATGACCTCAAAATATATATGATTGTCATGTCAATACCTACAATATTCTATATACATGCCTATACAAAACATTAATAGTTTTCAAGATAATTAGCAATTTAAGTCTTCTTTTGCAGCTGTGACCTTGACCTTTCAACATATGACCTTGAACCATATATCAAAATGATCATCATGTCAATACCTACAATATTCTAATATACATGCCTATACAAAACATTAATAGTTTTCAAGATATTCAGCAATTTAAGTCTTCTTTTGCAGCTGTGACCTTGACCTTTCAACATATGACCTTGAACCATATATCAAAATGATCATCATGTCAATACCTACAATATTCTAATATACATGCCTATACAAAACATTAATAGTTTTCAAGATATTCAGCAATTTAAGTCTTCTTTTGCAGCTGTGACCTTGACCTTTCAACATATAACCTTGAACCATATATCAAAATGATCATCATGTCAATACCTACAATATTCTAATATTCATGCCTATACAAAATGTTAATAGTTTTCAAGATATTTAGCAATTTAGTCTTCTTTTGCAGCTTTGACCTTGACCTTTCAACATATGACCTTGAACCATATATCAAAATGATCATCATGTCAATACCTACAATATTCTAATATTCATGCCTATACAAAATGTTAATAGTTTTCAAGATATTTAGCAATTTAAGTCTTCTTTTGCAGCTGTGACCTTGACCTTTCAACATATGACCTTGATCTATATATCAAAATGATCTTCATGTCAATACCTACAATATTCTAATATACATGCCTATACAAAAAGTTAATAGTTTTCAAGATATAGTGACAAATATATAATTTTTATCAAATTCCCCACTCAGTGCCTCACAATTTCCCCATTTTGAGTCCCATGGCTACCATTTGTGCAAATCTGAAAATAGATGACCTAAGGATGTTATAAATGAAATAACTAAGGTATATCTCTTGTAGATTCAGAGGAGAAGATTTTTAAAGTTTTTCACTATTTTCCCCCTTATGGGGCCCCAAGGGGACATAACTCCTTCATTTGTGCAAATCTGAAAGAGCTTCATCCAGGCATGATGGTTACCAAGTTTCATTAAATTTGGCCCAGTGGTTTTGGAGGAGAAGATTAAAATGTAAAAAGTTTACGCACGACGGACGACGCACGACGCACGACGGACGAAGATGGATAGCAATAGCTGATCTGAGCTTTCAGCTCAGGTGAGCTAATAAAAAAAAAATAAAAAAAAAAAGTGGCTCCACTGGGATTGGAACCCACGACCCTTGGGTTGGTAGAATTGAAAATGAAAAAGGTAGCCTAGATAAAAGCGACTTGTATTTTACAGAATTTCATGAAAATTGTCAAACATATGTTTCTTCACATAAGAAAATGATGTTTGGGAAAAGAGTTCACCTAAATTCATTCATTATTATAATTTTTCAAAAAAAGTACTATTTACAAAATACAAAAGATAAACGCAAAAACGCGTAACCTAATTTTTCACAAAAATTATTGAAATTCACAAACTTGGTATATAAGATGCCGTAGATTCCAAATATCTGATCAGATTTTATCTCAGTGAAGTGGTTTTCGAGAAGAAGATTTTTTTAGGTTTTTAACTATGTAGGTCATTGTGACCCACATTTGGTAGCTTAGGCAACCAAAAACATAAATCTGAAAGGCAATGTTCTATAGATGCTTTTGACCAAGTTTAAACAAAATGTGACCAGAGGTTTCTGAGAAGAAGTCGTTTGAAGCAATTGTTGACGGACGGACGGACGGACAGACGGATGACGGAGGGTCTGCCTCTATTGATACCAATAGCTCACATGAGCACTTGTGCTCAGGTGAGCTAAAAATACATGTATTGGATGTGAATACTTACATTTGGATTGTCCATATAACAGAGAAATTTCTGACTTTTGCCATCTAACAGGAAGTACCTTCGACTGAATCGCCCACTATTGTCCTTTTCTTCAATGTTTAAAAAGCCACAAATACGACCTCGTTTGTCTTTATATGGCATGGTTGTACACGTATTAATGCACCATGGCAGTGCTGTTTTCATAAAAATAATTAATAAATAATAATTATAAAAGCAAGGAATTAATTCTTAATGCATACCAACTTATAAGTTTTTATTTAAAATGGACATAATAATAATAATAATAATAATAATAATAATAATAATAATAATAATAATAATAATAACAACAAGAGGCCCATGGGCCTTAATGCTCACCTGAGGATATAGCCAAAATCATTTGCAAAATATATACAAGATTCTAATATACATGCCTATACGGAAAGTTAATAGTTTTCAAGATAATTAACAATTTGAGTCTTCTAATGCATCTATGACCCTAACCTTTAAATGTACAATCTTGAATCTTATACGAAATAAATCCCCTTATGAACCTTTTATGAACCTCTGACCTTGACCTTTGAATGTATGACCTTGAGCAATATATCAAAACGTCATGTCAATACATACAATATTCTAATATATATGCTTATGCAAAAAGTTAATAGTTATCAAGATAATTAACAATTTAATTGTTTTTGTGCATCCATGACCTTGACCTTTGAACCTATTACCTTGATTCATACATCAGAATGATTGCCATATCAATTCCTACAATATTCTAACATACATGCCTATATACAAAAAGTTACTAGTTTCCAAGATAATTAACAATTTCAGTCTTTTTATGAACTTTTGACCTTGACCTTTGAATGCATGACCTTGAGTCATACATTGATTATCAAAATGATCATCATATCAATACCTACTATATTCTAATTAACATGCCTATGCAAAAGTTATTAGTTTTCAAGCTAATCCACAATTTTAGTTTTTATAAGCAAAAAATAACACTTCAGGGGCAATAACTCCTACAAGCATTACCATATAGTTACGAAACAATGTACTTTTTTAAATTTTGTCATTATGAACATTTTAACAATGTTTTGATATCATAAATACGAAATTTTTAAACTTAAATGCAAAAACGCGTAACCCATTTTTCGACCAACTTTCACCAAATGAACAAACTATATACTTAAGACCCTAGAGAAGCCAAATATCACATCAGAATTTTCCTCCAATCATTGATTTCAGAGAAGAAGATTTTGTAAGATTTTTGGACCCCTTAGGTCACCTTGACCTAGTTTTAGTAGCCATGGCAACGCCATGAACAAAACTGAATTGCACCAGCCCCTATATGCTTCTGACCAAGTATCATTGTAATCTGTCTCACAGTTTTGAAGGAGAAGTCAAAAACAGGTGTTAATGAAGCACATACACACGCAGACATGCACGCACATACACACGCCACACCATTCCATAAGCTCACTTGACCTTTTGGTCAGGTGAGCTAAAAATAATAATAATAATGATAAATTATACTACTAATAATAGTAACAATTATAATAAACTTAAACATACTATCTGGGACAAAAATGTCAGAGCTTGACAATAAACATTGTCTGATGAATGTTTGGTACCAGTTAGAGCTCGACAATAACAGTTGTCTGATGATTGTCCGGTACCAGTCAGAGCTTGACAATAACAGTTGTCTGATGATTGTCCAGTACCAGTCAGTTTTTGCAGTGACAGTGATCATACTCACCCGATGGGACATTTTATTTTCCTGTTCATAGTTCATAAAATAAGTGATTTTGGGTTACAACTTAAAGGGTACCTGTAACGATTTTCGGTTTTGACATATGTTATTCGTCGTACTTAAATATGACTGTAGCGAAAATTTGATAAAATTCCATTCCAAAATAAGGTAGATATCGGTGATTTTCTAATACATCTCTAAAAATCCAAATCAAAAAGGTCGATATTGAGGCTCCTGTGTTGTGACGTCATACCAGTAACATACCTCCACAGAATATTATGTACCAACTACTAAAATAAGTCAAATACGAACTCGTTGTTTAACTTTCTATGATTATTTTACGGGAAAACTTTATAATGAAGTGGAATTAACATTCGTTTGACATGTACCGATAATTAAGATTATTATTAATCCTTTTGTTTATTAGACACATTCCTTAGATTAAGACCCACACCTGTAATTAACAGGATGTCACTTATAATTTGCAAAATTGATTTGCAGGTTGATAAAGTTATCTTACGACTGGTAATATACAATAAAATATTTACAGTTCGAGTAAAGTAAAATAATTCTATTTGGTAAACGTTATTTGTCATATACAGGATAAAGATTTCACTTGAGAAAAATGGATATTTCATTTTTAAATTTTAAAAAGTAAGAAAAAGAAATTTTTCATTAGTTGTCATGTCAATAATAATAATAATAATAATAATAATAATAATACAATATAACTTTTAGGCAAAATTGGAAATTCAAAATTGACGACCAGAATAGTCTATTTAAAACCTTTTTATTGATTTACTTACAGCATTTGATTTTATTAGATTTTTGTTTTCACTTTTCTTTGGCATACATTTAGCTGTGATTTTTAAATTCTTTATTCTATATATAAAAGTCCATAAAATTATTATTATTATTATTATTATTATTATTATTATTACATGTGTATTATCTTGTTTTTTTAAAATGTGGTCTCATTCTAAAATCCGTGTCTTTTTATTTTAAACAATTATAATATATCGTGTAAAATAATTTGAGATTGAATATCTTTTTTTTTTTTTTTTTATTTATTTTGTTACAAACTTTGTGTGGAAATCTTCCAATTATCGAGGAAATATGATGCCGCCAGACTACTTAAAAAGTTTCCTACATCACGGTCATTTCATTTCAACTGTTAATAAACATTGCACAAAAGATTGGATTTTTATGTATTGATTTTTAGCCGGTGCCACTTTCATTTGCTGATTTTCAATTTTTATTACAATCAGTACATGACACCACAGTAAGTTCCATAATATTCATCCTGTAGTCTTTACAGTCAGACTTGATATTTAATTCATTTTAAAATGTCGACGATACAATTAATTGTTCGTGTATTTGACAAGTTAAAACTACCCGGTAATCACAATTTTTTTTGTTATAGCTATGCAACTTGTCGTAATTCTCGAGTCTGTCCAGTACGACTTAATAAAATAATTTATTAACAAAAAGTCAAAGATATCAATTTTCGAGTTATAGACCAGTTAACACTTGTCGTGTATGCAGTCACAATTCTTGAGTAGGTCGGGGCTTGACTCAATATGTTCATCAGATTCGTCCGTTTCTGGTTCGAATAAATAACAGTTACACTCCAAATTCATCACTTATAAGATTGTCTACTGCTTCCCCTAATAATGACCAACTATATGGCATTAATAGGTATATGTCAGAGTCATTACTTTCTTCTACATACGTCAATATATATCCTCATTGTTACTACTGTCTATTTTGTTAGACACAACTTCTAATACTGCAATGACGTCACACGTTTATAACTCAAAACGAGGCGTTTCACTTTGCGGTAAAGAGAAAGTTATAAAATGAGGATTTCAAACTGCTATAACTTTTTTATTTTGTCACCAATTTTGATGCGGTTTTCAATTTTATTATACTTAAATGATATATAAAACAATTGTGATAAAAAAAATTTTGGTTACAGGTACCCTTTAATACAACATGTACATGTACAAAATCAATAAAATTGGGTGTCCTCCTTATATTGTAAACACACCAATTTTAGCAGTGTTTTAATTTTAGCAATTTTCGGGGATAAGACAGCAGCACGGTAAATGACAGGCACCAGGTTCCAATTTCACAATCATTACTTAACCAAAATTTTTCTTAACATAAATCAGAAAAATTTTAAATCTTAGTAATTTTGGAAATTGTTATGATAATATTCATTATTTTGAGAATTCATTTTGAAGATCATTTTTCGAGCTTATGACATCTGCATTAAGCTGTGACAATGATGATTCGTAGTTTCAAAATGAGATTGGCAAACTTTACTAAATTTAAGTTAAAGAATGATTGTGAAACCAGGACCAGATATTATATCAATGTGCAGAGCTCCCGCTGAGCTGGATTTGGGGCTGAAATTCTGCCCCATTTCCAATGCAAAAAGGCTGTTTTTTCACAAATTGGAACCTAGCTTTTTCTCCAATTCACTTATCTTGGAAAATACTTTGCAAGCTTTGCCCTGGGATTTTTTCCATGGAACTTTTGTTAGCATGTGCACCAATATGTAATTATAAATTAGTTAATCTTGACACCAATATAGAATAATATACCCCAAGCTACTGCAACTCATTTAGTTTTAAAATGCTTTTGAAAACCAATTCACAACTATGAAACGGACATGGTGTAATTTGATAATTACACTTATATCGAGATGAAGCTGTCATTGGTTACAAATATTTTAAACTGTGTTGTGTATTTACTGTAAAACTTGAATACTGGTGTAAGCAGTGAGTGTTTGGCGTTAATCAAATCAAGTCGGAGAGGATATGTTATGTTACTTATCACTATAAATGAAAAAAAAAATACACATAATAAAAATGTTTATCTATCAACGGAATCAGACTGTTTTCGCTTTAAACCACCGGCTATACTGGTAAATAAACAGTCAAAGTTCTTTAATAACTGTAAGTTCAAACTTCCTTTGTATTTACCTGATTATTTTTTCACACCTACTTCATGGATCAATTGTTATTACTCAGCTGGGAAACCAGGAAGTCAACACATGTTCTCCGCCATATTTGATAAAGAACAGACACCGGAAGTTTAACATAACTTATGGGGACATCTCAAAAGTAAATTTATTTTCTTACTTAGATAGGTCATCTCAAAATCAATAAAAGGATTTAATATAATTACGTGCTCCGGAAACAGATTTATGTTAATAAAAGTAGCAAAAATTTTCAAAAATCTCGGAATTAATCAAAATTATATCATGAAGATCTCATTTTTGACGCGTGCATGCTCAGTAATAACTTTTAAAAATTTCTAATCTTGTTCAGTCTGTTTCAGGCGCTTCTAGTTGTAAGCCTACCAATATACCAGACATAAACAAAGATGGCCGAACGGTCAGTGTCAGCACTGAAAAAATGGTATAATTCCACAAGTTACATCTGACCAAGAGTAATATGGTTCCAGAAACTGCAGAGTGATAATATACAGATTATAAATTTGTGGTGAGAATACATTATTGAATCGGAAAAAGCTCAAAATTGCAACATAAACATATGTATTTATCGATTATATATTGACTGTATAAATGATCACTGGTCAAGTGGTTATCCATGCATAACACCATATACTAGTAAACATTTAGGTAATGTTTGATAATAGTGTTGAAAGCACTGATAGTACTGATCATTTTTATCCTGATCCAAAGCGTCAGAGAAGGTTCACTGATAATTCTGTTTCACCAAATTTGAACATATCGTGTATTAATCCCAGAATATCCTATATTTCACCCAAAGTATTGGACTTTAACAAATCACCCAGAAACATGTCATTCGATCAATCCACGCATATACAACAACTTCATTCTTCACCAGCTGCAATGCAATATCCTCCAGGAATGATGACATATAGTACAATGTCTGATTATGACATTTCTAGAATTGCTACAGCCATGCGAACTTCTATGTATAATGACATGATTGGTGAAATGAAAAAAATGATGGATAACATGTATCAAAACTTGATAATTGACTTAAAGAAAGAAGTTCAGTCACTGAAAATCGAAAATAATGCCCTGAAGACCGAAAATATAAACTTGTCATTCAAGGTCGATGATTTAGAGCAATATTCACGGCGGAATGCGATTCGTATTTCTGGAATACGAGAATCTTCGCCTGAGGAAACTGACAAACTTGTACTAAAAGTAGTCAAAGATATGGGAGTAGATATAAGTGTAAATGACATAGATCGGTCGCAACGTACAGGAAAACCTCAACAAGGCACAAACCGACAAATTTTGGTCAAGTTTTCAAATTATCACGTTAAAAGGCAGATCATGAAGTCACGTTATACTTTGAAATCAAACCCTTCACTGCGAAATGTATATATAAGTGAAGATCTCACTAAACGCAGACATGCCATCTTTAAAAGTGCACGAAAGCTATGCCTTGAGAAAAAATTGAACAAAGTTTGGACCTGGGATGGTAAGGTATTTGTCAATAACAGATCTAATGTAAAGTCTCGTATCGACAGAATCGAAGACTTAGATAAATTTCAGACTGAAAGTTTGTCATTAACCTCCTCTGCATCGTCACCTTCAGTTTCCGGTTCTGACCAGCATCAGACTACAGCTCTTTGATATTATTTAATACAGTGTTAGGTAAGTGCGCGTTAGGTACACCCTGTGGACTTACAGGGGCATTTATCCCCTTTAGAAAAGAGACTAACAGCCTACAGTGTTAGTCTATGTTAGTGCTGTATAACCTATAGAACTCACCTCAAACTATATTATTGTCAAATTTATCTGCGGATAGTTAACTATTATTATTGTCAAATTTATCTATGGATAGTTAACTATTATTATCGTCAAATTTATTTATGGATAGTTAACTATAATTATTGTCAAATTTATTTATGGATAGTTAACTATAATTATTGTCAAATTTATTTATGGACAGTTAACTATTATTATTGTCAAATTTATCTATTGATAGTTAACTACTATTATTTTTAAATTTATCTATGGATAGTTAACTATTATTATCGTCAAATTTATCTATGGATAGTTAACTATTATTATTGTCAAATTGTATTTATGGATAGTTAACTATTATTATCGTCAAATTTATTTATGGATAGTTAACTATTATTATCGTCAAATCTATCTATGGATAGTTAACTATTATTATTGTCAAATTGTATTTATGGATAGTTAACTATTATTATTGTCAAATTTATCTATGAATAGTTAGCTATTATTATTGTCAAATAGCTAACTGTTATTATTGTTAAATTTATCGATGGATAGTTAACTATTATTATTGTCAAATTTATCTATGGATAGTTAACTTATTATTGTTAAATTTATCGATGGATAGTTAACTATTATTATTGTCAAATTTATCTATGGATAGTTAACTTATTATTGTTAAATTTATCTATGGATAACTAACTATTATTATTGTCAAATTTATTTATGGATAGTTAATTATTATTATTGTATTTATGGACAGTTAACTATTTTTATTTTCAAATTTATCTATGGATAGTTAACTTTTATATTGTCAAAATTGTATTCATGGATAGTTAACTATTATTATTGTCAAATTTATCTATGGATAGTTAACTCTTGGTTTCGATGTTAACCATTACATGTTTATCGTTTCTTATTTTCCACTTTCCCTTTTTCCTATTTTATTCACCTTTGTTTTGTTCTCATCAAAGTTTACACAATTGGTACATTATAGTTGGTCCAACTTGGTATGTTTGGTCTATTGTTTAGATATTTCTGATTGCCACCGAGTCTCTATCATTCTCCATTACGTACAAGGTATAACATGATAGTGTTAATATGACTATCTCTGTAGAGTTATACAGAGCTCGGATTGGCATACACAATATGCGATCATTTCAGGTTAGGTGTAATTTTGTTTTGCATCCAGTTATGCTGACTCTTTTGCAATTATTTAGATTGCTAATAGTCTTTCAGGAAAAAACTATAAAGAACAATTTCTTTTTACAAATGTTTGATTTTTCCATAAATATAACATGTATGATATTATCTTGTTATTGGTTGACATTACTAATTTATTCATGTATTGTTGTTGGAACTTTGGTATTTTTATATTCCAAAGTACCCGATTTACGTATTAGATATATCGAGTATTATTTCCATGTTATTGTTTGTGTAATTGTACATAGTGTTATTGACAATCTAATTATTTATGTTATATTTAGTTGTATTGTATACATATTATTCATATCTGGAGACATTGAAAAAAATCCTGGCCCAAGTACTGAATCAACCTGTAAGTCACCGGACAGTACACTTTCTGATCCTTCTATAGAATTTATTTTGGAAAAATATTTTACAATTATTCACTTGAATGTCCAGAGTATCTTGCCCAAACTTGACCTAATTCGAAGCGAACTTTGTTTTTACGATATACTCCTGTTTAGTGAAAGTTGGTTAACCCCTGATATAGATGATTCGGATATTATGATCGATGGCTTTCAAAAACCACTTCGCCTTGATCGCAGTAATAAAAAGGGAGGAGGTATTATAGCATATATAAGTAACTCTGTATATTTTAAACCTAGACCTGAATTTATTGTAAATGGACTTGAATGTATATGGTTTGAGACTAATTTAAAAGGCAAACGTTTACTTATAGGTACTTTTTACAGACCTACCGATTCAGATTTATCTATATGGCAAAAAATTGAACATTCTATAGATACTGCTATGAATTCAAAACCTGACTACCTCCTTATAACGGGTGATTTTAATGAAGATCAGCTCAATCCCAGAAATAAGAAAATCAAAAGAATTTTAGAAAATTTTAACCTTTCACAGCTAATTGAAGAACCGACTCATTACTGGGATAACTCCTTCTCACTTTTAGATCTTTTTATGATAAATAGTCAAGACATAGTAATCAGCAGTGGGGTGGGGGAAACATTCTATGACGTTAACGTGAGATATCACTGTCCGATATTTTTAGCACTTCATATCGATAAACCTAAACAACTATCTTTTAAGCGAACTGTATGGGATTATAAAAATGGTAATTATGATTTATTTCGAGAAAAATTGCAAAATACTAATTGGGCCCTTATAATGAATAACGATTTAGACATGATAGCACATAAAATTACCGAAACTATTAAGTCTGCAGCATTAATAAGTATTCCTAGTAAAGAAGTTACAGTTCGTTCTCGAGATAAACCATGGATGCATAATAAATTAAGATCATTGATTCGTAAACGGAAAAGGTTTCACAAAAGAGCAAAGAAAAGTGACTCATCAATGCACTGGGCTCAGTTTAGGAAATTACGAAACAAATGTAGTAAGTTAGTTAGACAGGCCAGAGAAAATTACTTTAACAAACTGAAAGCACAATTAAATAATGGTAAATTTGATGATAAGAATTGGTGGCAGGTATCTAAATCTTTTCTTTTTATGAACAAACCCCAAACCATACCCCCTCTACTTGTTAACGATTCTATTATCACTGACGATCAAGCTAAAGCTGAGGTTTTTAACGACTATTTTGTTAATCAAACTTACTTAAAAGATACCGATAAATGTCTTCCAATAATTAATGAATCTAATAATGTCATAGAAAATATTAACATAATACCTAAAGATGTAGAAGATATTTTATTATCCCTAAATACATCTAAAGCTTCTGGTCCAGATTCCATACATCCAGTACTCCTCAAGAAATCAGCTGATATTCTATGTCATCCACTCTGTAATTATTTTAACCTACTGTTAGAAAATTCTAAATTCCCATCTTCATGGAAACTTGCAAACGTAACTCCAATACATAAAAAAGACGATGCTAGTAACATCTGTAACTATAGACCCATTTCCCTGCTAAGTATATTAGGTAAAGTATTCGAAAGATGTGTTTACAAATATTTGAACAACTATCTGCTAGAATATAATTTGATAACAGCCTGTCAATCTGGATTTAGGACAAGGGGATTCTGCAGTCAACCAACTGTTGCATATAAGTAACGACATCGGCAAAGCATTAGATCAAGGAAAAGAGATAAGGGCAGTCTTCTGTGATATTAGTAAAGCGTTTGACAGAGTTTGGCATCAAGGGTTACTGCATAAATTAAAAACTATAGGTGTGGGGGGCAAGTTACTTTTATGGTTTGAAAGTTATCTAGAAAATAGAACTCAAAAAGTAGTATTAAATAACGGCATTTCATCTTCAGTTAAAGAACTTAAAGCAGGTGTCCCACAAGGTTCTATTTTAGGGCCTCTATTGTTTACAATTTTTATTAATGACATTGTTATTTCTATACAAAGTAATATTCGTCTGTTTGCTGATGACACGTCTTTATATATAATAGTCGATAATCCAACTGATGCTTCTGACATAATCAACTCTGACCTACAGAAAATTGCTAACTGGGCTAATACGTGGTTAGTCTCCTTTAATCCTAATAAAACTGATTCCATGATCATATCAAGAAAAACTTCCACCCCATTCCATCCTATGCTTTACATGTACAACATCCCAATAACCGAAGTCGACCATCATAAACACTTAGGTGTTTATTTTTCGTCAGATGGTTCGTGGAATTTTCATATTAGTACTATTAAATCCAAAGCGATCTGTAGACTTAACTTGCTTAGAAAATTAAAATTTCAGCTAGATCGTCGGTCTCTCGAAAAAAATGTATTTTACTTTCATTCGTCCATTATTAGAATATGCTGACATTGTTTGGGATAATTTGACGGAGGATTTAAAAGATCAAATTGAAAATATTAATTTAGATGCTGCTAGAATAATTACAGGTGCTACCAAACTTACTAGCAAAAATCTGCTTTATCGGGAAACTGGTTGGGAAACTCTTGAGCAGCGACGAAAACAACATAGATTAATCCAGTTTTATAAAATGTACCATGGTTTAACTCCTGACTATCTTAAAGATTTAATTACTTTTAGAAACTACGAATTACATTCATATTCTACCCGAAGTAGTCAAAATTTAAATACTATTTTATGTAGGACAAATTTCTATTTTAAAAGCTTTTTACCACAAACTATTAGAGACTGGAATGAATTACCCACTGATATCAGGAATGCTTCTATTTCTATTTTTCGGAAATATATCAATAATTCTGTTAATATTCCCTGTTTTTTTTTTTTTCGGGCCACCGGTTGAGTCAAATTTATCACACAAGGTTGAGACTTAAGTGCAGTTCGCTTAAACAAGATTTGTACAACAAAAACTTAGTAGCTGGTCCAAATTGTTCATGTGGAGACATAGAAACAACAAAACATTTTTTATTAGAATGTAAAAACTATGATCATATTAGATCGATTACAATTCTTAAACTTAAGTTAAACCGTATTATAGACACTGAGCTTTTACTTCATGGAGATTCAAACCTATCGGATGCTTTAAATATTGAAATTTTTAAAACAGTTCAAAACTTTATTACCCTATCTAAGAGATTTTCAAACTAGAACAATATTTTGTTAACTAATTATGTTTAGACGAGTACCATTTGTGTTTATGTAACTTGCTTAGTTATTTATTTATGTACATGTACTATTGCATATATTCAACTTTTGTATGTAACGATTATACTGTCTTTACCAAAATATTTTTCCTATGTTTTGGCCATATAGTTTCGATTCGAATTTTACAGTTGCTATGGAAACGGGTTAATATAAGCCTTTTTAGGCTTGTTCCTGGATCCTTTTCTATGTGATTGTATGTTGACTTATATATTGTACAATGCTCTTTTTTGAGAATAAAATATTGTTTAAACTAAACTAAGCCTACCAATATGTTACAACGAAATCCATTCTCACAATACACGAGGTTCCCAAAATTGCCAAAGCATCATGTGCAGAGCGTCTTTTTATTTCGACTCATTTTTACCTTCCGTGTCATAAGAACCGGGAATGATGTTCCAAATGATGTTAAAAATAATTATTTATCTGCTTTTAAAAATTCAATTTCTGTGACAAGTTGCAAAGAACCTTTCTATTATAATCTGATAATTGTGGATCTCGACTTGGGCAAATATTCCATGCAAGGTTAAGATTAGAATGTAGCTATTTACAGTGTCATTTATTTAATAGAAATTTAGTTAACAATCCCGGTATTGTCGACGTGGACTTGTTGAAAATGCAGAACACTTTTATTTTGCAAGATCTACAGTCAAATACATTTAAAAACCATTTATTTATTTCCATACGTCTTAAGTATCAACAAATTAATGTATGGGGACCCTATGTTATCACTACAACAAAATAAAGATATTTTTTTTATTAGTACAAGAATTAATTATACAATCTAAACGTTTAAAGAAATAATTATAAAATCATAATTATCACGGGGGTAATACCAATTTCGCGATTTCCGCATATGACCGATTGGTACTTGCGTTTTCGCATTCGACCGATGATGATGTTACTAATGACACAGGTACCGTCATCGACCGATGCAAAATAACCATACCACCTGAAGACGGAGATTAATTTCAAAACGATGATAATTATTTAAAGATAGGTAACATGTTTTTTCTTGCCAAGTTCACAGATATTGATGAGTCTGTGGAAGTGAATCCTTTTACCTAGTGTAGGGTTATATATAAAATATCGGCATTAATCAGCCGTTATGGCAAGTTTTTGTTAAATGTCTCTTTATACCACATTTAATGCAATATATTGATTTTAATTTTTCAACCAATGTTTAATTAATGCATACATTGCATCCATTCAAACATTTTTTCTGGCTTAACATAAAATTAAAGGCAGTTATTGATATTTTATAAACTGGTGGTGTTTTCATGGTACGGCATTCGAAGTCCGTACTGCCACTAATACTTGTTCGTCGAATGCCGTATCGGTAAAAATATTTTTGACAAAAACTTTAAATCCGCAAAAATATGTACTATATTTTTGTTGCAAAATTAAGATTCTATTTTGATAAAAGATTTGATAAGATAACAAAATTTCCCAATTTGTAAAAGTTGCTTAAATTGAACTTTTTCGTTGTAAATTGGTACTGTTATTTGTAACGGCAATAATCTTTCAAAGCAGACGAACAAATACGTTTCAGATAAATGAGTATCAAGTTAAAGCTTTAAATGATTGATCACTGCTAAAATAATTATTGAATTACTGATTTTAAAAAAGAATATAGAGTTATTTACCTCACCCGACGTGGTTTTTTGCATCGGTCGATGACCGTACCTGTGTCGTTAGTAATATCATCATCGGTCGAATGCGAAAACGTAAGTACCAATCGGTCGTATGCGGAAATCGCGAAATTGGTATTACCCCCGTGATTATATTTCCCCGATAAACACCCACTTATACCTTTTCCCCTTCCTCTTTTTCTGTTTTCGTTATATTAAATCATTGTTTAAACTAAGCGTCCTCTGTAGCGACCACAAGTGGCCTACTCTCTTTCGAACTCTTACATGCAGACTGGGTGTCTAGCGTGCACTGAGACACGGGACCTCGGTTTTGAGTCTCATCCGAAAGGCTATTTTGGTAATGAGCTTTTTTACGGTTCTAGTAAAGACAGATGATGAAAATCATCTCAGAAAATTTCAAAGTCCTGAGTGAGGTTTAAACCCACAACCCTTGACTTCGAAAGCCAGTGACAGTACCAAACGGTCATGTCCGCCCAGTGGGATAGTTAACGGGAACACCAATAGCGAAAATACAAAGTCATGTCAGGTCAGCGAAGCTTCGTAAGAAAACTTCACAGAACTGATTGTAGTGTGGTGATGGGGGTATGGCGGCAAGTCACGATTCTTTTAAATCGGTCACTTCGTGCGGATAGTGGAGGGAACTAGATCGCTCAGTGACAATCCCTACGGCAGTGCTTCAGCAAGCAAACTGACATACATTCTTACACTACATAGCTCCTTCTGGCCTTACTGACAATGGTCAATGAACCTTCTGACAATTCTTCTATTAACCCTTATAGATAAATACCTTGGTTACCGTCACTAATTGCTACGAAACTGTTGATGCTGCGATAAGTTTACAACATTACAACTAACCAACCAATAAGGAACAAGTGAAATATTTTTACCAAGCGCCAGTTGTTGCCAAAATTTTAATTTTCTCTAAATGTACAAATAATGATTAAACACAGTAATATTGACTGAAAGTGTCATCACTTATCGAAGTATTTACGAAAACATACTTTAATTTACGCGATAATAATAATAATAATAATGATATATTATAATAATGATAATAATTTATTATAATAATAATAAATAATAATAATAATAATTTTTGTTATTATTATTTAATCATTTCAATGAAACAAATGTTCTCAGATATAAAGTTGGAAAGAAAAAGACAGTTATATATTATATCTTAAACCTATCTACTTATTTTGATTTTTTGGAAATAGCAGTTTGATAATATAGAACAAGATTGCGTAGATTTTCAGAAAATCCTAAAAGGGAGACAACTACTAGGTCAACAGATAAAACTAAGGTATAAAATTCAGATTGATCGTAGTCGTATAATCAATACACCAGGATAGGCGTATACGTTTGTTTCGATTTCTACTGTGACAAATTACTAAAAGGTATGTCAGACAAATTATGAATTTGAATTTTGAAAAAAAAATATTTTCTTTATGTTTCATTTCATTTTATTGATGAATTTATTGATAATTATATTGTGTGGTAACGGCTAAATGTCTTATCATATTTTAGGTCAACTTCTGGTCAAAGTAGTACATCGTCAATAAACAGAAAGTAGTTATGGCCACTGCAGCAATAGATGAAGTAGAAAGTATAATAAAATGTCCTATCTGTTTCGAAACTTACAAATCACCCAAATGTTTACCGTGTTCACACACGACGTGTGAAACATGTCTGAGTCAGTATATTACTTCCGTGTTTAAGACCGCCAAAAATTGAAAACTTTCCCGTGTCCCATCTGTAGGACTGATGTTCCAATTTCGGATCCAAGTCTTTCACCTAAAGATATTGCAGCAAAAATACCTGGCAATCACCTTATTGTAACTCTGCTAGATCAAAGTAAGCTGAAATCCAAAAATAAACTATGTGACCCTTGTTCAGAACTTGAGAAACACAACAAAGCCGTGTCATGGTGTACTGTGTGTAATGAAGCGCTATGTACAAACTGCAACAATTGTCACAAGGCCTTGAAAGTAACAAAAAAAAAAAACACAAGGTATGCCCCTTAGAAAAGATACAATCAGAAACCCGAAGTCTGTACACAACACGAAGGGAAGAAAATGAAGCTGTATTGTATGGACCACAAACAGGCATGCTGCGCCATATATGTGACAGTGCACTACCGTAAATGTGAACATGTCAAAACCTTAAATGATGCAGCTAAAGGGATCAAAGAAAGTCCAGAAATTACCGAACTTACAGAATCCCTAAAGGCAATGAATAGATGAGTTATCAACAGTATTAGAAGGAAGAAAATTAAATCTACAGGAATTGAAAATAGAAAAACAGCAATATCATGGACAAAATATCCAGGATGAGACAGGACATAAACAAACATCTGGACCTACTAGAGGAGAAGGTGAACCAAGAATTAGGTGGAAGATACAAAGAGGCATCGGTACTGATCGGTAATGACATCGCTGAAATCGAGAGCAGTCTCAAAGTAATGAGTAATTACCAAAACGTGTTAGATACCGGACTCAAAAATGTATCGGATATTCACGTGTTTCTGGAGATGAACAAGATAAAACAGCAGCACAATGAACGTTCAGAATTACTGACGAAACAACTAGAAGAAATAAAACATCATGAAATAAAAGTACAATTTGAGGACAGCTGGCATAACTTGATAACAAAGTTGACAAAAATCGGAACAGTGACAATAAGTTCTAGGCAACTTGATGTTAAATCGGGAATATTTGGAGGTAAAGGGAAGGCAAATGTACATAACTATACTTCTAGGAAGATACGTAACTTTAGTACAGAACAATGTCTGACTGATGGGATATTTGTACCAAATCATAAGGTATTGTTAGTAGATTATCAAGGAAATAAGGTTATCTTTTGTACTTTAGAAGGACAAGTAGAGTTGTCGTTATCTGGATGTCCCTGTAGAATTGTACAGATAGATGATAGAGAAGCTGCAGTAGTGCTGTACAATACACGGAGCATACAGTATATAGATATAGTAAACTGTAAACTTGGACAACTAAACACGGTCAACAAACAATTATACCGGGCCATCGGGTATAACGGTACAAATCTGATCGTAGGAGGTTATGATGGTAACATTTACGTGATTGATAGGACGGGAAACATCATTAAAACATTGACATTAGGATATTATACAAACTACATCACATGTACTACAGACAGGATATACCTTACATCAGGCTACAACAAGCTGGTTTGTTTAGATATGAATGGATCACAGATGTTTAGTTATACAAACAATAACTTCAGTAATGGACGAGGAATATCAGTTGACAAGGAAGGTAACATTTATTGTTGTGGTTGGTCATCAAACAATATACATCAACTTACTCCTGATGGTCAGTTTATAAAACTGATAGTTACAGATATAACACAGCCACGTGGTATAGCTTTTGACAAGACTGGAGAGAGGTTCTTACTTACACATGACCCTAACAATGTTACTGTGTATGAATTACAAGAATCAGTCTAGAGTTAATATAAAGTACAATGAAATCATTTTAATTTTCTAATTTTGCTATATCCCTAATGTTTCATAACCACATTGTAAAAAGAGAATGAAGATTTATTTAACAAGTGATGATGTTAACGAGGGACATTTTGTTTTTAATTTCCGTCGGATTGACAACAACAAATTAAGTTATCAGCTTGTGTATGAATGTTAAAACGAACGCGATAATAAATTATCATAATATTTTTTACAGTGAATAGATCAATGTTTAAGGATAATGTTCTTAATTGATAAATAAAAACTTCAGAATGCCGATTTTTATCCGGGCTTTGAAATTATTAGAAAAATAGCAGAATGCGAAAATTGAAAGTTTCATCAGTTAATGGGAGATAACTCTTATACTACTGTATTCTTGATGTTATTGTGTCGTCACAAATATATAAAACAAAATTTAAGCATTGCCGAATCACAAATCAATATATTTTGTTTTATCTTTATTACCACTTCAAATTCTTATTCACTTTTTTTATTGAATGTTTAAATCTGGTTTGTTAATTAGTATTGTACCCGAAGTATCCTTGTAAGAAAGTTTGGAAGTTTACTTGTCCTATATCGTTATTTTTTCATGACACTCTGGTTTTCCTCCACTATACCTGGAGCCCTAATGGCCGAGTGGTCTAAAGCGCGCGTTTACGGTTAACAGCATCTCTCACTACATGTGTTCGAATCCCACTCGGGACAGATCATAGTGTGAGGAAGATTGCCGAAATTCGGTGGTTTCCCGGGCACTACTGTTCCTACCATCATCCCAGAACTGACGTAATAGGAATAGGACGTAAATCACCATTACTCCACTCCACTCCACTCCACTCCACTCCACTCCAACACTATACATAAACGTACCGTCCCGTTTAAATAACATATGCAAACTGTTAGTCTTATCTTTAAATCTTTAGGTACCCGGATGTGAAAATATTCTAAGCAATCTGCTTGATGCCTCGGTAGCCAAGTGGTCTACACAACACGCGTACGGATTACAATGCTTCTTAACGCCTATGTTCGAATCCCGCTTGAGCAAATCCTAGTATGAGAAAGTTTGTCAGTTCCCGAAATGAGAAAGTTTGCTGAAGGTCTTTGGGTTCTCCGGTTTCCTGTACAATTGGAGAATTGACCTTTTCGATACGGGTGGAAGAATCGTTACGGATCAGAGTGCCTCCAACCTCCTGAGTTTGAATTCCTCTAGGGGAGATTACTGCTTCCTCCTTTGATACTCGACTATCAGTAGATAAAGTGTTGACTTGTTTACTCGATATCGAAGAATTTGACTGGTGTAGTGTTACGATTTTTATAGCATAGTGACTCGGTGAGGTAGCATCTCAACAAAAGTATCGCCATGAGTGCGCAGGACACAATATACATTCGCACATCTTCCGCATACACAAACTAGTTCTAAGAACATTCGTTATCGATTTATAACATTCGGTCTTGTTGCAAATAGCTGAAAAATTAGTGACGCGACGTTAAACAACATAACAACCTATGTAAGGTAACTGGTAGTATAATCTATGATATACAACAGAACCTCTCTCTCTCCCTCACACACACACACACACACACAGACACGTATACGCGCACACACACACACACACACACACACACACACACACACGTATACGCACACACACACGTATACGCACACACACACACACACACACATACACACACACACACATGTATATATTTTGTACTAATCCGATGTACATTGTAAGTTTCTTTTAGAATTTTTATACCAGAAACTTTTAAGCAGAAAAGTTAACCTTTGATGTTAGAAAAAACTGACAATGAGTTACGACGGCCCAGACGTAACGAAAAAATAATTTTTGTATCCGTTCGCTTCATGCGAAAATTGTTGTATGATCACGAGATATACAAAATATTTTCTGTGCCACCTTTATATCGTCGTTAATTTTCTGAGGAGCAAAATGTAGTTATATTGTTTATATCTCCGTAAAAACCAGTTATGTCGAGTCTGTTTAAAGGATTGTGAAGAAAACCTGTTCGATCTCTTTGGGAAGCGAACGGAAAATCTGTCTTTTACCAGGATCTACCCGAGTGGGATTCAAACCTAGGCAGAGACAGATACTGTGATGAGCAAACGCCAGCCATAGAATTGCTAATACCAAGTAAACAGAGATATTCATTAAGTTAGTTATATCAAAGTTATTCATTACGTTACTCATATCAAACCTGACTCTATCTTAAGAACGGAGATATTCATTACGTTAGTTATATCAAAGATGTTCGTTACGTTAGGCATATCAAACCTGACTCTATCTTAAAAACCGAGATATTCATAACGTTAGTCATATCAAACCTGACTCTATCTTAAAAACGGGGATATTCATAACCATAGTCATAACAAACCTGACTCTATCTTAAAAACGGAGATATTCATTACGATCATATCAAATCGAACACTATACTAAGATTGGAGAGATTCATTACGTTAGTCATTTTAAAATCTGATACCATCGTCGGATTATCAAAGTTTACTTTAAAGGTAGACAATATCCTATGGGAACTCCGATTTACTTATTACTTTTGAACTGACCGCATCGATATTAGTTAAATAATACTTGTGCACATTAAATGAGTGAAAGAATCTCAGTGACTGTGTAAACTTTATAATTACATTACGCGTGTGTATGTATAAATAAGATTTAGGATTGTTACAACTCTTTATTTCACCTGTTTATTATTCCTGCTGTCGTATCGATAATTTAGAATTAATTAAGAATTAAATCAAGTTCCATTTAGTACACTGACTTTGTTGTAGCGTTTCTGACTAGAATGTACTGGTGGTGACTTATATGGTTCTAGGCCAATGGAAACGATGTCGAAAGTCTATTAACACCGAACATGTCATAATTATATTGTATTTACACTAGTTAACGCTTAAAGACAACGGATAGATCTCTAGGTCCGAGTGGTTTTCTGCGCATGTTTCTGACCTTATTGCACTAATAAAGATTTATACAGCGCTTGGACACTAATTAACGATGTCCAAAGACACTTTTCAATAAACATTTTACCAAGTAAGATGCATGGTATTGAAAACAAAATTACAAAATATAAATAAAAGGGTTAGAATAAAAAAATACATGTTGTAATAATAATCATAATAATAATATTATTGTTATTATCATATTATTATTATTATTATTATTATGGAACATGAATTTATGGTAAGTCAAATCTACCCAGTAAAAGTTTGGATACAGTGACTTCATTCTTATCAACAATATTCTTACGGCCAAAAAAACTTTTTAAGGTATTGATTAGCCTAGGCTTGCATTACCCTCGAGTTAACAATTTGATTTTAAGCAGCTTGCTTCGTTGTAGAAAATCCCAGTAACAAACTCCTCTAGTTCTATTTAAATTAATTCTGCCTTGCAATTATGTTAAGAAAATATTGAGACTGTAGACCCGGTATGGTAGGCATGTATGACCTCTGACCTACAGCTGGCTATTTATTGGCCTCCGAATAACTTGGAAAATGTACTATATGAATGAGGTTGTCGAAAGTTACAAATGAACCGGAGTATTTTGAAATTGAAATGTTTTTATTTAACATAGAAAAAAGTATCTAGTGAACTGTTAAGTTAATATCTTTCAGAAGACAATCTTGATTTTGTTACTGTGCACTATGTATCCACAGATTGATAAAAAAGAAATTATTGTTAACAAAAATATAAACCATTAATTATTTCTTGTGGCCAAGATTGCCGTGTAAGTAATTGTAAATAACCCTAGCTGTTAACAATGTTGTCATGTGCTACTTTTGAATTTTTACGAAATAATACATTCAAAAGTAGCACATGATACTTTTGAATGTATTATTTCATAAAAATTCAAAAGTAGCACATGACAATGTCTAAAAACCCAGAGAATGGTATTTAAGTAATCGTTGACTTTCACTGGTTGGCCTGGTGCCATTTTAATTATCTGAGTAATCTGTGATCTTCATCTTTTATATTGTAAACAAGCACTATCAAGGTCACCATTCAAAGGAACTCAGAAATAATTTTCACAAAACTCAATCGCTACATTACTTTGTGTAAGGATAAATAATAGAGAACAAGAAAACTGCTCGGTAGTTTATGTATTGTATAGCTTAGCAATCTACGATTTCCCATAATACCATCGATCCAAAATGTGCATGCACGTCTGTGATCAGGCCGTCCGTCGGCATCAATGTCACTAGGTTTGTAAATCTAATTTTTTAAATATTGTGCCAAAATCCGATGAGTTAATTTGTAACACTATTGAAGGTCAGAAACACTAACACATATCATTATTCGCAGTGTCCATGTTTAAAAATTAAAAAAAAAAAAAAAAAAAAAAAAAAAAAAAAAAAAAAAAACCGGAAAATTATTAGAAAATGATAATTTTATATCACTAGCTCATAAGGTGTTTGGGCAAAGTAAAGCCTCAAGTGGGCAAACATTCATTTTGTTACGGAAAACAAATTATGGAGGATGTAACTACTTTTATTTTCCATTAACTCTCCCTAAAAAAACAAAGAAAAGAAGAAGAAGATCTAAATTCACGAAACATTAAAATGCAGTTATTTGTTACCCAAAATTTAGATAAATGTCCTAAATGTCGTTGTGACTTTGTTGAAAATTCTTAACTTTTTTTTTACTTTGATATGGTCATATATGATAATATAGTCATATACAATAAAGAAGTATAGTCATACTGCACTTAAATATAGTCATATACAATAAAGAAGTATAGTCATACTGCACTTTGATATAGTCATATATGATAAAGAAGCACTTTGATATAGTCATATATGATAAAGAAGTATAGTCATATTGCACTTTGATATAGCCATATATGATAAAGAAGTATAGTCATACTTCACTTTGATATAGCCATATATGATAAAGAAGTATAGTCAGTTGCACTTTGATATAGCCATATATGATAAAGATATATAGTCATACTGCACTTTTATAATCATATAGTCATATATTTATACAGCCATATACGATAAAAAGTAAAGTCATACTGCACTTTGATATATATGATAAAAATACGTTAAAAATTGGGTATGACTTCCTTTTGTACCCCCAACCATTAAAACCAATGTAAATACATCTTTATCATAATTTAGGACGTACAAACTACTTTATTGGACCTTATGTTCTCAAGGCAACAAAATGTAGAGTTTGTTCTTGTTTTTATTGATATAAGTATTTATTATACAGTCACACGTTTTGTAAAATAATTCCAGTAACAACCACTAACTTTTTATTATTTAATAGAAATTCAAAATATGTACACGACAGCTTTTTCTGCTTGTCTTTATATTCTATCGACAGCAGCTTACATTCATTTTTTTTTTGCTGAGATGTTTTCTATTATTCACTTTTTAAGAATACTTTATGTATAATAACATATAATAATAATAATAATAATAATAATAATAATCACAATAATTATAAAATAATAAACTATGGTGTATTTAAAGGAAATTTCCAGTTTAAAAGATTGCATGGCTAATGACATAAAGACCCTGTCACCAAAGGACCTCAAAATCGGGCAGAAGAATTCACAAAAGTAAAGGTAAAACTAAAAGTTCCACGTAAATATGTAAAATCTTCCACATGCGTATTTAAAAAATCGCAGGTGTGCACGTAAAGTACACATATTAAATCTTCCGTATGGGCACTCAAATATTTAAAGTTTTACGTGCAGATGTCAAATCTTCCATGTGCACAAAAGATTTTTGCGGGTGCCCACGTAAAGTTTAAGTTGTACAGGTAAAATAATCCCTTTGAGTACTTAAATGTTTTCCATGCAGATATAAAGTTTCCCCGTGAAGATTTAAAATCATTCATGTGCGCACAAAAATGTTCCATGTGCGCACGTAAAGATACACATGACCACGTAACATCTTTGATGAGTGCATATACATGTGTTACGTGCGCACCTAAAGTTTCAGATGCACATTTAAAAACTTCAACGTTCGCACGTAAATGTTCCACGTTGCAGGTGAGCACTATGACAATTTTTTGTCTTGTAGTCTTGTTTAGCCGTCGGTGTAATGAAGAGTTTTGACCTGAGTTGAAAAGTGACCCGGGGTTCATTTTTCAACGTTGAATATTGAATCGGGGGTGTTTTTTCAACGATTAAAATTGAGAGAAAATTTCGTGAAATTTATACCCGGGGTCATTTTTCAACAGGTTGATAATTTTTTTCTCGGCAAATTATGACCTCATTTCGTTGGAAATTGACGCTGTTGAATATTGACCCTCCCCACAAACTGCAGAGTTTAGATCTGTCTATGATCTGGACGTTGTTCAACATGACGTGTGTGTGTGTGTGTGTGTGTGTGTGTGTGTGTGTGTGTGTGTGTGTGTTTATAAGTTTCTAATCCAGAATAAAACTAGGCAGAAATCAGTAAATCATAACATAGTACACGGTATATTCGACAGCAACGGCTATTATGATACTGAACGATCGGCATGGGTTGAGTGTTTTTTTTTTAAATTCCAGAATGACAGTATGTATTTCTGCTATCACTTGTTAAATTTTTATGTCGCCTTGTCAAATGTTTAGCGACTTGTCGGATTTTATGTTCACTTGTCAATAATAATAATGTCGACTCGACAATGATTTTATTTACTTGTTAGATGACTGTGACGACTTGTTAGAAATGGGTGTCAACTTTTCAGATCTTTTATGTCGACTGTTAGAGAGCACTTTTTTAGATGTAAACATGCAAAGCAAATATATTGTCAACTTGATAGCATAAACACACGATCTCATTTTTAATTTTAAACATGTCAATAAAGGACAACACAAAGAACTGATAAAAAAGTTACCTTTATAAAACGTTACGCGTTATTACGCGAAGGATGCGTTTTTTTTCGCAAAAGTTACGCGTTAATTAACGAAAGTCACGTGTTATTACGTGACATGTTTCTCGTTATTACGCGAGAAGTTACGCATTATTACGCGATTTTTTCTCAAACCGAGTCCATTAGGCTTTCGTGCAATTGTATGCATTTGATTATTATACAATTATCCGATTGCAAAATACAATTTACTCGTTTTTTCAATATTTGTTCGGGTATATCAAATTATTTTACAATGGTCCTATTTTCTCTAAATATTTATGCTATTTTTCACACCTGTTTACTGAAAGTTGTTTATTAAAAAAATTGAGTATGTTAAAGTTATTGTTTTGTTAGAGGATGAATATCAAAATGGGTATCGATCCATTTCATAAAATGTGTCGCTTTTATTTTTATGAACACTAGATGCATTTTAATTGTACAGATGGATATTGTTTGATACAAGAAGGACAATGTTTAAATTTTCATTTCCCGAGATCTCTTCCTGTACAGTTACATAAAAATGTTTAACCACACCATTCATTAATTCTGTAGCATGCACGCGCAGCCTATATCGTGTCGTTTATATATTTGGTCTCTCGGGTACTCAAGTGTTGTCTTGTATTTGAATTATTGCTTCTGCTGGTTGTATTTAACTCCACCACTTTCAGTCGTCATTTCTCCGTCGTTAGTTTGAAATTTACCTTAATCAACTTTAGAATGCAAGTTAGATACCTTTTGTTTGGTAAATCACTGTCAATGGATCACCAATTAAAAAAATTGAGTGGAGAAAGATGTTTGATATTTTTTCAGTTATTTCATTTTTGAGAAAAAAATTCAAACTTACTTACATTATTCCTAGAGATTATTGAGAATATTTTATGATAATATTTCGAACACATTGGTATTTCGGGAAATAGTGGGCTAAAACAATATTACTTTTTTGGTGTATTCATCGTGATTATTGAATAGTTTTAGAAATTCGGTTTTCTTCAGAATTCCTCAATAAATTCTAGGAACACTATATATTAGAGTTTAACGCCCCAGTCAAGATTGTTTCATTTATATCGAGGCGGTCAGTTCAAGGATGGTGGAGAAAACCGGAGTGCCAGAAAAATAATCACTGACCTTCTGCAAGTGACAAACTTTCTAGATCTCGCACTAAAATCTGTCCGATTGGTATTCGAAAAGGTAATAATAATTTGAATACATCCGCCCTCACCCTCAACATGTTTAAGACTTCAGAATTGTTGGTCAAAAGTCGTAGAGGAGATGATTACTAATACAGAAAATTGGAAAACGATTGTAGACTGACTAAACAGAAAAAAGGGATTTGCAGCTAAAACATGTACACTTAATAGAACCAATTTTGAATGATAGACAAGTTCAATTAGCCATGAAATCTAAAACAATCATACAACGATTGCAGGCAAAATATTATTGCACATGTACATGTATTGTACATGTATATATATAGATATAAAGAAGGTACTTTAAGTTCGGACAGGTAGACAGGGAGAATGACAGACAGGCAAATTGACTGAAACCTATATCATAACCCCCCCCCAATAAAAACCACAAAAAACCAAACAACTAGAAAAAACAAGCATCCATTCATTAGTATTATCTGTTTTAACCTGTTGAATTTATCCCGGTGTACTGATCAAAATTTCACGATCCGGTTCAGTTTTCAACGTGGTAGAGTCGTAATTCAACACAGATGGTGTCAAATTTCAACGTTGAAATATGAGCCCCCCATGGGTCACTTTTCAACCCAGGTAAAAATATTTCATTACACCGGCGGGGCCACGGCCATAGTAATAATGCACGTAACTAAATCAGAATAGGTACTCTTCCCTCTATTTATTTACTTATTTATTTATTTATTCATTTAATTAATTAATTAATTTGTTTATTTTTTACCTGAACACATGTAATCACGCATACAATTTAGAACATGAAGAGTATATGGATGAGCAGATGTGCCCCTCTCTGAGGCGTATGGAAGTACGAAATAGAGTTTATTTTTCCATTGCCTGGCCGATTCAAATCATTGCAATTGGATTCGGTTTGTCCCACTTGGTCCTTATTGTTTTCTTTGAAGAGTCTGTTGTCGATCTCACACGAAACGTTTCCTTTCTGTCGACGTCATTGTTTACATACATGTAGACCTTCACCGAATGCTCCAAGCTGATAAATAACCTTTTTTCGAGTTGCCCCAAGCTTTTAGGTTTTCTCTTTTTAATGGGCTGATAAGAGTGAACTTAAGGAAATGAAAATTTAAAAAAAAAAATCACTTTAAATTGATAAAAATATTTTGCGAAAATTAATGTTTTTAATAATTAGTAAACTTAATGCAGCTTTCACTGTGATATACAAAACGATGGACAGACAGAAACCATAATAAAATAATTAGTGCGCAGTATATATATGTAGATGTATATGATCTACAACTGGTTTTGAATAAACCGTCGGAAAACTCCAGGAAATTATCTTCATAAATGCTTTTAATTCCAATTGAAAATAGGAGTTTGAGCATTTCAATTAATTTATTTTACCCTAAAGTTAATATTTAGTAAGTTAATAAGTCATAATTTTTCAGAATTTCATCATTTTTTTTGTTCCTGTATAATTTAATTTCTAAATTCGGTTATATCATACTGCTGTTTATTAACCATTGAACAGCATAGCTATGGTAGTTATTGGATTATAAATGACGTAGCTTTGCCAGGCAACGTTAGCGCGTTATGATTTGTTTGCCTGGCAAAGTTATGGCATTTATGATCCAATAACTGCCATAACTGTGCTGCTCACTGGTTATGTTTACGTTATATTATTTATTCATTATTTTTTTTGAATTTTTTCATATCTAATTTGAATTTTCCCGCCTTCAACGAGAAGCGGGGTCAATTATTGGAACAGCGTAACAGAGACATATATTACAATAATATATGTCTCTGAGCGTAACAATGATACAAATGAAAAAAAACCACAGAACTCGTAAAAATCATGAAATATTTTTATTAACCATCACATGGTTTTGCACACTTTATTTGAAACATCAATTTAGTCATTTTCATAGCAATTTTACGAAATTATTAAAAAAAAAAAAAAAAAGTTTATAAAGCGGATGACGAACGAGTGAACACTCTCGAAGATTGAAACGAAAATCATATCTCACTCTCACTGTCATTTTTGGAAATTTAAAGTGCAGTGCGAGAAATTGGAATTTACGAAAAAACCAGGAGTGAATTAATTGGATGACGGCAATGTTATTTGCTTTGGAAAGTCATAGTTTCTGTTATTATTGTTCGTAGAACTTGTGGAACTGACCACATGATGCGACCCAGATTGTGACCCATTTAGGCGCGGTACGACAACAGCAACAACTGATTCAGTGCTTAAATTTATTGCGGGACAAGTTAGTTCTGACAATGAGTTACTAAAGACGATTTTCTGTTGTGTTGAGACAGTTCTGTTGTAAGATCTGGAGAAGTTTCTCATTTATGATTCGACATAAACATTATATGCCGAGCTTCGTACCCCAGGTCATTGAGACGCTGAATGACCGTCGCCCGTAAAGGGCGAGGGGTGTATTTAGTTTCAACTTTTGCAGCATGGCACATGTCGGATAAAAACCGGGTGTAGGTACGTTTTGAAAGTGGCTTGAACGTGAACCATAAATCGGACTCTTCAGAACAAGCTGTGAGAATTTTTTGGTCAGTTTAATGAAGCACTGAAGCAGTGGTTAATAACAGTTTTACAAGACAGTCGACCGTCTCAGTTGCATATATATTCTTTCTTAACATCTGTCGTTTGCGTTTTTATAACATATTGTACATCTGAAAATTTTTTGGTTGCATTTCATGTTTTAAAGTGACATATTCTCCAGACTCGTCATTGTGAAATTCCATAGCTCCAGAAATAAAATTTATAGATAGATGGTAGATCTACCATACACACTGTCTCAGTATTATGGGAGAAATTAGGGTACTTTAAAAAAAATGAAAATAGTTTGGATGGTTTCCGTTGTGAATTTAATTTATTGTATATGATATATTCAAAATTAATATTTATTTTTTCTCATGTTGAGTTGCTGTTGTTGGTTTTTTCTGTTTTTTCTGCTATGAAGAGAGTGAAATATTTATACGCATAGTCTAATGATAATGTGGTTTATGACAAATGTTGCCCCGTATTTGCCACATGTCTCAAACATGTTTATATAGTAAAGTTGCAAAGGAAATGTAAATATATCATTGTAAACTCACGCGATCGTTTTTCAGGTTAAACTCTAATAAACTTCGCAACCATAGTGATGCTAAATATTAAGGGCCTGAAAAATAATATGCACACTTTTTTGCGCCATGCGTGTAATGGAATGTGCACACCGTTTTTCGGGTTATAGATCAATTAACATGTTAAAACACAAGTTGTACCTTAAATTATATAATAACATTATTTACTCAAAGTGAATCTTCTCAACAAAAATTAGCATTTTCTGTGGCCGAGTGGTTGATTTGTAAGCCTTCAACCGAAAGCACCTCACCTATAAAGGTTCGATCTTGATAAACCGCAAATGAAAAAGGAATTTCTTATTGAAGGATTTTACTGGTTGGTTCGGTTCCTGTATATCTCTGTAGGAAGACGTTATCTTTATCAAACGACACTGTTTTAGTACCATTACAGTCAATGCTGGTTAATTCTGTAATCTGGAGTTTGTGGAATGAATGAATTGTGTTTTACTCTGTCAAGATTCTTCGACTTTTATCAAGGCGATCATTTATTTGATGAAGAAAATCGGAGTATCCGGAGATAAACACCGACAAACACCTTTAGCAATCGAACTTTACCAACTTTGTTAGACATGATTCTACACGAGCTTGGTTCTAACCTAGTAGCACTGCGAGTTTGACACTTGAGGTCACACTGCCTGGCCTTAAAGTGATCGTCAGGAAAGTACGAAAAATACTCTTAAAGCATAAAATTGAAGGAGAGAAAGTCAAAAGCCATTTGTATAAGACTTTAAATCACAGGTCAAATTAGTTTAGAAACCTTTGATGCACAATCCTTCCAAATGTAATTTCACTATGTAGTACTATGGTTGTATGGATCATAATGACTCGTTAAGCTTGCACTATAAAAAGTCGCTCTAAGTGCGCGCCAGTAAAAAACAGAAAGTAAAAAGATTCGCACATCTTATGCAATACACCAGCTTTTTCTTTTATTAATTCTCATAGATAAATACCTTGGTAACCGTCAATAATTACTACGAAACTGTTGATGCTCCGATAAACAACATTACAACTAACCAACAAATAAGGAACAAGTGAAATATTTTTAACAAGCGCCAGTTATTGCCAAAATTTTAATTTTTTAATTTCTATAAATATACAACATTAAAAAAAACAATACATCAAAGTGTCATCACTTTTCAAAGTGTTTACATTAAATTTACGCAAAAATAATTTTAAAAATAATTACTAGAACAATAATAATAATAAAAATAATAATAATAATTTATAAAAAATAATAATAGTAATAATAATAATTATTATTATAAATTATTATAATTTTTTATAAATTATTATAATTTTTTATAAATAATTATAATTTTTTGTAAATTATTATTATTATTTTTTTTATTATAAATTTTTATGAATTATTATTATTATTATGATTATTATTTTAATTTTTATTATTATAATTCTAGTTATTTTTTTTTATTATTATCATCGCGTAAATTTAATGTAAGTTTTCGTAAATAATAATAATAATAACAATAATAATAATATTTTTATAAGTTGTTATTATTATTATTATTATTATTTTTATTTTTAATCATTTCAATGAAAAAAAATGTTGTCGGGTATAAAGTTGGAAAGAAAAAAGGCTGTAATTATATCTTAACCTAACTACTTATTTTGATTTTTTGGAAATAGCATTTTGATTATATATATAGACGGTATTGCGTAGATTTTCAGAAAAACCTAAAAGGGAGACAAATACTAGGTCAAGTTTGATCGTAGTCGTATGATCAATACACCAGGATGAGTGGATACGTTTGTTTCGATTTCTACAAATTACTAAAAGGTATGTCAGATAAAAAATGAAATTTAATTTTGTAAAATACGGTTATCTTTATGTTTCATTTCATTTTATTAATAAATTTATTGATAATTATATTGTTTGGTAACAGCTAAAATGTCTTATCATATTTAAGGTCAACTTCTTGTCAAAGTAGGACATCGTCAATAAACAGAAAGTAGTTATGAGAGTAAAAGATGGCCACTGCAGCAACAGATGAAGTAGAAAGTATAATAAAATGTCCTATCTGTTTTGAAACTTAAAAATCACCCAAATGTTTACCGTGTTCACACACGACGTGTGAAACATGTCTGAGCCAGTATATTACTTCCGTGTTTAAGACCACCAATATCGATGTAAATAAACTGAAAACTTTCCCGTGTCCCATCTGTAGGACTGATGTTCCAATTTCGGATCCAAGTCTTTCACCTAAAGATATTGCAGCAAAATTACCCGGCAATCATCTTATTGTAACTCTGCTAGATCAAAGTAAGCTGAAATCCAAAGATAAACTATGTGACCCTTGTTCAGAACTTGAGAAACACAACAGAGCCGTGTCATGGTGTACTGTGTGTAATGAAGCGCTATGTACAAACTGCAACAATTGTCACAAGGCATTGAAAGTAACAAAAAAAACACAAGGTATGCCCCATAGAAGAGATACAACCAGAAACCCGAACGATAACAACCATGGAATTCTGTACACAACACGAAGGGAGAAAATGAAGCTGTATTGTATGGACCACAAACAGGCATGCTGTGCCATATGTGTGACAGTGCACCACCGTAAATGTGAACATGTCAAAACCTTAAATGATGCAGCTAAAGGGATCAAAGAAAGTCCAGAAATTACCGACCTGACCGAATCCCTAAAGGCAATGATAGATGAGTTATCAACAGTATTAGAAGGAAGAAAATTAAATCTACGAGAATTGAAAAGAGATAAACAGCAATATCTGGACAAAATATCCAGGGTGAGACAGGACATAAACAAACATCTGGACCTACTAGAGGAGAAGGTGAACCAAGAATTAGGTGGAAGTTACAAAGAGGCATCGATACTGATCGGTAATGACATCGCTGAAATCGAGAGCAGTCTCAAAGTAATGAGTAATTACAAAAACGTGATAGATACCGGCCTTAAAAATGTATCAGATATCCACGTGTTTCTGGAGATGAACAAGATAAAACAGCAGCACAGTAAACGTTCAGAATTACTAAAGAAACGACTTAAAGAAATAAAACATCATGAAATAGAAGTACAATTTGAGGACAACTGGGTTTACTTGATATCAAAGTTGACAAAAATCGGAACAGTGACAATAAATTCTACACCACTTGATGTGAAATCGGGAATACATAGAGGTAAAGGGAAGACAAATCTTCATAACTGTACTTCTAGGAAGATACGTAACTTTAGTACAGGACAATATCTGACTGATGGGATATTTGTACCAAATGATAAGGTATTGTTAGTAGATTGTTACGGATGTAAGGTTATCTTTTGTACGTTAGAAGGACACGTACATAAGGAGCTGTCGTTATCTGGACGTCCCTGGAGTATTGTACAGATAGATGATAGAGAAGCTGTAGTATGTTGTACGATACATAAAACATACAGTATATAGATATAGTGGTAAAATGATCACGGTCAACAAACAATTATACCTCGGCGCCATGGGGTATAACGGTACAAATCTGATTGTAGGAGATTATGATGATAACATTTACATGATTGATAGGACGGGAAACATCATTAAAACAGTGACATCAGGATACAATACATACAACATCACATGTACTACAGACAGGATATACCTTACACCACGCAGCAAGCTGGTTTGTTTAGATATGAATGGATCACAGATGTTTAGTTATACAAATAATAACTTCAGTAATGGACGAGGAATATCAGTTGACAAGGAAGGTAACATTTATTGTTGTGGCTTCGGGTCAAACAATATACATCAACTTACTCCTGATGGTCAGTTTATAAAACTGATAGTTACAGATATAACACAGCCACGTGGTATATCTTTTGACAAGACTGGAGAGAGGTTCTTAGTTACACATGACCGTAACAATGTTACTGTGTATGAATTACAAGAATCAGTCTAGAGTTAATATAAAGTACAATGAAATCATTTTTAATTTTCTAATTTCGCTATATCCCTAATGTTTCATAACCACATCGTGAAAAAGAGAATGAAGAATTATTTAAACAAGTGATGATGTTAACGTTTTAATTTCCGTCGGATTGACAACAACAAATTAAGTTATCAGCTTGTGTATGAATGTTAAAACGAACGCATTAAATAAATTATCATAATTGTTTTTTTTTTTTAGAGAATAAATCAGTGTTTAAGGATCATGTTTTTAATGCCGGTTTTCATCCGGGCTTTAAAATTATTGGAAAAATATCAGAATGCAAAAAATTAAAAGTTTCATCAGTTAATGGGAGATAACTCTTATACTATTGTATTGTGTTGTCACAAATATATAAAACAAAATTTAAGCATTGCCGAATCACAAATCAATATATTTTGTTTCATACTTATTACTAATTCAAATTCTTATTCACTTTTTTATTGAATGTTTAAATCTGGTTTGTTAATTAGTATTGTACCCGAGGTATCCTTGTAAGAAAGTCTCAGTGAAGTTCACTTGTTGTATATCGTTGTTTTTTTTTCCTGGTACTCTGGTTTTCCTCCACTATACCTGGAGCCCTAATGGCCGAGTGGTCTAAAGCGCGCTTACAATTAACAGCATCTCTCACTGCATGTGTTCGAATCCCACTCGGGACAGATCATAGTGTGTGGAAGTTTGCCGAAATTCGGTGGTTTCCCGGGCACTACGGTTCCCTCCATCATCCCGGAACTGACGTAATAGGAATAGGACGTAAAACACCATTACTCCACTCCACTCCACTCCACTCCACTTCACTATACATAAACGTACCATCCCGATAAAATAACATATGCAAACAAAATTAAACTTTTAGTCTTAAAATCTTTTAGTACCCGGATATGAAAATATTATCAACAATCTGCTTGATGCCTCTACACAGCACGCGTACGGATTAAAATGCTTCTCAACGCCTATGTTCGAATCCCGCTGGAGCAAATCCTAGTATAAGAAAGCTTGTCAGTTCTCTTGCCGAAGGTCTTTTCCTGTACAATCAGAGAACTGACCGCTTCGATATGGGTGGAAGAATCGTTATGGATCAGTATGCCTCTAACCTCCTGAGTTTCAATCTCTCTAAGGGAGATAACTGCTTCCACCTTTGGTTCTCGACATTCAGTAGACAAAGTATTGACTGGTTCACTCGATATTGCATAATTTGACTGGAAGTGTAATCATCTTTTCTTTGCCCAAGTCAAGAAATATTCATATAGAGAAGGTCAGTTTATTGAGAAAACCGGAATGTCTGATTTGATGATTTGTGTCGTACCGTTTTTTTTTTTTACATTGTGTCGGTGATTTAGTGAAAGATTGTCCGCTTCGACGGTGGGGAGATCATAGGCCGGGTCATAAATAAGACTTCGAGAAACTACTTTCTTGCCCAGCTCTTAGTATTGAAAAGTTCATTCGGTGTCATAACTTCATACGACTGAGTGAGTGGTTTCTTGCCTGGCAATGATTCCAAATTAATTAATTTACAAACTAATGTTACAAACGCAACGAATTCTGGGATAATTAAATATCTGCTGTACATAATGCAAGCGAATTAGCAATATTATATACATGTATATAACTGTACATGTCCAAAGAAAAAGAATTTCTTTTTCTTTGGACACTCCGATATCCTCCATAATATCCCAGTACTGTCTGTCTGGATATAAATAAGAAAAATGGCTAGGGCGTAATAAAACACATTCACCCACTTCACTGGCGTAACGGTAATAATTCGATCTATCGGGGTCAACTCGCCCATTACGATCAGGTAAGCTCTAAATTCATATTTCAAGTAAGTGTGTATAATATTACTGGTCAATAATACACATATAATACGTTAAAATATGTTTTGTTGAATACTTGTATTGTGTAACACATCGTTCCACACGAACAATTGTATAAACAACAGCACATTTACTTTTGTTG
The DNA here is from genome assembly GCA_029721355.1 of Tegillarca granosa. Classification (NCBI taxonomy): domain Eukaryota; kingdom Metazoa; phylum Mollusca; class Bivalvia; order Arcoida; family Arcidae; genus Tegillarca; species Tegillarca granosa. The sequence goes on from CM056605.1 coordinate 39,927,847, forward strand.
GACTGGTGCATTTAGGGCATCTTATTCAGACAAAATGCAACCCTGACTATGCTGGAAGTGAGAAAAGGAAGATATTTGAAAGTAAGTCAAAAATATAACGCCAGGACATACTTTTTTTTGTACATGTATAATACCACGATTGTTTTATTTTTAGATCCAGTACTTATTTATTCATTCGTGTATATCGCTGTACAACAGTCCTGAGTCATATTTTAAAATTCAAATATGAATGTTTGAAAAATGCGTATAAATGAATAATACGAGGATTAAACATTCTTGTGTTTATTTACTTGACATTTTAGTAAAAATTAATCTGCATAAAAATGGTTCTAGTATAATACAGCACTATACATATATATATATGGCGGACTACCAACTGTTACTGCATATAAAATGCATGTTTCGCTATATCTTGCCTCATGAAACGGATTACATGTGAGCAACATAAAAAAAGACTTGTCAAAATTGACAAAATTAAATTATATAATTATGTCAGAAACTACTTGTTACGTACATAAAAATTTTAATTACTTAAGAAAATCATCTTGTATAAGTTTAACCAACCGAAAAATTTTGAATTTTTTAATTCGCATTTAATTTCAATATGCACAAGTCTAGCGTTACAAATCCGAATAGTGTTTGTGTGTAAGCCTCACTGCCCGTTGAGATTTTAAATATTTTTTCCCAAACAGATAACCCTAGACAGGTCTTGTTTTGGGACCTGGTCTGGCCATGGTATCCATTTCCTAAATAACCCCCTCCCAGATATACGTAATTTGTAAATAAAAATCTTTAGGGTAATAAGTTGACATGGTAATGTTTGATTTCAAATTGTACAAAAAAATTAGATAATAATGAAAAAAAAACATTAAAAAATAAAATGAATTTGAAAAATGATATTAATCCGTAAATAAATAAATAAATAAATGGGAAAGACTTTGAAATTTTAATTAGCTACTTTTAATCAAAACTAATCAAAGAATGAAAATTACACTTATTTAAAAACAGAATATGCTTGACATATTTTGAGATAAACTACCTAAAAACGTATAGTATAGAATTGCCCTATTTTATTTTGCACATGTTCATGAAGTGAATCGGTCACACTTAAACTACTTTTTAAAAATCCGCAGCGTGAACTGCGACGCTTTCAGGGACTGATAAGCATTACTTTGGTTAAAAGATTAAATAAATCGTAGGATTTAAAGCTGCATTAAGTTTTTCAATTTTCTTTTTCTTTTCTTTTTTTTTTTTTTTTTTTTTTTTTTTTTTTTTTTGATTTATTTATTTTCTAAAAAAATATATATTTAAAAAAAATAGATATCCTTTAACCACAATCCGTGAGATTCATTTTCTAAAATATTTCTTTTAGCTGTAAATAAACGGAATCTTCTGACCGGTTGGTCAGTGTTTAACGATGGTAGTTATGTGCTTTGAGCATACGCACGGATGTACGGAAAAACCAATGAATCGAAGGTGAAACATGTTTTCTGATTCTGACCATTTGGTTTTAACAAAAAGACATCCACTATTAAACTTATACAGAATAAGTAACAGTTGTAAAACATACAGTGATTTGTCTGTTGTTGATCAAACAACATTGGTTGGCTAGTTGAAGGTTGTTTTTAATTATGGGCAATGTTGCAACGATTTGCAAGGATAAATCTGAAGAAAAGTTCGTGCGGTGAGTGAATATGTAAGTGTTTCAGATTTTCATTTCTCTAGCGCGTACATATGGTGACATTTAGAGTGGTTGTACACTCGTACGTAAAATTGTAGATAAATTAAACACCGCAGACCACTCAACCAAATTTAATGGTATCTAGCCTACTACAAAAGGCTTACGGCAAGGAAAAAACCTTTCTCACTTAAAATTGACTGGGATCTACTCCAAAGAGGTTACATACTCCTTGAGTTCGGAGACTGACGCCTTTATCACTCAGCCATCGGTCCGGTTAAGCAAAACAAACATCACTCTATACAGTTTGTCAAGATCAAGTGGTCCATGTTCGAAAGCGTAACTGGTCATTTCTCTTTGATTGTCCCCAAATCGTTCGGCGTATTGTCATATTATATTTTTTTTAATTTTCTAAATGAAATATTCAAATGTTATAATATGACAATAAATTTTCTAATATTTAATACAGAAAATTAAAAAAATGTATAATATGACACTGTTATCATTGTTTTATATAAAGGCAACACAAAACCATTTGTTACTGTATCATTTACCATATTTTGAATTTCATCATTCAATACATTAAAAAAATGGTAAATGACAACTATCATCCGTTTTATCGTGTTATGTACCACAAGTACCCTTCAAACGTCTGTGGATTTATAAGTGTTCTCAAAAGTCCTGTATATCGTATTTTTTTTTTTGTTTGCAGCTACGGTGCCCCCCTCAGGCCCCCCTCCCCCGTACAAAGTCGGTACTTTTATATTTTCCTGATTTTTGTCTATTTTTTTCATTTTTTTGTAGCGTGTTTATTTTTTGTACGGTTTTGTTTGTATAATCTAGATATTGCCATATTAAACATGTTATTCAGCCCAAATTTTTATGTTTTCACGTAGGTTTCAAACATAGACATTGACAGGCCGTAGCTTAAGCCTAATAAACCACTGGAATCACACGATTAAACAAAAAATAATAATATAGTGATGCTTATTTCATAATCAGTAACCTTGACCTTTTTAGCAAAAGGTCAATTAGTAGACTATACACCTGCATGTGATAGAATCTCGTGTATAAAAGATTATGTTTTCTCGACAGGTTGTCTTAAGATATGTCTCTTTGAATTATATCATCAAGGATAACATTGACAAGATGAAGTTATCTTCATACATACATACATACATACATATATATATATATATATATATATATATATATATATATATATATATATATATATATATATATACTACGAAATGCACGTATAATAATAATGGGCCAGTGACTGTTTTGTTTTCCGCCCGGCCTTTTTCTTTATAATTAATTTATCGTCACACACACACACACACACACATGCATTATATACTTGAAAATTCAGCACAACTACATCACTGAACAGGTCATTTTTAAAGCGGGAACGGATTTGTCTTGAATTATTATATGATAAATAATACATTAATTAACATCAGTAACTGAACAAAGTTTTACTTGACAATGTAAACTCGTTCCGGTTAAACTTGAGATGAAGTCAGGAAAGCGAATAACAAAACTAAATTCTTGTTTTAGTAGTATACGTGTATATGTAGTAAAACACCTAGATTTTTCACAGTAAACATCTATATCATAAAGTCCTTGGTGGCCAAGTGGTCTAAAGTGCGCTAACAAATAAGAGTACCTCTCACCGTTTAGGTTCGCAATCCGCTCGAGCAGGTTCTAGTGTAAAATAAAAACAAAAACTTCACTCCACTATTTATTTACTCCACTCTTTATTCGCTCCACTCTCTATTCACTCCACTCTCTATTCACTCCACTCTTTATTAAATATTTAGCTTGAAGACAGGTTTACACTCTGAAAAACTTCTATCAAAATAGTTGATTAAAGAACTTCATTTTACTTCATTTAAAAATATAGATATTTGATTCATCAATAGCTGTTTGTCAATTTTCAGTAACACATATATAAACCACACTCATCTTGCCGAAGGGAGTTAATCCATAGCAACAAAAATAGTAAATTTTTCTTTTCATTATCCCACTCGTAGCCCGAACAATGCCGAATACTCACAATTATCACATTTCGTCACCGATCATATCCGGAAATTAGTTTCGCCTCAAAACAGATGGTAAACTATGGCGTTTGTGGACGTTATTTCGTTCTGTTGTTTCAGATTTTTTCAAGTTCTTTTTTTTTAAAAAGCTGAAACAGACCATCAGTCTTTGTTGAGTATATTTTGAAAAAAAAACTCCTTGACGCCGAGGTTGATGCGCTATTAATTTAATATCAAAATTGATAACGTCATACTTAACTGTATTTATTGTGGTAGACAATTCATTTAACTTTTGTATGTTTCTTGAAAGTCTACCACTACGGTTGCTCAGATAGTGGGGTGCTTGCTTCGTACGTTGGAGGTCGTGGGTTCGAACCCCGACCGGGTTTGACCAAGACTTAAAAATTGGTATGACTGTTCTTTCGCCAAGCACTCGGGCATTTAGAAATGGAAGTCACCGGGTCCTTCAGGAGAGTCCTTCAAAACCCAATGCTCCGTGTCGCGACAGGCGTGGCACAATAAAGAACCACCCTCCCTGCACATTGCCCTAAACGCACTGCAAAGGTCAAAATTTCTGGCACTGCATCTGTAGCTGGTGACGTCTCAATATAAGTGAAAAATTCTTTACTTAGGCATAAAACCCCATATAATCTATATATCAATCTTGCAAGTTTGTTACCTGAAGGCTTGACCTAGTTTTGATGTAGGATGACGTCTAAAGCATGCACCTATGGATTACATCGTAGACGCCAAGGTTTAAACCCAGATTGGTTCTCCAATTCTTTGCTGAGGTTAAAGAGTATACTTCGTTCACTCTGATTTCCCTACCTTTCAGGAACAGATCGCCTTAGTATAATTGAACGAAACTGTACTTGGGCGTTTAACACCATTGCGTTATAGTATCGTATCCACTCTAAAATATATTTTGAAACCCATTTAAATTTAATGTAAAGTATAGTGAAGAGATAGTGACCTAGTGAAATGATTGATCTATATAGATTATAAGTGACAGCTTAACTATACATTAACATTTATATACAAGTAAATGATTCCTTTTACCGCGGGAAAAAAGACATGGTTGTACTAAACCTTAATAACTGCTACATGTGTGTGTGTGCAATTTCCAGTGGCAGCCTAATTTCTGACTTGAGCTGTGGTAGACTGTCTACATCGAGAATGGAGGTCGTGGGTTAATACATAAGTACGGGTTCAATTTTGGTTCAATTCAAACCTAATTCGCCCTAAACCACCGGAGGTGGTACAAGAGGTATATTTACACAATATACAATTTTTTTTATCTGCATCACAATTATATTACAATTTTTTTTAATAGATATACATTTCACACTATAAATAAACAATAAATATATAAACAAAACTAAAATAATACTGTACGTGGTGGATGACACCAGGGCTAAGTTGATTTATAACCATAACAGACGGGCAAGTGGCTGGGTCCGTCCCTACTAACAAATTTTCTTCAATGCTTACTATCCAAAGAAACCTGTGTATTTAGTATCAAATAATAATTATAAACTCTTTAAAAATATTTAATCACATTTGTGAAATAAAAAAGTGAAGATAAAGATAATATATTTTTTCAGAATTAAGTAATAACTACATAATGGTACGTGTATTATTCGAAATTCGTTTTACAATTAAACTATGCATTTATATATCACAGGCAATAGGAGAGAAAAAATAAGTAAATATTTTTACAGTAATAAATGTATGTATATTTTCCGAAATTTATTTAGGACATTTTCAAACCTTCTTTATGTATTTACTAAGAATAACAAGTGTCTCTGTATCTTGATTGTTAAATTAATGTTTCAGATTCAGTATATTTGGTCTTTTCCAGTAACTTTCCTTTATGTACTTTAAACTTATGTTGTTGAATTTTTGACATTGAAACAAAAAATGTAATTCGTCTCGGATCACATTGTGACAATAAATACAAAAGCGTTCATTTCTAGGATTTTTTCCCATCTATTGGCTTCAATAGGTAAGTTTTGATTTGACGTTTCGAATTAAAGCATGTAAGACTAGCAATATTCTAGACAGGATAAATATTGCTCAAAACCAAACTTAGTTTTAATGATTCTATATGTTAAGCCTTTACTTGAAGCATTTATATCACGTTCCCATTTCTGTATAAATTGGTAAATTTCTTCAATAGTTTTAACCACCCTTTTCTCATTTAACTCGGTCCCTTGTGGAATCCTAATATTACTATACCCCAACGAATCAAATTTCCCGACATTTTCGTCCAATTTATGGCATATCCAGTAGTAGGAGTAGTCTATAGAATATTGATTGACAATCTGTTTGGACTATGAATAAGAAAAAAAATCTTAAATTGAAATATTTTCATATCCCCATATCCAGACTTCACCATAGGTTCAACCATTTGATCAAACAACTTTAATTGACATTCTATTGATACGTCCGAATTATTTATTTATTTTTTGTAAACACAAACTGATGCTTTATGTGCTTGTTCCATTAAGCTTTTTATTGCTTGAAAATATTTGCCATTGGATTTGAAAATGATTCCTAAATATAATATTCATCAACATATTCTATGTTTTTATCTCTAAACTTAGTTATAGGTATTTATTAATTTACTTTTTTGTTTTGAAAACACCATAATTTTGGTTTTTGAAATATTTACTTCTAATTTCTATAGTCACAATATTGTATAAATGTATAAATAGCAACTTGCATTTCTGATAAATTTTCAGCAAAATTTATAGTATCATCAGCACACAGAAGAAGAAAAACTCACATACTTGACTAAACATATTCGTAATTGTGGACAATCCCATGTTGTTATTTTATTATGTTGTTGATAAAAAGTTTCCGGGTAGTTTAAATGACTGCAAATAAAAATGGGGATAAATTTTCGCCTTGTCTCACTCCTACATTGCATATAAAATAATTTGAAATATCTTCCCTAATTTTTATACAAGATTTAATCCCGTTTCACATATTTTTATTACATTAAGACATTTCCAATTTATTTGACTTTTATGCAATTTTAGCCATAAATCACTTTCTCCAAACTGTATCAAACGCTTTACGAAAATCTACGGAATTACAGAATTTCATTTTATTTTGAGTAAACAATAACACAATTAAACAATAAAGTATAAAAATATCATCCGTTGTTGAGTAAGATTTACGAAATCCTGACTGGAACATTGTAATGGAACTCGCCAGTGTACCACGTGATCAATACCTCTTAACGTTTTTGCAGAATGAAATGGATAACGATTGTCAAATATTCCCGAAAAACGTCGTTATTACGGGAAATCGTCACTTTATGCAATTCCATTGCCAATAGAAATAATTGCCCCGCACAAACGCTATGGGGTATCACGTGGTACACTGGCAAATTAACATTTTCAGCATAAGTTGTGAGTCTTTTGTTCAGAATCCAGGTAAATAATTAACCAAAGCAACTGAGTAACGCAATAGCTCTATAATGGTTTCGGGTCATTTTTTAATAAATTAGTTTTATAAGACCAACTAGTCACTTGTCTGGTACAACTGTATTGAAAATGATATTAAATAATTTAACAAAAATAGGTATCTTAATATAATTGTGGATTTAACTGAGTACCATCTTCTCTAAAAGCTTTTTCAAACATGAGACTTTAAAATTTGAGATACTGTTTCCTTACCTGAGGCATGTAAATTATTAATTAAAGAGATGACACTATTCATGTTTCCTTCCTGACAATTAAGCTGTGTCTGTCATTTACATGTTATGTGTGTTGTGAGTTCATAGTTTCACTGGCTTTTAGCGAAAAACATGATTTTTTAAGTCCAAAAATCCTTCTCCTGATTTAAGACGTAGGGTATTATCATTACCTATAATTACTGATCTTTGTTTGTGATAATCCATTTTTATCAATTGATTAATTGATTAATACAATTAAATATTGATTGTTCAGGTATGTGACCTTGACCTTTCCGCATGAGTAAATATTTCAACAACATCCGATGCAGTTAGCTGACTTCATTATAAACATCCTAGTAACGACAATCAAGATGAAGATAGATTGCTTATATAGTACGTATTATTATTATTATTATTATTATTATTATTATTATTATTATAAGTCGTAAAAAAGACAGGTCACTGTTTTTTATTTTGAACTCTGCATATACCTGTACGTTTTCCCGCAATAAAAACTGTCTCGTTAGGGTGTCTTCAATTTTGCGCAAAAGTCTCTCTCTCTCTCTCTCTCTCTCTCTCTCTCTCTCTCTCTCTCTCTCTCTCTCTCTCTCTCTCTCTCTATATATATATCAGAAATCACACAATCGATTGATTAGCAGTCAATAGAACCTGTAATGGTTGCGAGTTATAGTCTGAATTTTACATATATGTATATATTCCTTAACAACTTTAATACTCACAGAAAACAGTGTTTAATAATGCACGTATATTCAAACTTACATAAAAGCTCTCGGGAAAACTTTTCACTGGAGACAGCTCTGTCGGATTGCATTTTAACGGAGATGGCTAATGGCAAGCCATGAAAATGGACAGTTTTTTTTTAACGAAGTTTGAAACTTGAAACAATGCATCAATACACCGATCGGCCATTAAAACAAATGAAATTTGGTAAAACGGGGCGTCATTACTATGAAAAAAATCCAATTAGGTCACAATCGGGTTCAAAATGGAGAAAATGTGCCGTGATAAAATGTCAAAGGCTCGGCTTTACACAACCCTTAGTATTCCTGTAAAGTTACAATAATATCCGATAAGCCATGTTTTACAAACTTGGGTCCCAAGAAAAAGAGTAAATGGGTAACAATGGTAATTAAAGGAAACACAAAAGCACCAAAGTGTTCATTACCTTGTTTAGAAGCAATAAAATCAATCAGTAAACTTGCTAAAATTAAGTTTGTCATTCAAACAAACAAATAAATTTTAGTCTTAATTACTCATGTGACTCTACGATGAAATTTTTAAATCGTTAAAATAATAAATGTATATAAATAAGTTAACAGATGTAAACAAGAGTGTGAACTAAGCAAAGTGTATTATGAGGAGCATAGTTAAGACTATAATTCGCAACCAATTGCGGGTTCTACTGACTGAAGCTAATCAATCGTGTGAACATTGTAGCATACTTATTTGTAAATAACACGCCATATAATCAATATTCGAAACACAGTTCACACACACACACACACACACACACACACACAACACACACACACACACACATATGAAGATATTTAACAATCTAAAATAGCATTCTAGGCGTGAAAGATGAAGCGGTGATTAAGAAAAAAAAAGAATATTTCAGAACATTTGGGACGATGTCTATAATATGAAGGAATGTATATTTTTCTAACCTCAGTTAACATTTTACAATTCATAATATAATGGTATCCATCTCCAATATCTGTATTACACAAATGACAAATTCTATTTTCTTTCTGAATGTTACGCCACCGGACTGTTTCGATCGGTGTAAATGGAAGATTTTTTTATTTGAGCACGTGTGTGTGTGTGTGTGTGTGTGTGTGTGTGTGTGTGTGTGTGTGTGTGATTACCTAAAATTTAAAACAAATGTTTTACCAATATCAAATAATAATATGCATTCCTAACGCTGAAATATCCTGTAGCAGTTAATTACTTAAGTAATTAATGTCATATGTTCACATGAAGTGGAATTTAGATATCAACTTCTTTACATGCAGTTTTACATCAATCGAGTGATCTTACTTATATTGAATTATTGATGTTCTACGCGCATGTCAAGATTTTTTCACTTATATCAAGACGGTCAACTCTGGGACGGTGAAGGAAACCGGAGTGTCCGGAAAAACCATCACTTACCGACAAGGAAACTTGAAAAATTTCTCATAATGCGATCTGCCCAAGCGGAATTTGGACCTAGGCGGTGAGTGGTACTATGATCCTTTGGACCAATTTGCCACCGATGACCCTTCAAGGTAACTGCTATAAATATAGCATGTACTATTTTTGAGTTTTGTAAAATTTAGATGGAATAATAATAATGATAATAATAATAATTATAATAATAATAACATAATATATAAATATGGCTGAGAGGGTAATATTAAAAATGTTTATCTTTTGAAGTTTAATTTTTCCGAGGCGAATTACGGATCAACTGTCATCATTACCCTAGCTTCTATGTCGCCGCCAACGGGTCAAATCGTCATCAATAACTCAGCTTCTTGTGGCCGCTTATGGATCAACTCGTTATCCATATCCTTGCTTCTTTGTGGCCGCTTACCAGTCAACTCGCCATCCAAAACCTAGCCTCTATGTGGCCGCTTACGGGTCAACTCCCCATCCAAAACCTAGCCTCTATGTGGCCACTTACCGGTCAACTCGCCATCCAAAACCTAGCCTCTATGTGGCCGCTTACCGGTCAACTCGCCATCCAAAACCTAGCCTCTATGTGGCCGCTTACGGGTCAACTCACCATCCAAAACCTAGCCTCCATATGGCCGCTTACAGGTCAACTCACCATTCAAAACTTAGCTGCTAAATGACCGTTTACGGATTAACTCATTATCTTAATCATAGCCTCTATTCTAAATCATGGAAATCAAAACGAGGATAAGGTTGTTTGTTCTTTTATTCAAGATGGGTAATTTTTCATGGCGCTCCTGTTTTCTACTCAGTCTCAAAATAACCCTATTCTCGCTTATAAAGTAACTAGAAAACTGCAATACAGAACCAATACAGAAATTTGTTATAAATCTGTACTCCGATGTTCCTACAAAATATCCCAAAACTGACAGTTATGTAAATGTTGTTGCATCGGGCGAAGAATATCATAACTCGTTCCACAAAATATATTACAAAATTTTTCAGTAGGTAAACTGACATAAAACAAGCCATATGTTTTACATAATCTGCTGGAAATGCATGAACATGTTAATATAATCATGATTTTAGTGCTTGTAACACGTGTATTTTTATTTAATGTTGTGTCACAAACAGAGAAACAACTTAGAGCTATATAGCGTTTGAAGATTCTTTATCAGATTAAATAGTCATTATTGCTTATATTATATATCCGACAAGAAACCATTTACAGCCTGGCTGTAGATAGCATACAGCCCTTGATTGCATACAGTCCTTGATTGCATACCGATTCTTCTAAAAGTTGCATTAAGTTTTCCAATGCATAATATATAAACAACGCGATTTTTAACTTATGCCTCTCATGAAAAATGTAATACATGGTTCGATGATGAATCTTTTACTTGCATTGAAGTTCACGGGGAAACCTACCGCTAGTTTGATCTACCTATATGATTTTTTTATCAAGTGTTTCTTTACCGAAACGAGTGTAGCCACTTTGTCGCGCGTATTGATGATAAAGCCAAACTGCTTCAATCTCAGCCGATTAAAATCCCTGGATTCAGTTTGTTCCAGTTGGCATTTGTTCTCTGCTTTCTACCGACGCCATTGTTTACATACGTGTAGAATTTCGCATGCATGGCATTTTATCGACTTGTCCCTAGCTTTTAGGATGTCCATTTATTATGAGCTAATAAGAGTAAACTTAAGAAAATGAATTGTAATCAGATCGTAAAAACAATTTATATTGTTAAAGATATTTTTAGAAATTTTTTTTCCCAATAATTGGTAAATTTAATGCAGCCTTTAAAGTTTTCTGTTTTGCCAGCAGTTAATGAAACGATCTTATATAGAAACAATTAAGTCATCTCTGCTTAGTTTTATTCTTTTTTATAAGATTTTCAAATTTTAGTGCTAGGAGTAGTCTAGTCACCATATTAAAGACCTTATTATTACTAACTAGATGAACATCTCCAATGAAATCAGAGATGATACATCTTACGTCACAGTTATCTATGAGATCAGCATTTACAGATAAATAAAATGGAGTAAAATGGCTCCAATCTCAGTGCTTTGCTTTGTCTTTAAAGCTTATAATTTTTTTTTACAATTTAACTTTAATGAATTGTCAAATTAAATTTTTGAATTTCAGAAAGAAAGTTTCTATGGAAACACATCAGAGACAATTTTTTTACTTTTCCATTGCACTATCGTAGCTAAACAGAGGCGGTTTTTTTTAATAGGAATTACGTCAAAGAGAATAAGGCACTCGCCATCTAACATATTCTACAGGTCTCAAAAATATTTTACATCTTTGGGGTAAAAACTTGCATTTTTAGAGAAAATTTATGAATAATGACAAAATACTCTAACAGACATATTTTAAATGTTTCTTCTTGAAAATTTGAATATAGCTTCTACCAAATGGAACTTTAATCAATATTACAGGTTTTAAAAAAATATTTTACATTTTTTGGGTAAAAAAAAATGCATTTTTATTTTATCCATTAACTTTATTCCCAAAAATAAAGAATTTTTTTTTAGATACTAAAGTTCATTTGAAAATTACTTTTGAGTTAATTCTTAATTACAGTTAGATTGTAAAAAATCTAGTTTTAATCGTATTAGGCAAAATTTTTTTCACTTTATATCTCTCCTTGAGACACAGCAGTGTGATTTAAACTTATATAATATATTAATGTTTTCAAGGTTATTACGAACTAAATACTAATGATCTCGTCAGAACCAGTTATTATATAAAGGACAGTATAGGTATACACGTCTTCATTACTTGTGTGAAGAATGCTTCTTATTTTAAATTTTGTTAAAGTTACTTAATACAGAAATTTCAGGTAGAAAAATATCTAAAATTTTCTAAAATCGGAACTGTCACGTTATATTTGATTGCTTCTTTATTTCAGGTAAGACAAAATTTGTTATATGAATATAAAGTAGTAATGAAGTTTTACGTCATCACGATTTTTTTTCACTTGTATAGATGTGGCCACCTATTGAATGGTGGGAGAAAATCGGAGTGCCTAAAGATTACCACCGGCATTCGTCAAACAAACTGACAATTTTTTTCACACTAGAATATGTCCAATTTTGATTTCGATTTTGTAATAACGGTTTCATCTATAAGGGCGCGTTTTAGATCACTTGGACACCGACGGTCCTATTATCAGATGGAAGAGTTTGTTATATGTGATATTACAACTGACTTTTTGTTGGACAAAACAGGATTTTTGTCCAGAAAGTTTGATTTTATCTTTTGGCAATAAAATTATCATTGAAAAGCACAATGACGTCAACATTACTATTAAAAACTACGATGATAATAATAACGATAATAATAATAATAACGATAATAATAATAATAATAATAATAATAATAATAATAATAATAATAATAATAATAACGATAATAATAATAATGATAATATTAATAATGAAACAAAAAGTCTAAGTTACATAATTAAACAGAGAAACGCATCGTGCATGTCACGTGGAGGTCTTTACAAACGGACAAAAAAGAAACTCTATTTGACTCGTGTAGGAGATATATTAGTAACATGCACTTAACACTAACTGACTGAGTAGTTACATGACGTTTTTCGGTTCTTACTAAGGTGTACTTATTCAACCAAACTTCTGCAGTCATGACAACCAAGTGTTCTTAACAAACACGTGGTTAAATTAAGGTTCTTAAGCACTATGTAAGAAATTTGAACGAAATGTTTGAGCAAAGTCGTTTCAAGGTCGTTTTACCTATCAAAATCTTTGATAAAAATTGAATAAAGTTATAAGCAAACAAAAACTATTCAGAAAAATGTGAAATAAAATTAAAATAAAAAAATCTTTGATAAAAATTAGATAGAGATATATTCAACCAAAACTATTCAAAAAAATGTTAAAATAAACTTTAATTACAAGTTATTATAATCTAAACACTTTTTAAAGTGACTTTGATGAATTTTTTATCAACGTTTTTGATGGAAGGTTTCGATAGTCTAGTCAACTTTTATTATAGATTTTGATCAAAGTTTTTGATGGAAGGTTTCGATAGTCTAGTAAACTTTTAATATAGTTTTTGATCAAAGTTTTTGATGGAAGTTTTCGATAGTCTAGTCAACTTTTATTATAGATTTTGATCAAAGTTTTTAATTTTTGTTTAAACAGAGAACCATTTATTTATTAACAATAAAATAAAAGGCTAAGGGGGCGTCTATTCTCCTGAAATAAAAGGCACTTATCGTTATATTAAAAATTATATCAGGACTGTTTCGATGAACACTTCCAATCAAACGGGGTTTTAATTTATCTCTTTCAAAAGAACAAGTAAGTTGACCAAGATCAATATTACAATTTTTTGTACTGAATCGTTTTATTAGTGAAAATATTTAAAATTTCAGGTAAATAAAAATTGCAGTTTAAAAAAACTGATTGAATTTTGTTTATTTTACTTTAAAAACATTTAGTATTGTCTTAAAAATTTGACGACGATGACAACAGCAACTTACTCTCGACGACTAAATGACTTCGTTGTCACTATTTTTTTTTCAAAATATTAGGATATGAACAACAAATGTGTTTATGTGACAAATTGCAGCCTTTTCAGTCAAAGTAAATTACGCAAATACAGAATAAATATGAATTTGTTGCACACATGACATTATCAATTGCCTATTTAATTGTGCGAGTATATATGGCATTTTAGTTGTATCATTTTAACATATACAATGTACATGTATTTATAATAAATCAAAATCTTTAGCCGGAAGCTACAGTTATAAAAAAGTTAATGTTTAAAATCAATATCACATTGTTTCTGTTAAAGTTTTAAAATCATAGAACGCTTGATAGTACATGGACGTTTATACGTTTTGTTTTAGTATTGGTGACGCGGGTGTACATATAACAACCGGATATTTAAAGCCACTCACTAGTGTCGCCTCCATTGATTAATAACGGGTAAGAGTATATATTGCAACAAATATTTTTCTGATGATATTATTTAAAAGCTGTTGATATCGCTTCTAAGGTTCTTTGTTATAACACGATTGCCAACGGCGGGTTCAATGGGGGGGGGGGGGTTGGGGGTGGGGGGGGTGGAGGTTTCAACCCACTCCACTTTGAAAAATGCTAGGAAAAAAAAAAGAGAAATTTGGTCAAAAGGTATCTCCAAAATTATTATTAAAAATTCATTCATCGCCGGCTTTGCCCCCTATCTTCAAACAGGACTCTGTCCTGGATCCACATATGGCCTTACGTAGCCCAAGACTTTCGACGCTATTAGCTTGGATCTTCAATGCTATCATTATAATAAATCCCTTTTCATAAAAAATGCATCAGCTCATGGATCAAAATGTCTAACCGCGACAGCCGGAAACTCTGTCAGTTTGCTTGTCGGTGATCGATGATTTTTTGCGATCACTCAATATCCCCCCAGCCCCCACCATTTCGGACTCGATATTATTGAAATACTCTTGACTATAGGGCGTAAAACATCATTTATCCTTGTTTTTTAACTTGCTGAGGTAAAGATAATTTTGTAACCCTTTATAAAATGGTAGAATATATGTATTTTCTATCGCTACTTGTCTGTGAAAAATCGTGGTTCAGTTTAAAATAAGTAGACTTCACAGATTAATAGTTAGTAAACACAGATAAATACTCCTCAGCTCAGTCTTCTAATGATATGTATAATATGAAAAAGCATCATTGGTGTTTTATAACCTTATACTTCAGCATTTAAATTTAAAAAGAGACTTTCAAGAAATATATATATTTTAAATATAAAAAATATAAAATCTCTCTCTCTCTCTCTCTCTCTCTCTCTCTCTCTCTCTCTCTCTATATATATATATATGATGTCACAAAATACATATAAAAAATGACATATAGTATAAATCAATATACCTATTAAACTTTGAACATTTGTTATCACTGGTTAATAAATAACTTGGATTAAAAACTTTATGCACGTGAACTAGACATCATTTTTTATCTGACAAACGGTAAGGTAAGCAATAGACTATTCTATTAAACTGTATTTTCCAACTTCACGTTTGATTTTCAACTGATAAATTCATCTCAACGCGTCCTTCGTGAACAACGGTCTTTTTAGAAGTGATAAGTCTGTTGAACTAGATTTTCTGATCTGATGCGTTACAAAGGTGAGGAATATATTGTTTAATGAAAAGCCTCTTGCACGATGAAAAACAAGTCTAATACTGCTATTGCATATTAAGAAGCATAATCTACAGTTATCGTTAACGGGTAACGGATGTTACGCTGCCAATTCCGGTTACGTTACATCACCTCTGTGATTTTGAATCATACAGAATAGTTATGGTTTATAGTGCATAAAATATGTGTAACTACAGCCTTGATCTTTTCAAGTGACTAAACATTACTGACACGGAAGTAATTTGCCTACAACAAATATAACCTTGAACTATGTACAAAATGTCGCAAATTTCTGAAAACTGAAATTTTCCTCTTTGATTTTAATTCAGGGATATTTACACAATGACAGGAATAAAGCCGGATACAGGATGGGCCTGGATTGTGTTACTTGGTTCATTTGGCGTCCATGTCGTCAATGGATGTTTCCTATTTTGTTCAGGAATTGTTCATGCGGCTCTTCTAGAAAGATTTGAACAGTCAGTCACGTTCACTTCATGGACAACGTCTTTAGCCGTTTGTTTGATGGCGTCTGCAGGTTTGTACAAAAATCGAACAAGCGTATAACAATACTATAAGTTTACAGCCTGTTAATAACTACAAGATAATGATTCATTTTCCAGCATTTTCTGAAAACCTTTTTACTGTACAAAAAAAAAAAAAAAAAAAAAAAAAAAAAAAAAAACAGTGTACTAATGTTCCACTTACCGTGCAATCTTTTTAATTTTATCACGTGACTTATATTACGGGACAGCGAATGAGGCTTCATGGTATAGTATAGCACGTATTTTTGGAATTTTTTATTTATTAATTTTCAACTGTTTGACTTATGTTTTCTTGTATCTATCAACTTTTTAGTACCTAGTGTCACTGATAACGACTCCGTAAGTGGGAGGTCGTGGTTTCGAACCCCGACCGAATCTGATCCAAGACCTGAAAGTGGGTAGTGACTGTTCTTTCGCCAAGCACTCAGCATTACGAAATGAAAGTCACGGTTCTTTCGTATAGGAACTTAAAATAAACAAGGTCCCGTGTCAAAATAGGTGTGGCACGATAAAGAACCCTGCTGTATAATGCCATCAGCGCAACGCACAGGCAAAATTTCTGCACTTTCTTCTAAAGCTGGGGACGTCTCGATATGAGTAAAATGTTCTTGACTTTGACGTTAAACACCATTACTCAACTCACTGATGAAGAATGACTTTCAGAAATGTGGCGCATCGGAATTGAGCAGGTGTTAGACATGACTATTTTAGGCAGAGAATCGCTCGTTTTACAAATTGGTCGTTCAAGTGTTACATGAAACGTTAAACGACTTTATTGGTTCTCTTAGCCGGTTTACTTAATTGCCAAACAAAATCTGCACATTTATTCAGTATCTTAAAATGAACTAAAATCAAGTTTTATATATAATCGATGCAACGTCCCTTAAAAATATTCTTTATTTGTAACGAAAGAAGAGTTTTAGATAAAAGTCGATGAAACATGTTTCATAAGTTATAGCTTGTCAGCATATCTATCTATCTATCTATCTATCTATCTATCTATCTATCTATCTATCTATATATATATATATATATATATGTATGTTTGTATATATGTATCTATCTATCTCAGATTCTGTCTGTCTGTCTCTATCTATCTATCTATCTGTATGTATGTTTGTATATATATTTATGTATGGAGGTAGATATGTATAATCTTGGTGACTCAAAAATAGAGTTAATTCGTGATTTGACGGTGATACATAAAATACCGCTTCCTTACCTGCCACTCGACGTTAACAGACAGACAAGATCATTCGGGTTAGGGATAATGTCCTTTGGATGCTTGTAGGGACCGAAAAAGTTGAATAATGAAAACACAAGCGAAACAGTTTAAAATTAATTAAGCCAAAGTTCCATAAATCTATGAATCCAAATTCTGTTAACGAATACATTGTGTAAAGCCTGTCTCACACAGAACACACGGCTTATACGATTGGCCACCCGTGTAAACCGTACATACAACCAAACCAATCGTGGCCTTATCCGAGTTACACTCGGGCCATTCGAGTATATCCGTGAAAGCCGTGTATGATTTTTAAAACTTTTAAAAAACTGGCACGGGTGCCATGTCCGTGTATGGTCGTGTTAGCGATCGTACAAGACCGTGAGAGACCGTGTGAGACTGTCCGAGACCGTATATTCAACCGCACATGAAGTCCACTCCACGAGTGAGCTCAACCGTGTCAATATCGTATATAATCGTATATATCAAAACATACACAAATGTGTGATAATTCGAGCATAACTCGAACAAAAGTCGGTAGGGTCGTATGCAAACCCTGTAAATGTCTAGTTAATCGAGTAAAAGTCGTGTTTAATCGTACTAGGCCTTAACAGACCGTACTAGACCGTACTTGTAACCGTACAACAATCGTATCAAAATCGTTTGCGACTCGTGTTCAAACCGTGAGAACCCTTGCTTGACCGAGTATATCCGTGCTTTGTTCGTACATACTCGTGCTACATTCGAGTCTAAATCGTACCAACTCATCCCCAGGCACGGTTTGAGCTCAATACTCGTACCAGTCAACCCGTGTATAACCGAGTATACCGTATTGGAACCGTGTGCCCAACCGTGTTCTGTGTGAGACAGGCTTAAGGAAACAAACATTAGGTTTAAACATTTTTCAAAATTAAGACGACTGAACATTTTGCTACATAATATATTTTTTTTCTGTCAGCACGAAGTACTGCCTACTGAGTAATGGATACTCTCGGGGAGTTTTATGCTACCAGCATCGGTACCTGTTAACAGAAGTTGTACACACTTTTAGATTATATTACGCTTCAAAACTTAAGCATAATAAACAGAAAACAAAATCTAATCTGTTTTTTCTAAACAAGAGGCTCTTTACAATGCACAATAAACAGACAAACAATGTAAAATTACATGTCGGTCTTGTAACTGGATTCTAAAGAATTGTCTATTGCTATTATTTCAAATTGCTATATAGGTTTTACATACATGTTACATGATTCTTCGAATTTATACCATTTTTCGCATAAACATCTAAACAGGCACGTGATGCATTCATAAAGAAACTCGTGGATTTTGCTAGCCAAGGCTTATCAAGCCCTTAAATAGTTAATGACCGTCAAGACAGTACTGTTGTATGAAGTATATATATATATATATTTGACGTCCACTAGTGGGCGGATGTAGCGAACTGGACAGGAGATGCTTACCCTTCCGGAGCACTCCGCCTCACTTCCTTGATGAAGTTCACGTGTTTACTTATAAGCCAGTTTTAAAAGTATTTACATGTGTATTGTGATTTAGACATAGATTGGTATTATGTGCTCAATACCTTACTAGTTATAAAATGAATTTAAATTTAAACTCTGGAAAAGTTTGTCTAGAACGTAAAACTTTCATATTTTTTTGCTAATGATGATTTCAGGTTACTATGGTAATCATTCTAACTTCTTTTATTCAGTTTCGTATTCATTTTATGACTATTTGAAATAATATCCTTTATAACAGCGATTACAAAGTTAAATCTACGAGGGGGGGGGGGGTTATTACGTATAAAAAAAATGATGCTCCATTTTTAGCCAACATAAAGTTTATAGTCTTGCTTTTTGTTTTTGTAAGATTGTAATGGAATATTTCCTGTCTTAATCAAAATTGTAAATAATTTTATAGGTCCATTAGCCAGTGTATCAATAAACAGGTTCAATTGTAGGATAACAACCATTGTTGGTGGATTGATCATTACTATTGGATGTTTAGCCAGTGCTTTTATGACGTCACTAGAGTGGCTTATCGTTACCTATAGTATAATTACAGGTACGTATGTCTAGATAAACAAGCTGTTTTAATATGAGCAGATCTTCTATATACCCACCACTGCAGTAGCTCAGTTGGTAGATTGCTCGCTCCGTTAGTGAAAGGTCGTGGGTTCGAACCCAAACCGGGTCTGACCCAAGACTTAAAAGTGGGTAGTGACTAATCCTTCGCCAAGCACTCAGCATTACGAAATGAAAGTCACGGTTCTTTCAGATGGGAACATAAAATACGCGAGGCCCGTGTCACGGTAGGTATGACACGATAAAGAACCCTGCTGTATAATGCCATCAGCGAAGCACAGGCAAAATTTCTTCACTTTCGCCTATAGCTTGGGACGTCTCGATATAAGTGAAATATTCTTGACTGGGACGTTAAACATCATTATTCAACTCACTGAACTCAACTCAGTTAAGTAAGGAGACATTTATAAAACTAATAAAGATGGCTACGTTAAACATTTATTGTATTACTCTACTCAAATTTTAATTCCTGGTTTCATACAGATTTTTTTTTCAATCATGCTTACGATTATGAACGTTTTACGTGTCTGTGAAATCTCCTTGCCTTCAAAGAGATTATCTTTTCACATCAAAGTAAAAATTAAGAGTTCTCTTTCCTTTTTTAAAAGTGAAGTTATCAAATATAGTTCCTACTTTTATACGTTTTAAATTCGTAAAAAACATCATGTCTTTCGATATAATACATAACGACAATTCTTTTTCGATTGATTATCGGTTCGGTTTTTATATTCCGTAATATTAATTTACCACTATGTTATACATTTGTTGTCATGTTTTCTGTATGGTTTTCTGATAATAGTTGTAACATCATATCGGTACCGACCGAAAGTCGTCACACTCCATCTTGTAATATTTGTATACCTTTCATGTTTTAATTGGAAATTTTATATTTCAACCAGGTACAGGTTCGGGAATCACTCACAGTGCAGCTGTTGTAGCCGTAGGTTTCGCATTTGACAAGAAAAGGAACTTCGCTAGCGGTGTGGCAGCTTCCGGTGTAGGTATAGGAATACTGTTTTTGGCTCCAGCCATAACAGCGGCTAAGCATTCCTATGGATATGAAGGATTTTTTATAATTATGGCAGGAATTGGCTTCCATCAAATTTTATTTGGGATTATGTTAAAACCTTCATATCTGGAAAATCGAAGCAAATATATGCAAATCAATGTAACTGATAAGAGGAAAAGATCGAATTACACATCAAAATTTTTATCAAATTTTAAAATTTTAACCAATAAATCAATTCTTTGTTTATGTATCAGTATACTTTGTTGGACGTTAGGCGTATTCTTAGTGTTTCTACATCTAGCCAGTGTATTCATTGTCAAAAGGAACAACGCCAATGGAAGTATCATTCATGTTAGGCTTAACTGGAGCCTGTGGGTGTTTCTCAAGAATGGTAACTGGTTTGGCAGCAAATAGTGAAAATGTAAATGAACTTGTTGTGTACAGTGGAAGTTTTGGTCTTTTAGGAATTGCCTCCCTTTTGTTGCCGTTATATGGCGCCAAATATGGTGGTCAACTAGTATTTGCCGCGATTTTAGGAATGTATTCAGGGAATTGTTATGGGATTTTATCATCTTTAAATATTATGTTTGTTGGAATAGAAAACTTGGCAGCGTCTTACGGAGTGGAAATGTTTTTCCATGGTTTAGGAGCATTAGTTGGCCCACCAATCGCAGGTAAGCTTTGTGATATTAAATTACGCGATCATTTCAACTTTATGGAGGTTGGTTGTTCTTGTATACTTTCCCTATCATATATCCAGTACGGTTAATCCAGCTATAGAATTTTGTAAGTTTTTTTAAAGCATGGTTTGGCTTATCAAATTGATATTTTCTTCTGATAATAATAACAATTGTTGTTTAAATAAGGTTGATATTTAAAGGTAAGAATTTATCAACTACTTGAATTAAAATAATTGGGATGGTTGGAACCATTCAATATTACTTTATCCACACAAATGGGTATTTGCTCCAGAGATAAATTTAATTTGTTGTCCGAATATTGGTTTGTCTTTTTTCTCTTGTTTGGCTGCTTTACTATTTTCCCAGGTATGCTTCTGAATGTGCTGCTTGTTGCTGATTTATTTCCTAAGTCTTAAATAGTGCCCTTATGAACAAGTAGGCCTCTTGTTTTGTATCGATAAACATGAGTTTTTTTATGTTTATTTTGCAACAATCAAAATTTTATTTATTTTCAAAGTTTATATTGGAAATATTCCTGCAAAGAGTTATTTTTAACAAGTTATGAAACAAAACGAAATTATTTCATGTATTGAAGAACAGATTAAACTGTGTTCCTGATAGAACTATTTTTAATAACCTCAAATTTGTTGATTGATAGCCAATTCTCAAGATTGTTTTATTTTAATGATAAATATTATTGGTAGATGTTGACATTAATGATAAATGTTGACGTTAATCTTTTAAAATTTAGCACTTTAAAGATATTTTGTTTATTTCGGAGAAACTTTCAGATTTTTTTTATATCATTGCATCAGTTTAAAGCATTCCCGATTGAGAAAAAAGGTTGTATCGCTATTTGTTAAATTAATTGACCGAGTGGATGGTATATTCAATAAAATAGATCAGTTGTCTTCAGATACTAGTATTATTACATATTTCTACGAAGTCTTATGTATTGTCAAGCACATGAAGATATATAGAAAATCTAACGTAAATTTTCAAATAATACAGAATTTAATAAATAAAGTTTATATTTTTAAGCAAGTGGTTTATGTATTCAATGAGTTTTATAAATTCCATATGAACATGAATTTAAAAATTTGTTTCTTGTATATTCCTACTAGATATTGTTTCAAAAATAAATCTGTTGTACGTTATAAGAAAAGTCAGTGAATTGCAATCATAAATGTCAGGCAATAAAAAAAGCAATCTGTATATTCAAGAAGCGTCAAATAAAAGTTATATAATAACAGTTGACAACAATCGGATAAAAATCAGAGATGAAATTGATATACGAGTAAATATGTATATAAAAATTTAAAATTTTTAAATAGAATGTACAACAAATTACATTCATTTTAGTAAGTTTTCAGTCTGTTAAATAATTTTGTTTAATACTTATTCTATTGTTTAAAGAATATTGATATAATATCAATTACAGGTATAATAGTTGATGGTGGTGGAACATATGAACAATCTTTTTTTGTAGCAGGTATGTCAAAAATCACACACACACACACACACACACACACACACACACACACTTTTATTGTTTGTTAAACCTACCGATAATTTTTGATTAAAATACCAATATTTTCATTTTTTCAACCAGTATTATTTTTATTCTTTTTACTTTATATTTAATTTGATATAATTCTACTTTATTTTATGCTCCATTTTGAAGGTTCCGCCATTACAACTGGAGCAATCCTCGGTATGTGTACTGTATTTTTCAAAAACCAGCATAGTGAGCGAAGTACCGAAATCATAGATTGTAATGTTGAACTTAACGATATACAGAAAGGAAAGAAAGAAAGTTACATCATATCCGATGAAATGAATACCGATATCAATAACCCAAATATTTATTTACTGAGGGACGAAGATATAGAAAAAGTAAAAACTAAAAGACAAAATAAGGATATGGATAAAAATGACAGCGACAACGACAACGACAGCGACAACGACAACGACAACGATGCTGACTTTGAGGGTGATGATAATGATCGACATGAGACAACGGAACATTTATTAGACTACAATTAAAATTCTGGGAATAAATTATCACATTTGGACCTCAACCTCAATTATGACACCCGCGAAAGGTTACATCTGAAGCTATACGACAAATTGATATCTTCATTTTTCCCACTGTCAGCTTTCCGTTTCTTTGCAGAAATATCCCTGCTTTTCCTGCGTATGTATTTAACTTCCCATAATTCCATGTTTCTGAAAGTTCACGTGTATAACTGAATTTGCCAGGTTAAAAAGTGTTACTTTATTTTTGGGGATTGTAATTTTGACAAGAACTGGCATGTTTGTGTTTTATTTATAGAATAGTTACTGACTATTAAGGTTAAGTTACTGGAACCTGTATTTAAAAAAAAGTTATGAAAATTAAAAAAAAAATATAATATAGAAAATTAATTTGTTAAGCTAAACTTTTTACAAAATGTAGACGTACTTTTATATGTGATGTTTATGTATTTACATATGTAAGACATACTGGTTAGTTATGTGTATTTATTTATGTTTCTTTATTCACAGATTATTGTAATTTTTATAGCATAAGTTTTCGAATATGCAGCATTTATTTATTAAAAATTATTATGAATTATTCTAAAACTTGTAATTCCAGTATTTGTGAAAAATACCAAGTCTTTAAAATATCATAATTATGATGTCTAATTTCACTTTTATCTTTTAAAATTTCAGCCGTCGGAATTTTTGAAATGTATATAAAACTAAGGTTTGTTAGCATTCCTTACTTGGATTTGAATTAATATAGTTTTGGAACTTTAGATGCACTTATTTTCAACTTTCTCTTGTTTTTATCTATCAAACTTTTCGGCCCCTAGTGTCACTGATGAGGAATGGCTTTCCGAAATGTGCACATATGGTACATCGGCATTTGACAGGTATTTGTGTTATATATTTATATTAATGTGGTTGTGATTTT
Organism: Tegillarca granosa; assembly: GCA_029721355.1. Classification (NCBI taxonomy): domain Eukaryota; kingdom Metazoa; phylum Mollusca; class Bivalvia; order Arcoida; family Arcidae; genus Tegillarca; species Tegillarca granosa. The sequence continues at coordinate 39,952,127 of CM056605.1, forward strand.
GTTTTTAATTGAATGTCAATTAAGCGCTAAGATTTGACTTGTATGTTTTTTATTGTTTTCTTAGTAGTACATTCAATTATCTATCACATTTCTGTATAGCTTTTTGATTTTACTGAATATAATTTATTACAAGAAAGGCCATTTCTCATTACAAATGTATTTATTTAAGTTCAAAACCCTTCCCTTACAAAAAACAAATATTGTTATATAATGGCAAAAAAGACCATTTCTCATGACAAAAGAATATATCAAAGTTCCAAAATCTTACAAAAACAAATATTTCATGTGTCTTTATCTACCGTATTAAATAGCTACCTATAAACCAAGTCTTCCTTCACCCCTGATACTATATATTCTTTATAAATATAATTTCGCCATAATTTTAATCAAAATATACTAGTTTGTCAGTTAATCTCCAAAAGAAATCCATTTATAACAAAACAAATATTAATTTAACCAATAAGGCTACTTATTCATCAACAACTTCACATAAATATGTCATGACAATATGATAATTATTAACCCGATCAATTCAATATTAGATTTGATTAAAAAAGATAGTAATCTCCCTTTTTAGTTTAAACAACATAGCACAAAAAATAAAGTTGCATAATAAAAAATGTTCTGTGTAATATCAGAAACTCATTATTAATATTAATAAGCATTTGATATTTGATATATATATATATATATATATATATATATATATATATATATATATATATATATATATATATATATATATATTTCTAACTTAATCGGTCACAAAATTCATGTTGCGATGGGCCGAAAACGCCATTGCGTGTTGTCCCTGATCCGCTAGAGGCTATTTTCGTTTCACAAAAAACAATCGATGTATTTCGACTGAAACATCAGACATTTAACGGGCACATGATTGTAGCAACTAAGTTGTTTACAGCCGTGAACTCCCTTTAAGAACTTGCCCTCTAGCAGAATAAGGGCCGTAACTCCATATTTTAAATAGCATTATCGGCCGAATAATTTGAGACCAAACCAAAATTTGAATGGACTATTACCGTGCTAATTTTTAAACAAAAGACTTATATTCAAATATAAACACATGGTATGCTTATTTAAATATTTTACTTTATAAAAATGATAAATTTATAAAAAAAAGAAAAAAAAATTCTAACAAAAAAAAATTAAATAAAAAATACCCTCTGGCAAAATTTTCATCCATCTTAATTTTTTAAAATTAAATTGAAACTTAGTTTCCCTCATGCGAAGTATTTCTTAGCTGGATTTGAATCAGTATAATTTTGGAACTTGAATTCATTGATTTTTTATATGTTTGGACTATCTTTTTTATCTATTAACTTTTTTTGGCCCCTAGTGTCACTAATGAGGAATGAATTTCCGAAGCATTCAAATATTGCACATCAGGATTAAACAGGTATATCAATTTTGATGTGCCAGATGTGCACATTTTGGAAGATCATTCTACATCGGTGACACTAGGGACCGAAAGGTTTATAGATACAAAAAACATAAGTCAAACAGTTAACAATTGATAAATCCAAAGTAGCGAAATTTTATACATTTTTATAACCTTTTTATAATTTTAATTCCGTTGTTTAAAAAATCTACATGCTAGAAATTTTACAAAATACTGTGATGTCATGATTTTATAGATATCAACGTTAATTGTATTAAGAAATATCTTGCTATGATTTTTCTTTATTGTTTTCATTGTTGGATGTTTATATATTAACTTAACCTTTTAAAAATAAATATTTCTATTTTTGTAATAAAGAATATTCTATATAATCAGTGACTTAATTTATAGTATAAACATACCGCCTTTGGTTTTCTCTCGTGGGATAATCTACTAAAACGAGAACCAAAGGTCACATGTTTTTTTCTTTATTATATTCATATCTTTTCAGTTTCAGCACTGTAACCCTGTACTTATGAAAGTAAAAAAGAAATATTGATGAACGCCATGGTTTGATAGCTGTTTGTTTACAATGTCTGTTGTTCGGTTTCTAGATAATACTAAATGTCGAAATGGAAAATAACGGAACTTGATAGATTACGGGTGCAACCTAGAACGGTAATTTTTTTCCATTAATTCCCGTCGTTAAAGATGGGCGTGGCCTCAAAAAATTTACACCTCAGTTATTAAAAAATAGTTGCTATAATACCAGATAAACTCCCTGCGTTGGACCAATCAGAATTAAAGAAATTTATTTGAAATATAATAAATATAATAATTCCATTTTCTAGATTGTAAAAAAATATTTAGGTTAAAGGATAGGTTTCGGATACTTGGGTTCGTTAGTGGTCACTTATTTTGTTTAACGCCGCATCAGTAAATACTCGGCTATTAGTGACGAGAGCATGGTTATCAATGTCTAGTGATTAATCAAAGAGCAAGTTCAGGTATGCGTTGGATGTGCAAGTGTATATAAAGGTTGGCCTTTTTCTAGCGCACTAAGAGTAAACCGCATCAGATCGTGGTAAATACAACGGATATTTTTTCAAAGCTTTTGCAACAGTATTACCAAAAACTTGAAGAACGTTTTATTCTCCAATTATAAATGGTGCGAACAGCAATATTGTCGTACCAGTACAGAGATTAAGTCTACGACACTTTAAGCGTGCAGAGCAGACATTTATAACTGTAACTTTAAAGAAACATTTTTTTTAAAATTATGTTTATAATCATCGACAAAAAGTGATGTAGAATTTTCCTAATTTAATTGAAAAAAATATCCTAACATTTTATCTAGATAATATCATTTTCAAACAAAATAAATAAAAATAAAAAATAAATAAAAATAGAATCAAATAAATAATAAAATAAATTGAAAGGTTGTGAAAAAAGCAAAGCAGAGCGTACCATAAAAAAAAATGACCAGAGCATTTTTATTACCTAAAGTTTTGTTGAATATGCTGATAATAGTTGAATAAAATAGTTGCTATAATACCAGATAAACTCCCTGCGTTGGACCAATCAGAATTAAAGAAATTTATTTGAAATATAATAAATATAATATTCCATTTTCTAGATTGTAAAAAAATATTTAGGTTAAAGGATAGGTTTCGGATACTTGGGTTCGTTAGTGGTCACTTATTTTGTTTAACGCCGCATCAGTAAATACTCGGCTATTAGTGACGAGAGCATGGTTATCAATGTCTAGTGATTAATCAAAGAGCAAGTTCAGGTATGCGTTGGATGTGCAAGTGTATATAAAGGTTGGCCTTTTTCTAGCGCACTAAGAGTAAACCGCATCAGATCGTGGTAAATACAACGGATATTTTTTCAAAGCTTTTGCAACAGTATTACCAAAAACTAGAAGAACGTTTTATTCTCCAATTATAAATGGTGCGAACAGCAATATTGTCGTACCAGTACAGAGATTAAGTCTACGACACTTTAAGCGTGCAGAGCAGACATTTATAACTGTAACTTTAAAGAAACATTTTTTTTTAAAATTATGTTTATAATCATCGACAAAAAGTGATGTAGAATTTTCCTAATTTAATTGAAAAAAATATCCTAACATTTTATCTAGATAATATCATTTTCAAACAAATAAATAAAATAAAAATAGAATCAAATAAATAATAAAATAAATTGAAAGGTTGTGAAAAAAGCAAAGCAGAGCGTACCATAAAAAAAATGACCAGAGCATTTTTATTACCTAAAGTTTTGTTGAATATGCTGATAATAGTTGAATAAAATAGTTGCTATAATACCAGATAAACTCCCTGCGTTGGACCAATCAGAATTAAAGAAATTTATTTGAAATATAATAAATATAATAATTCCATTTTCCAGATTGTAAAAAAATATTTAGGTTAAAGCATAGGTTTCGGATACTTGGGTTCGTTAGTGGTCACTTATTTTGTTTAACGCCGCATCAGTAAATACTCGGCTATTAGTGACGAGAGCATGGTTATCAATGTCTAGTGATTAATCAAAGAGCAAGTTCAGGTATGCGTTGGATGTGCAAGTGTATATAAAGGTTGGCCTTTTTCTAGCGCACTAAGAGTAAACCGCATCAGATCGTGGTAAATACAACGGATATTTTTTCAAAGCTTTTGCAACAGTATTACCAAAAACTAGAAGAACGTTTTATTCTCCAATTATAAATGGTGCGAACAGCAATATTGTCGTACCAGTACAGAGATTAAGTCTACGACACTTTAAGCATGCAGAGCAGACATTTATAATTTGTAACTTTAAAGAAACATTTTTTTTTTAAAATTATGTTTATAATCATCGACAAAAAGTGATGTAGAATTTTCCTAATTTAATTGAAAAAAATATCCTAACATTTTATCTAGATAATATCATTTTCAAACAAAATAAATAAAAATAAAAAATAAATAAAAATAGAATCAAATAAATAATAAAATAAATTGAAAGGTTGTGAAAAAAGCAAAGCAGAGCGTACCATAATAAAAAATGACCAGAACATTTTTATTACCTAAAGTTTTGTTGAATATGCTGATTTGTTTAGCTATCATTAAGTCTTTATTATGGTACAGATTGACTTTCATTACAATAAACTAAACATGCTTAGCACTGTGGTTTTAGTGGTATTATGAAGCCTAAACTTTCCACTAGAACTGTCGATGAAGCGGTGTAATAAAGCATAAACTCTCCGCTGGCACTGTCGATTAAATGGTGTAATAAAACCTAAACTTTTCGCTAGCACTGCCGATTAAGCGGTGAAATAAATCCTAAACACCCGCTAGCACTGTCGATGAAGCGGTGTAATAAAGCATAAACTCTCCGCTGGCACTGTCGATTAAATGGTGTAATAAAGCCTAAACTTTTCTCTAGCACTGCCGATTAAGCGGTGAAATAAATCCTAAACACCCGCTAGCACTGTCGATGAAGCGGTGTAATAAAGCATAAACTCTCCGCTGGCACTGTCGATTAAATGGTGTAATAAAGCCTAAACTTTTCGCTAGCACTGCCGATTAAGCGGTGAAATAAATCCTAAACACCCGCTAGCACTGTCGATGAAGCGGTGTAATAAAGCATAAACTCTCCGCTGGCACTGTTGATTAAATGGTGTAATAAAGCCTAAACTTTTCGCTAGCACTGCCGATTAAGCGGTGAAATAAATCCTAAACACCCGCTAGCACTGTCGATGAAGCGGTGTAATAAAACCTAAACACCCAATAACACTGTCGATTAAGCGGTGTTTTTAAAGCTTAAACACCTGCTAGCACTGGCGATTTAGCGGTGTTATAAAGCCTAAACACCCGCTTGCAATGTCAATAAAGCGGTGTAATAAATCCTAAACGACCGCTAGCACTGGCGATTAAGTGGTGTAATAAATCCTTAACACCTGCTAGCACTGTCGAATTAGCGGTGTAATAAAGCCTAAACACCCGCTAGCACTGGCGATTAGGTGGTGTAATAAAGCCTAAACACCCACTGGCGCTGTCCATTTAGCGGTGTAATGAAGCCTAAACCTTCCACTAGCTCTGTCAATAATGCGGTGTAATAAAGCCTAAACACACGCTAGCACTGGCGATTAAACGGTGTATTGAAGTCTAAACACCCGCTATCACTGGCGATTAAGTGGTGTAATAAAGCCTAAACACCTGCTAGCCCTGTCGATTAAGCGGTGTAAGAAAGCCTTAACACACGCTAGCACTGTCGATTAAATGGTAAAATAAAGCCCAAACACCCGCTAACACTGTCGATTAAGCGGTGTAGTAAATCCTAAACACCCGCTAGCACTGTCGATTAAGTGGTGTAACAAAGCCTGAACACCCGCTAGCAATGTCGAGTTAGTGGTGTAATAAAGCCTAAACACCCGCTAGCGCTGTCGATTTAGCTGTAATATAAAGCCTAAACTTTCCACTAGCATTGTCGATTAAGCGGTGTAATAATGCCTAAACATTCGCTAGCACTGTCGATAAAATGGTGTAATAAATCTTAAACACCCGCTAGCACTGTCAGTTAAGTGGTGTAATAAAGCCTAAACACACGCTAGCACTGTCGATTAAATGGTGAAATAAAGCCTAAACACCATCTAGCACTGTCGATAAAATTGTGAAATAAAGCCTAAACATCCGCTAGCACTGTCGATTAAGCGGTGTATTAAAGCGTAAACCAACGCTAGCACTGGCGATTAAGCGATGTAATAAAGCCTAAACACACGCATGTACTGCCGATAAAGCGGTGTATTAAAGCCTATACACCCGCAGGCACTGTCGATTAAGCGGTGTTGTAAAGTCTAAACACCCGCTTGCAATGTCGATTAAGCGGTGTAAGAAAGCCTTAACACACGCTAGTACTGTCGATTAAATGGTGAAATAAAGCCCAAACACCCACTAGCACTGTCAATTAAGCGGTGTATTAAAGCGTAAAACAACGCTAGCACTGGCGATTAAGCGGTGTATTAAAGCCTAAATACCCGCTAGCACTAGCGATTAAGTGGTGTAATAAAGCCTAAATACCCGCTAGCACTGGCGATTAAGTGGTGTAATAAAGCCTAAACACCCGCTAGCACTGTCGATTAAGCGGTGTTGTAAAGCCTAAACACCCGCTAGCACTGTCGATTAATTAATGTAAAAAAGCCTAATCACCCGCTAGCACTGTCGATTAAATGGTAAAATAAAGCCTTAACACCCGCTAACACTGTCGATTAAGCAGTGTATTAAAGCCTAAACACCCGTTAGCACTGCCGATTAAGCGGTGTATTAAAGCCTAAACAACCGCTAGCACTGTCGATTAAATGGTGAAATAAAGCCCAAACACCCAATAACACTGTCGATTAAGCGGTGTTTTAAAGCTTAAGCACCCGCTAGGACTGGCGATTTAGCGGTGTTATAAAGCCTAAACACCCGCTAGCACTGTCGATTAAGCGGTGTAATAAAGCCTAAACACACGCTAGCACTGTCGATTAATTGGTGAAATAAAAGTCTAAACATTCCTAGCAGTGTGGTTTTCGCGGTATTATAAAATCTAAAACATTATAAAACATTATAACAAACTACTCGCAAAACATTACTTAAGAGAAATCAGAATGAAATCACAAGTTGTAATGTACATATAACTGGCTGTTTATAGATAACCAGTGAAAGATAACATATTGAAATTAGTGGAATTTAAATAAAAAATGAGGCTTTGTTTTTTTAGTAATTTTAAGTTAAAGTACAGTTCTTCTTTAACACCTATTCACGGGCATAACTTGTAAAAACGTCAAGTTATACGGGTATACCCGGGGAACCTACGTTTGTTAGGTAAACGTCTATTAAAATTTTTCAATTTTGATAAAAAGATCAATTTAAAAAATAAGCTTTTGTTAAACATGGCCAGAAACAAAAAAGGCATCTTTTTTTTTTTTTTTTTTAAAAAAAAAAAAAAAAGGGGGGGGGGGGGGGGCAAGAAAGACGTAAACTCAGCAGACAGGTAAAATTGTATTGTATACTAAAGAATACATTTTAAATACATAATAACAGTGCATAACATATACTATTACAGGTCAAGTATACACATTATTTATATGTATTGCTGCATATTATATCCCGAGCCATTTTAAATGAAAACCTACATTAACACAAGTACTACTGCTTGACTATTGCGTTTAAAACTTAGTTAAACTGCAACATCATTATGCCGGAGAACACGACAACAAGCACTTCAAAGTAAGTTACAAATATATATTTCGGAAGAAGATAAAACGAGAGGAAAGGCTTTCATTTGGTTCCTAAACCTCTATATTATTTGCATTGATTTATTGATTAATTAAATGGGGGTTTGCCTTTCGGTCAGGAATATTTCACTTATATCGGATACGTTTCAATAGTTGAAACGGCAGAAAATTTTAACCTTTGCAGCGCGCTTAGGGCAATGTGCAGGGAAGGTTCTTTAGCGTGGCACTCCCCCCGTGACACGGGACAGAGGTTGTAAGGTCTCCATGACTTTCATTTCTGAATGCAGAGTGCTTTTATAATTGGCGAAAAAACAGTCACTACCTAGCTATTTTCTTGGTCAAACCAGGCCGGGATTCGAACACCCCTTATAAATAAATGATTTTTTATGTTTTTGGAACAATTGTCTAATAAATTTAATTCCAGACGCCGAAACCCGGTGACAGGAATAAAGCCGGATACAGGATGGGCCTGGATTGTTTTATTTGGTTCATTTGGTGCCCATGTCGTCAATGGATGTTTTCTATATTGTTCAGGAATAGTGCATGCGGCTCTTCTAGAAAGATTTGAACAATCAGTCACGTTCACTTCTTGGACAACGTCTTTAGCCGTATGTTTGATGGCATCTGCAGGTTTGTAAAGCAATACAGAACATTAAAACACAGAAGGTATTGGCAAGTTTAAAGTTTTCCTTAGTTTAAAGCTGCATTAAGTTTTTCAATTTTCTGAATTTTTTTCGATTTTCTAAAAATAATTTTTTTTAAAAATAGATATCTTCTTACCACGATCCGTGACATTCATTTTCTAAAATTTCATTTCTTTTAGCTGTAAATAAACGGAATCCTCTGACCGGTTGGTCAATGTTTCACGATGATAATTATGAGCTTGGAGCATGCGCACGGATGTACGGAAAAACCCTTGAACCGAAGGTGAAACATGACAAATTGCATTAATTGTCCTTAATTAATATCCAGATGTGTTTGAAATGGTGTAATGTATCCCTTACTAAGTCACAAATGACAAATTCAACGAAGTTCTGTGCTTAATTAATCGTATTTCATCGTTTTGAAAGTTGTGTTTAAATGATCCGGGTTTTGATGACGTAACATGTTCTAATATTAGATCCCGAATGCTGCATCTCGCTGGGTAATTACTGTAATTTCTGTATTTATTCGAGCTTTTATCGTTGAACCAAATGTAACATTGTTCATTAGTAACATCATTAATTAGGTTAGCACCGTTTTAAATTTTTTTTCTTTGGAAAACTTAATGCAGCTTTAAATACATAGTAACAGTTTAATTTCTTTTTCTTTCTCTCTTTTTCTTATAATTTTAATCATTTTTAAGCGGTTAGCGTATACGCTAGCGGTAACCTTAGACCTTTAATCGAAGATTCTAGATAATGTTTGAGAAATCTATTATGAAACGCCTACACATAGCGACAATTCTAATTTCATATCAGTGATATACAACATGGCGGATGTTGTCTTTTCATACACGGAAGAACAATGTGCTCTGTTTCTAAATGCAGATAGATGGTTGATGTTACGGCATTTCAAACAATCTTCCTTGGGAAAAGATTCGTCTATCTTTACGGCTGCAAGGAGAGTGGTGTTTATGAAATCAAATCCAAAGACTTCAAGGAAGTCAGTCGTGTTTTCGAACCATGAAAATGGTGAACCAAGCACTGACTGTGTTTCATGTGAGGAAATCAAGTCAGTGTTGTTTCATTGGAACATGGATTTATTATATATTGGAATAATAAGGTGCGTTGTTGCTATTGAACATATATAATACATGAAAAATACATAACAAACATGACCACATTCATGCCATTATACAAGTGTAGGGACCAGGGCTTGATAGGTAGTCAGGTAGCTCAGTAGTTAGGTATGGTGAAAGACCAGGGTGAATTCTGTTTTGGGCGCTGCAGTGTAACTTTGCCTGTTTCATTTAGGGCTCGACTGATCTTGGGAAGTGGCTGACCAACAAGTTGGTTCTAAGGTAGAACCTAGTAGTTTTGATGAATTGAAAGGAAAGGAGGAATGCAGTAGACAGGACTTGATAGGTTGAAGAGTAGCTTAGTTGGTAGAGTGTCCTATTGTATTGGAAAAGACCTTGGTCCAAGTCCCGTTTTAGACACTGCATTTTCCCCTTCACTGTTTCATGAATACAAAAATGAATATTGTGAGGGCAGTTGGAAACCAAAAACCGTAAACAGTATTGTTAACGAAACTTATTCTAAAATGTATCGGTAAATACCGTTTCAAAAAGTACCAATACACGTATCAATACCTACTGCATAAACCTAGTACAAAATCCATGATTGGATTCATCTTACCCACGTCAAAAGCATTAATTATCAAACAAAATCAGAAGTGGTTTTTTTAGGGCGCAGCCATTTTGTTTTGTTTACAGAAGTAAAGCTCCTCAGTGTGTTAATAGTTGCGAGTTTAATTAACCCATTTTAAATGCGTTTTTGTCTTGTTTGAATATCTACCGGTACTTTGTTATAAAGAATAAAGATTTAAATACCAAATCAAGACAGAACCCAAATATAAAGTTTGTAACTGACGTACAAAGAATACAAATATGTGACTCAACTATCTTTGATAGCTCTAGCCTCTATTGCTTATGTCAACATGGCAGGGTTTTATCTAATACCATGTTTTGTTAACAGTATCATTCAAATACTGTATCGTCTCATTGATACCAGTATGGTATCATATAGTTTCGCCCTCAATGATATCCAACACTATTTAACAGTAGTCAGAATGCTTTTGTGCAACTGGAATTTTCTTGTTTCTTTGGTGTAAAGGCTTACACCCTTGTAAAGAATGCTGCACTTTAAATGAGGAACCACTGACTGCAGGTGAAGTAGTAAAAGGTTTCACCTTTGCTGTGCTCCCAGGCGGGATGCAGGAAGTGTTTTAAGCATACTTTGATCATACTACAAGAGGCACCAGGTATCCGTCTCGAGTGGGATTTAAACCTAGACGGTGGGAGGCGCTTTGTTTTGTAAGCGTGCGCTTTAGACCACTCGGCCACTGAGACCCCTTACCGGTAATTGTTGTAAATGACAAAATGATGTGTAATTATATACTCTGTGTAAACTGTAATGTCAGTTTACTAATAAAAAGAATTTATTATTATTATTATTATTATTATTATTATTATTATTATTCAGGTAAACCATCTAAACTGTATGACTGATCAAATCCAGACTGGGCTCCTACTTTTAAAGTAAAACAGCTGAACACAAACAAAGTCACAGAAGAGGGCAAAAAAGGCTAATAAAGCCTTTGACGGGTTTTTACAATAATTTGTAACAACTACTGGGATGTAGAGTGTTCATTCCATCATTCTTATGTAGAAAAAAGTTTGAATACTGACGATGACTGACTTGAGGTCTGAAAAAAATGGCAACTTTTAAAAGTGAACAGAAACATGTAACTTTTTTAAATGATTTTCAGAAATAACAGAATGAAGGAGCAACAAGCAAATAAAGAAAAAAACATCATGCTGATAAGGCTGTTCAGGATTTATTTGAAAAATTAGTCGAACATTGCAGTAGATCTATACATGATACTGTAAACCAGAATGCACCCTGATTTGTAAAAATGGACACCATTGAACTAGACAAGATATAATTCTTGAAATGGGTTACAGAATATCCATCTATTGACAAGAGTCAAATTGACAATGAAATGGATTGATAACAGAAAATGCCCATGATAATCAAAGCAAGGTTATTTTGTATATTTGAAAGTTAATTCTGCTAAAAGACAAATTGTGCTTTTTCTAATTACACAAGTGATATCTTTTCAGACATATTGGAATCTGTTTACCTTAACTTTTAAATTCTTTTATATTTAAACACAATATGTCGTTAATAAATATATGTCCTTTCGTAACAGTATAAATATTAAAATAATAAATCAAAAACATTAACATGAACTGGAACTTGTTTGTATTGGCAATATTTTTTATGTCGCTGTTAATGAAAATTTTCTCCAGAAATTTCTTTTCATATTTTTAACATCAGGGCCTTGGTGGACAAGTGGTATAAGTCACATTATTACATCATTATGGTTGCTAGAGTCCACGCTTTGTAATTGGGAGGTCGGGGTTTGAACCCAGACCGAGTCTGACCAAGACTAGAAAACTGACAGGTTCCTTCAGAGTAGACCTTAAAAACCGATGTCCAGTGTCACGACATGCATGGCACACTAAAGAACACTCCCTGCACAATGCCCTAAGCACCCTGCAAAGGTAATTATTTCTGCCACTTCACCCGCAACTGGTGACGTATTGATATAAGTGAAATATTCTTGACTGGGATGTAAAGCCCCATTAGATGAAATTAAATTACATGCTTACTGATCAAAGTACATCTCACTGAGCAGTTTTGAATCCCACAGTGACAGAACCTAGGATAGATAAGAAAGTTTTTCACTTGATTGTCGAAAGCCTTTGTCTATCTCCAGGCACTCCAGTTTACTTCATCAGTTTGAGACTTACCACCTTGATATTTATATGAAAGAATCGGTATCTTGATGGGGTCAAAAACACCATTTGCCCTCTCCACTCTACTTCAGTACACCCTGAATAGAACCAAAGTTGGCATATAATATCAGAAAAACAATGAATTTTGGCTACTTATACAACAGACTGCATCATTTTCTCCTTTTTACAACATAGACTGAATTATTATAGAGACAAACATGCAGCATTAGATTTTCAAATTACTGATATCTAGTGGTCTTAGGTGCCAGCTTGCGAATCACAGTGCCTTACCTCTGAAGTGTAAGTTCCTCTGTCGTTTGTTTAGTTTTTCTAATAGCGCTTGTCTGTGATTTTTTTTTTTTTGAAACTTCAGTTTTCTTAACCATTCCCGATCTGATTACTTAAACTTACCTTTGCCAGGTTGTTAAAGCCGCATTAAGTTTTTCAATTTTCTGATTTTTTTTTTTTGATTTTCTAAAAAAATATATTTTTTAAAAATAGATATCCTCTAACCACGATCCGTGACATTCATTTTCTAAAATTTCATTTCTTTTAGCTGTAAATAAATGGAATCCTCTGACCGGTTGGTCAGTGTTTTACGATGGTAATTATGAGCTTGGAACATGCGCACGGATATACGGAAAAACCCTAGAATCGAAGGTGAAACATGACAGATTGCATTAATTGTCCTTCATTAATATCCAGATGTATTCACAATGGTGTTATGTATCCCTTCCTAAGTCACAAATGACAAATTCAACGAAGGTCTGTGTTTAATTTATCATATTTCACCGTTTTAAAAGTTGTGTTTAAATGACCCGGGTTTTAATGACGTAACCATGTCCTAATATTAGATGCTGCAACTCGCTGGGTAAATACTGTAATTTCTGTATTTATTCGAGCTTTTATCGTTGAACCAAATGTATTGTTGTTCATTAGGAACATCATTAATAAGATTAGCACCGTTTTAATTTTTTCTTTGGAAAACTTAATGCAGCTTTAAATGCCATCAACAAAGCACAGCATAGAATAAATGGCTAACTAATTTAGTGTCAGTTTGTACGTCTCGTAAAAAAAAAACTGTTAACTTTTTGTATAAACATGTATATTAAAATATTTCAGGTAATGCTATGACAATCATTTTGATATGTGATTCAAGGTCATACATTAAGAGGTCAAGGTCACAGTTGCATTGGAAGTCTTAAATTGTTAATTGTTTTTAAAACTATTAACATTTATGTTTATATATTAAATTTTATTATTTTTTTGAAGAGTTGTTGGATATTGATTGCATTGCAATTGCATATATCACATTTTTAAGAATAATACATGTAACATATTATGTAATTACTGATATGATACTGATATAATAGTCAAATCAAATACGTCGTAGTAAGACACGCTACGTCGGGATACATTTATACCACCTGGTTTTCAGTTTTCGGTTTTGAATTTCTATAAAAAATAATAATTTGTTCAAGACACGAATATAAATATTCAAAACATAGACAATATACGGTGGCTGAATGATGCCATACAGATACAAATCCGTAATAATGTAACATACAGGTAAACTAAATCAAATCGTATGTTTTTTTTCGAATACCTGAGGAAATACAATAATATTTTGTTTTGATGGCATAAACAAGTATACAAGTTACCAAACGAATGCACCCGTGTACTTACCTAACTATATGCTTTAATTTTAATTTAAACCTTTTTCAGTTTTTACAAGTAACATCACAATCTTTAAAACTAAGACAAGTACATCACACTGTTAAATACTAATTGTTTGTTCGTACTAATTATTAAAGATCCAATGCTGCTGAGAGAGAGAGAGAGAGAGAGAGAGAGAGAGAGAGAGAGAGAGAGAGAGAGAGAGAGAGAGAGATAAATAAATGAAAGATACTACAAAATCTGTTTAATTCATGGAAATCCCTACTGCTCCGATCAGAGTTTATTTTTAGTTTACAGACGCATCACTAAATCAATAATGTAGACAGGTATCGTTACGCCAAAAATATAGTTCTATCAAGAAAACACTTGATTCCATTGATATAATAATTTTATTGTTTGAAATAAATAACAGATGCAATCCAATATCCGTTTCTATGACAAAATTTAACAGTACGGAATCGTCGAAATCATCGGAGCCAGTCATTTTTGTTTTGTAAACAAAAGCACATGTACCTGCGCGTAGGAATACATTACGTAATCGTTACCTAGATAGCACGCGACATCTTAACTCCGACCGTATTAACAGAGATTTACTGCAGTCGAGGTCCAATCAATATTCTGTTTACAAAATATTTGCATTAGAATTTCAGTTTTGCTTTATTTTTGTTTGTCTAAAATTTTTAATTATCCATTTGCTAATCAATCAGAATTGTAATCATTTTGTAGGACCATTGGCCAGTGTATCAATATACAGGTTTAACTGTAGGATAACAACGGTTATCGGTGGATTGATGATTACTACTGGATGTTTGGCCAGTGCATTTATGACGTCATTAGAGTGGCTGGTCGTGACTTACAGTATAATTACAGGTAATAAAAGGAAACAGGAAAAACTGAATTGAGTAATGGTGTTTTACGCCTCATCCAAGATTCTTTGTCTTATAACAAGGCGGTAAGTACTCAGATGGTAGAGAAATCCAAAGTGTTCGGGAAAAAAACCACTGATGCTGAGCAAACAAATGGCCAATTTTCTCACACAATGATCTGCTTGATGGAGATTCGAAATTAAATGGTGAGAGACATCGTGATCTACATGCGCGCATTTCAAACCACTCAGCAACCAAGTCCCTAAATTGGAAGATTTGTGACCCTAGCGGTTAGCTCGTTGAATTACTAGGATCTTAATCCGTGTTTTCGAAGAGTGCGATTGTGTATTATTTCCAATTGTGTAGCACAACCTCACAGAGTCGGTCCGCCGCAAACGAGCAAATCACCCCAGTGACATTATACTGACATCGCATTGACCAACGGATACTTAGTCTTTCTAATATCACGTGTCAGGCGAGGCAACAGTATCTCAAATTAAAAGTCTTATTTATAACCCGGCCAGGCTTTATACCCACTACCTCACATTCTCAAAGCAGACCCTCTACCATTGAACTACAGGTGCGGTAACTTGCTTTTTTCATATATGCCGGAATATCAAGTTCTCTGTGTATTGTTAAGTCTCGAGGACAGACAAAATCATCTGCCATTCTCGAAATACTCGATTCAAAAACACCAACATTGTTATTTCTTTTAAAACACATTAATGCGCTGTCTTCTAAATGAGTAAATGAGTTCAACAAATCTATTTTGTTAAGGGTCGGGAATCCCCCACACTAGCAATAGTCTTAATAAGTACCGGTATCAGGCAAACCTCGACAGACTCCATCTTGAAATACATGTATATTATAAAACCCGTGCTTTGATGTTTATCTATCGATATTTTTATATTTCAACCAGGTACTGGTTCGGGAATCACTCACAGTGCAGCTGTTGTAGCCGTAGGTTTCGCATTTGACAAGAAAAGGAACTTCGCTAGCGGTGTGGCAGCTTCCGGTGTAGGTATAGGAATACTGTTTTTGGCTCCAGCCATAACAGCGGCTAAGCATTCCTATGGATACGAAGGATTTTTTATAATAATGGCAGGAATTGGCTTCCATCAAATTTTATTTGGGATTATGTTAAAACCTTTATATCTGGAAAATCGAAGCAAATATATGCAAATCAATGTAACTGATAAGAGACAAAGATTGAATTACACAACAAAATGTTTATCAAATTTTAAAATTTTAACCAATAAATCAATTCTGTGTTTATGTATTAGTATACTATGTTGGACATTAGGTGTATTCTTAGTATTTCTACATCTGCCAGTGTATTCATTGTCAAAAGGTACAACGCCAATGGAAGTATCATTCATGTTAGGATTAACTGGAGCCTGTGGTTGTTTTTCAAGAATGGTAACTGGTTTGGCAGCAAATAGTAAAAATGTAAATGAACTTGTTGTGTACAGTGGAAGTTTTGTTCTTTTAGGGATTGTGTCCCTTTTGTTGCCGTTATATGGCGCCACATATGGTGGGCAACTGGTATTTGCTGCAGTTTTAGGAATGTATTCAGGGAATTGTTATGGGATTTTATCATCTATAAATATTATGTTTGTTGGAATAGAAAACTTGGCAGCGTCTTACGGAGTGGAAATGTTCGTACATGGTTTAGGAGCGTTAGTCGGTCCACCGATTGGAGGTAAACAAAGAAGCATGATGAATTTTCACATGTATTTTAACGTCAAATCTGGCCTTTAATTATAATTTATCAATATTTATGTTGCAATTAATCTCCGTGGCATGTGATACCTTGTTCCATTTCCGGTGTTGTAATGAATCTTAAATTTCAATTTAGCCCTGATATCGTTCAAGTCTACAAGTCTATGACATCCTGTTTTCATTTCACGAAAGCGCGTGCTTATGGGCCACAGAACTTCTCCCCGCATAGGTTTGAATCAAGATTTGGCAGATCCTAAAGTTTGTCGGTTTGCTTGAATTGATTGATTCGATATAAGTGAAAACAATCTTCACTTTGGCGTAAATCACAATTAATCAACCCTTCACCACTTTTTTACTTTAGACATTGTGTCTGTTGGCGTTGATATCTTGTATTTTTCCGGTGTTGTATCGACTCTTAAGATCAGAATGTGTCCTGCCTTTGCGTAAGTTTATGAATTGTTTTTTTTTCTCCATTTCTTGCATTCAGCAATGTTTTGAAATTTATCTTACCTGGTCCTATGTCGATCTAAGTCACTCATACTGTTTAAGCCAGTCAATACTCTTACTCGAGACAGGTACCGTTTTTAACAACCATGTAATAGATAACTTGAAAAGACAAAGCAAACACCGTATATAAAGTAATGATGACGACAAAACTCTACCGGAAGTCACGTGTCAAATTTAGTATTTGAGGTTATATTGAAAATATTTAGACTAATTTCGTTGTAGATTATATTCTTTAAAACGATATGAAGCCCCAAAAAGTTCACACTTGGCAAACGAAGAAAGCCCTTGTAGCTCCATTGTAAATTTTTCGGGTACATGTCCTTCGTAAGTCGTAAATAAGGTCGGCAACACCGAGATGTAAATCAACTTATTCAATTATTGTTCCAGCAGACCTCAGATTCAGTTATCTCCCTTTGTTCATATAAAATAAATATGAGTATAAAAGTACAAAACTGTTTTATTCTATTGTATAACAGGTGCTATAGTTGACGGAGGTGGAACGTATGAACAATCCTTTTTTGTAGCAGGTATGTTATTCTGACTTGTAGTAGGTATGTTATTCTGACTTGTAGCAGGTATGTTATTCTGACGGTTGTTTCCCTTTTACAAACACAATTCACGAAATGAGTGTGCAATTTAAACACACACTCTCTCTCTCTCTCTCTCTCTCTCTCTCTCTCTCTCTCTCTCTCTCTCTCTCTCTCTCTCTCTAAAGTAGCTCTGACCCTAAAGAAACATTTGATCGATTTGAAAAAATAATAATACAAGAAATACAGCGTTTCTTCGGATGACGTGTCACGTGACTTTTATCACGCGTTTTTGATGACAAATTGAAAAGATTTCTACCAAAAATGTTATTTAAGAATCTTTTAGGTTTTTCAATTGTAAGGCGATTAAAAAACATTCAGTTAAAAAATCGCCGGAAACGTCGCTGTTGTGATGGCTGCACGGTGAATCTGAGTGACCGAAATTTTAGATTTTTATCATTTATAAGATTTATTTTGGTATACATGTATTTTGTGCAATATCAAATGAAATAACTCAAATAAAATAAAAATCAAGCAGTCTAAAGATAGTTAAAGACGTATATTCTATTTTACGTTTCCCCTAGTAAAGAGGCTTCTTGTTATTGCTCCCGACTAAAATATCCAGAAAATCTTTATAAACTCTAATTTAGATCTTGAGATGTCATTTAATCTATTCATTTCAAACAATTAAATTATTTGATACAGGTATAAGCTAAAAAAATGTATGTAAAAAAGTTAAAATAACGACCTATTACTATCACCATGCAGTATATCATTGTTGACATTTTTGTTATGCCCTAAAATCAAGGCTGGTCACATGAATCAGGTCGAGATTAAAATCCGAATTGGCAAGGAATGAATACATCCGCGAAACAGGAGAATGGAATTCGCCAGTGTACCACGTGATCAATACCTCTTAACGTTTGTGCGGAATGAAATGGATAACGTCTACGTCAAATATTCCCGAAAAAAACGTCGTTATTACGGGAAAAAGTAACTTTATGCGATTCCGTTGTCAATAGAAATAATTGTCCCACACAATTATTTCTATGAGGTATCACGTGATACACTGGCGAATTCCAGTAGATTGCTAGACGCACTATCATCATTAAAAGCGATCTATTGTATTTATGTTAGTCGAAGTTTAGTTGAATTTATCGTAAAAAAAAAAAATAAATAAAAAAATCTGCTTGAAAAATTTCCAGGATATGTGAAGGCGTTTTAGATTGATTCAAGTTTTTACAACGAAAAACTACCCCCGTGTTACCTATATTCGGGATAACCCGTTTTCGGGAAGTTTTTTATTTTTGTTATATTACGCGACAACCAAAAGTGATGACGTCATTAATCAAAGGCCTGACAGCTCGACGCTTGAAGTAAATACCAGTAATAATAATGATTCGTATTGCATCAAGTAAGGTAAGTAATCATCGACCTATATGTTCACATGTATATATAGCACCTTTTGGTTAATGCAATTTTATCCCCCAACTTTAATCAAGACTCCTATTCCCAGTGTGCATTACATCAACATTCAACACATCACGTCTGTTTCCTTGACAATTATGTAAACTTAATAACGTGACAACCAAAGGAAATTCCATTTCTTTTGACAACAATACGGAGGCCTTATAGTGTCATACTCTTATGTTTGAATTGTATTAAAAGCGAAAATTTTTCATGTATGATTAAGGGTTACTCTATATCTGTATATCTGTGTTTACCTATAAGAATTTTTATTTTAACACCATCACAATAAATTATTAGAACCTTAAATTGGTACCGGCAATAAATTTTTAAAATAAATATAAATAAATGTTAATTAACACACCAAAAAAAAAAAAAAAAAACTAAAAATAAATAATAATAATAATAATAATAATAATAAAAAGGAAAAAAAATTATATTAAAAAAAATTAACACTTCATAATATATTTTTTTTTATAAATTTTTAAAACGACTGTAATCTTCAATATATATATATATATATATATATATATATATATATATATATATATATATATATATATATATATATATATATATATATATATATATATATATTTATTTCTTTAAGAAATCTGCTGCATTTAAAAGAGTTCGATACAGGAATTATTCAGCCGAGAGCTTAACTAGCGCTTATATAGAAGTTAATGATGGGTTACTTACAGCGGCTAAAGCAGCTAGGAAGTATAATATTCCTGATCAGACTTTGTGGGACAGAGTATCAGGGTATATAGATGCAGAGTCATTTAAATCTGGTCCAGACCGTTTTTAATGTTGAACAGGAAGCTAAATTGGTAAATCATAGTCTATTGGATATGGCTATACCAGAGCAGACGTATTGGACATAGCCACAGATTATGCAGTCCAGCTTGGTTTAAGACCCAGTGACAAGCCGTTGTCCTTCAAATGGTTTTATGGTTTGTTGGATAGATGGCCAAAGGATCTAAAACTATGGCGCCCTAAGACTATTTCTGATTTTAAGAGCAAAGCCCACATCCAGAGAAAGCTTTTCAAAATATTTTGAAGAACTGCATAAAATTCTTGAAAAGTATGAACTCTTGGATAAACCACAATGTATCTATAATGTAGATGAGAAGGGTATTACTCAAAATGTAAAACCTCAGCAAGTTGTAGGATAGAAGACCATGTACCACATGTTTTAATGTCTGAGAAGTCTGGAACAACTACAATCATTGGGTGTGGTAGTGCCATAGGTCACCAAATTCCCCCTTCTTTGTTTTTCAAGGTGCTAGAATGAGACAGGAGTTGCTTGAAGAAGCTGTTCCTGGTACAAATGGTGAAGTAAACCAGTCAGGGTGGTCAAATTCTGTTATATTTAAGTCATATCTAGTAAATCATTTTATAAATTTTGCTGCAGGGAACTTTAATGATTATCAGAAACTTTTGTTGATGTATGATGGATATAGGACTCATATTACACCAGTCATTATTGACTGGGCCATTAGCAAATCTGTAGTACTTTTTGTATTACCACCTCACACTACCCATGGACGTAGGTTGCTTTGGTCCATTTTCCACAATTTTTTCGGCAGCATGCACCAAATATCAACGCACAAATTCAAGAGTTGTCAATAGATATAATATCTGTTCTCTTGCTTGCAAAGCTTATTTATCAGCCTTTTCACCAGTTAACTTACAGTCAGCTTTTCGTAAATGCGGTATCTACCCTTTCAACCCAGATGTCATTAACACCTCTCTGTTTACTATATCAGATAATATTAGAAAATTGAGTGAAGTTAACTGCTCTAAACATACTGGCCAGGAAATAAACCAGTATGACTTGAACAAGCAAACAGCAGATGTAGAAATGATACAGCTAGATGAAGGCACTGTACAACCAGATCTAGATATGGTACAGCCTAGACTTGCTGAGACATGGTACAATCAGCTCTAGACAATACACGGCCAAATACAGGTATGACTCACCCAGAGGGAAATGCTGCACCAGCAGATGGAGATGTGATTACAGACTTTTTAAGCAAGGCTCAGAAGGCACCTAGTAAACCTAAACCTAAACCAAGACGATCAATTTACAAAATTCTAGCAGGAAAGGAAATAACAGAACCAGAAACAAGAACAAAAATCTTAGATTATCTAAACGAAACTGCAAAATCTAAATCGAAATCAGTTAAGTCTAAACCTAGAAATAAATCAGCCTCTAAAAAATTGAAAAAAATCAGGTACTTTAGCACAAGCTGACACCTCTGTCACATCAGAAGCAGTACAGGATTCTCCTCAGCCAGGGCCCTCAGGAATACAGAAAATCATTTAGTCAGATGATCATGGTGACAGTGACTCTGATTCACAAACTTCTGATGATGAGAAATGCTGTGTCTGTCTTTTGTTTCAACCTAAAGAGCTAAAACATTGTTTGTCTGTTGTATTTACAAAATGGGGTGCTTGTGATTTTGATGGTTGTAAACACTGGACACATCTGAAGTATTGTTGTGATGTCAGTGTGTTAAGGCGACATGACAAATTCTATTGTCCTATCATGGCCTTCCATGCAAACAAGCAGAGGAGTAACGATATTGTGAAACTGCATCAACCTGTAAATATGTTTTGTGTCAATTAACTTAATTTTGGGAGAAAATTATTGAATGTGTTAAATATTTACATTGACCAGTTTGTATTATGCCAAATAACTTTTATTAACTTAACTATGATATCATGAAAACTATGATTTCATTTACCATATGCAGTGTGTGTGTGTGTGTGTGTGTGTGTGTGTGTGTGTGTCTTGCTAATCAGCTGCTGATGTAAACATATTGTAAAATGAACTTCATTGTTTGGATTTCCTATTCATTTAGAGTTTAGCATAAAAAACATTACACACGGTCAAATTTACAAATAATTTTTAAGTTTCTTTCTTTAAATTTCGGATCCCATTCACAAATAACTTGTACGTCATCTACAAAATTACTTCCGACTGGTCTGTCATACATTTCTTATTTTTCAGGCTGTTTATTGACGTCACAGGTGAATTCCCGAATATAGGTGACGTAATA
The DNA here is from genome assembly GCA_029721355.1 of Tegillarca granosa. Taxonomy (NCBI): domain Eukaryota; kingdom Metazoa; phylum Mollusca; class Bivalvia; order Arcoida; family Arcidae; genus Tegillarca; species Tegillarca granosa. Next base: position 39,974,114 of record CM056605.1, read on the forward strand.
CACAAGTACCCAAATAAACACACTAACATATTGGCGTTCGTAGCCTAGTAAAACTTTTGCTTGATTAATCCATTAGTATGTAGTCGAAATCTATAATATCTTTTTATTTATTTGATACAAAAGAATCCACCGTAGATCGCCCTTTTAATTTTGAAAAATTAAAAAAAAAAAAAAAAAAAAAAAAAAAAAAAAAAAAAAAAAAAAAAAAAAAAAAAAAAACGCTTATTTTCCCGAATATAGGTAACACGGGGGTAATACATGTAATCCTTCTCCTCCCTTTAATCTTTTTTGGCTAGTTTTATCAAATATATAACAAATACCTGCTAAATTTTGAAGTGCCAGATGTGCGCATTTCGGAAAATCATTCCTCATCAGTGACACTAGGGGCCGAAAAAGTTGATAGACCAAAAAACATACGCCAAACAGTTGCAAATTAATGAATCTATAGTTCCAAAAATATGTGAATCCAAATCCAGCTAAGGAATGTTTTGCAGGAGAGAACAGACCTTGGTTTTAAATAAACATTATTTTTCATACTTTATCATGCAGGTTCTGCCATAATAGCTGGGGAATTTTTGGTATGTGTACAGTATTGTTTAAAAACCAGCATAGTGAAGGAACTAAAGAAACCATTGAATATAACATGGAGGTTAACAACGAACAAGCGGAAAACAAAGAAACAACGTAATTGCTAAAATGAATAACGGTGTCAATAAGTAATCCGGAGATTTACTTTAGGGGATGCCGGATGCTGCAGAGAAAATAAATTTTAGAGAGGAAAATAGTATTGAGTATTGTTATGACATGACATTTAATTCAGTAAAAAAATAATTAGAAAATGAAAATTTGAAAATAATTATAAATAGAAAAAACTTATTAATGGATCATTTATCATTCATTTATCATCCATAACATAACTTATGGCTCATTTTTCAAGGCAAGGAAGACCGCTTCGGGGACTAAGCAGAAGATATTTTTAATACATAATGCTGTAGAAAAAAATCACGAGTCTCGATGTAAATTTTGATTAGTACGCTGTTTATCCATGTCAAACTATCAACTGTTATTACCAAATATTTTACTATCTACTCTTGAGGGGAAAAAAGCTAGAAGCTAAAGGCTAGGGCGTGCAAGGCCGTCGATGGGCAGGTTAGGAACGTGCCAGGATTAAATTGGCTTTGTAACACCCGTAATATTCTTGTAGCAATAAAATTATCATACTTCGTTGGGGTGGAGTTTGTCGGCGTATTATGTGACTAACATCGTTTTCGGAATGACATGTAAAAAATTTGCGTGTATGATTTATTGAAATAGTAAAGAGTCTATCGATGGAGTTTTACGCCCAGGTCAAATTTCTTTCACTTAAATCGCATTGATCATTTTATAAAATGGTAGAGAAAACGCCAAGCTTCAGCAGACGAAATGACAAACTTTCGTTCGAGAATATCTGTCCTGAATGGTTTTATAACCCTGGCAGTGAGAAGCGTTGTTATCCAAAGAGCGATTAAGACCACTTGGCCATCAAATGCTTGTATTTTAGATAAGTAAATGGAGAGGCACTAGAGTTTGGTAATTCGAGTGGTATAGTTCGGTAAAATGGGCATCAGTTTGGTAAGTGGAATGATATATTTTGGTACATTGAGCTTCAGAGTTTGGTAAGATGGGTATTTGAGTTATGTATATCGAGTTATTTTTAGATTAGTAAGGCGGGCAATAGCTAAATGAGAATTAAATTTTTGAAAATTGTTGACGGTCGAGCGCTGGATTTTGGTTAGTCGAGCAGTTAAGTTACACAGGTCAAGTAATAGAGTTTTGACACCATCTCGGTTTCTCGGCAGTAGAACGTCTGCTTCGGGAACAAACCTATCTGGGTCATAAATAAGACTTAAATTTTTGAGTTACTGATGCTTTGTCTGGTCCTTGGCATTAGGAAGACGGAGTATCGACTTGTTAACTTGTTGCTAAGCTAACGTGAGTTACGGGATGGATTGCAACATTATCCTAGCACCTTAACAAAAAGTAGTCAAGGATGCGCACAATATAAACTCGCAAAACACATGCATACAGGAAGTTTTCTCAGATCAATCCTTGCTTTTGTCGCGATAAGCTGAAAAATTGCTGATGTGACGTTAAACAACATTTCAACTAATAACCAATTACTACAGTTTTGTGAGTAGTGTAGAGTATTTAGTCTAGTCTAGTTAACGGAGGGTTAAAGACTGGTTAGTACGGCACTAGAGTTTAGTATTTCAGGCGCTATGATTTGCTAAAAACGCTACCATTGGATAAATAGCGTCAGAGTTTGTTAAATTTAGCGCTAGAGTTTGATTTGTTCGGAACTTCTTCTTAGTTAACCTAGCGCTATGTTTTGTAAAAGAGTGCTTACATTTTATACATGGAACAAGACAAAGGTTGGTTGTGTTTGGTATGTTCAGCACTGGGTTTTAGTAATTTAGCGCTTTTGTAAACACTGCATTAAGCGCTAAAGCTGTATACGTTGTATACGTATAACTAGAGTTTGGCGTCGAATTCAGTGAGTTAATTCGTGTATTAGATTTTGATAGAATTGGTGCTCTAGTTTTATTAGTTTAGCAAGAGTTAAATACGTTCAGAGATTCGGTTTATTCTAAATAAATAATAAATAAAAAAATAAATAAATAAATAAGTAAATAAATAAGTAAATAAATAAAACCGAGAAAAAATCGAAATCTTAAACAAACATGAAAGCTTCCGGTTAACATTTCGCTTCCCTACGCATGCTTGTCATCTTTAGTTTTAATAGAATAATATGGAGCTCTTACGGTTATGGTGGACGAGTGGCCTAAAGCGCACGCTTATGGATCACAGTGCCTGGGTCGAATCGAATCCCACTAGGGACAGATCCTAGTGAGAGAAAGTTTGTCAGTTCGCTTGCCGAAGGTCGGTGGTTTTCTCCGGGCACTCCGATTTCCTCCACCATCTCAGAACTGACCGCCTCGAAATAAGTGAAAGAATATTGACTGGGGCGTAAAACACCATTACTTCACCGAACTTTACTCGTACAGTTATGAATTAGTAAGTTACTTATTAATCGTTTGCCCGTGTTACATTGACGGCAGGAAGATTTGATTTGATTTACTGAGGTTTTACGTTCCAGTTAAGAACATTTTATTTATATCGAGACGTTACCAGCTATATATGAAGTGCACAGGAACTTTTTTGATATCTAAAAAATAATAATAAAACCCCTTAATCCTACCATAAAACAAGGTGTTCTGGCTGACAGAAGAAGACAACGAGTTATAAATAAATAAATAAACAAATAAATAAATAAATAAATAAGTTTATGCGTACGATTAAAAACTATTTATTGATTCTAGCATAATAATCAAGAACGACCGTATACTGTAGCACAAGATAATAAATTCGTATTATTAGTACTTAATAGTATTTTCGTGTCATAAGTACTAAAGAGTACATCCATATCTTAGTACTAAATAGTACATCCATATCTTTAGTACTAAATAGTACATCCTATCATTAGTACTTAGTGGTATTTCGTGTCAGTGGTACTTAATACTTGTAGAAGATTCGTAGTTTTAAATAATAAAATGCAATAAAATTAAATGATAAATAATGTGAAAGTTAAAAGAAAGTAACTGACCACATTTTAGTTAGTTTCTAGGAGACTTGCTTCTTAGTTTCCCCGGACTTAGTATCTGCGGACCTTGTTTCTTATTTAGAGTTTTTGCTGCAATCGATTTAAGTTCATCCCGGGTCAAAGGTCGATCAATATCATCAAGAACATCCGACAATCTATCTTCCTCTTCCCATGTATTGGGTGCAGGGACAAATAACGGGGGTGGGTATTCTACCTTCATACCTTGTTGAGTTGCCGGAGGAGTTGGGTCGCCTTTTTTCTCTTTTTTCTCCGGGGACGGTGGGAAGTTCCTCAGATGTATATACTGTTGAATCTGTAACAGTTCCATTGTTCTGTGTTCTATAATCCCCATGTACTGTAAAATATTTTTCTCGGTAATCCCGGCATCACATCCGAGCATATCACTGATAGAAGATGGGTCACAGTTTATATTCTTGAACAAGGAACCCACGCCACTCTTTAGCTGGTCCAATACTTTATTTATACTTCTTATCTTTTCTTCTGCTTGTTCTTTCTCTATCCTAGCTTTATCCGCTTTACCTTCCATTTCCTTTAACATTTTCTTTCTATCTTCTTCCAATTTTATATCCTCCTCTTGGAATTTTTCTATCTCTAACTGCATTCCGTTAATTTCATCTTGTAAGTGCTCCACTTCGTCATTTAATTCATTTACATAATTATAAAGAGCAAAATTTTCATTTTCTTTCTTGATAAAATCTTTGACAATCGTATCTATATCATCCATGCCTGTTATTTCTTGAATTCTTTCGAATGCCTCTTCATAAGATTCTATTTGTAACTTCTCCGCATCGGAATCTTTATCGCCAGCATTTTTCTTCTTTTTAGCATCTTCTTCCTCCTTATATTCGGTTCTGTCATTAGATTTGACCATCATGAATTCTTTCAATTTATTGTCATGATCTATAATCCTCAGTAAATCCTTCATTTCGATCTCATGTTGACAAATGTCTTTTTCACTTCGTTCTTTCAATGCTATCATTTTTGTCTGGGCTTCATCACGCTCTTCATAAGCTTGTGAAGCCTCTCCTATAACCTCGTTCATTTCAGATTTTATACATTCCAGTTCTTTTGTTAGTTTCTTATATAAATTATCAAACACGCCCTTTTCTTGACGCAGATGATCGATCTCCTGTCGCAGACGACAATTTACCGCTAATTGCTGATTGAACTTTGTGATGGATTTGTCAAGCCTGTTTTCCATTACCCGTATTTGTTTTTGTATCGCCATTTCTGTTGTTTCTTCATTAACTGTGGATTTTTCTTTTGTTTGTCTCATTATTCTTTGTTCCATTTTCTTGAGTTCATTATCCAATTCTGTTATTCTTTTCTTCTGTAATTCCGACTGACTGTTATACAAATCTAAGTTCTTTATAAGATCCATTAGTCGGCTTGTATCATTGACATCTTTTTTGTAGTTTTTGTCACTTTGAGCTAAGTATAACACAGTGCCCATTTCCCTATTTTCGGCTAATAAATTTTCTATTTCCGTTTCCTGTTTACGAAGTATGTTTGAGGATTCTTCTGCGTATGCTTTTCTATCGTTTTCCATGACTCTGAGTTGACGTTGAAGTTTTGCCAATTCAGCTCTTTGTGACCCCTCATCTGCCATATCGTCAACGGGTTCTCGTTGTGCGGTACCGCCCCGGCGCATTTTCGACATTTTTCAGATACAAAAATCACTTCCCTTCCATACAAAGTTTCCAATACTAATAAAACTTCAAACAGAAAATGTGTTTTCTTGTTTCAACGTCATGGTTACTGTAATGACGTCATAATGTACTTGTATCCTGGACGACCATTAATATCAGCGAAAGTTACTTTTATCTCGTTAGCAGGCATGTAAAAGAAATATGCATGATTACAGGTAAAAATGGAAAATTTAAATGAACATGGGACTTTTCTCATACACTGCCATGTGTTGTTTTTTAGGTCATTCAAAAGTTGTTAAAAGTTGTTTAATAATAATAATATTATTAATATTAATACATGTAATAATAATAATAATTCTCTCTTCCTTTAAACATTATAAATTAACCTTTACAAATTTACGAACATCTATTTCTTTTGGATTGTCAATTTATTTATTTATTTATTTATTTATTTATTTATTTATTTATTTATTTAGTGTGTGTCAATAAAAACAGGCGCGATTTGAAGATTTTTGCCATTACTTAAAAACTTAAAAAAAACATAATAAACTAAAACCAAAAAAAAAAAAAGGATTTGAAATATCTAGAAGCTCCTAAAGTCATATATATTTCAAGGCTCACAGAATGGTTTAAAGTGAGATTTACCAAAGTGATCCAAATTATACCTAGAAGCTGTAAGTTCGATACATCGATATCTAGATTCGCGGTTTAATTTATTCCGTAGAGATCTTGTCGCTATCCCAAAACGTTTTCGTAAAAATGCAACTTTTAAACGACTGTACCAAGGAGGTCCAAATTTTGAATCTAGATATCCAGAAGCGGTAATAACGTTATACCTAGGGCTCCATATTTGTGATATCGATATCCAGAGGCGTGCGTTAACGATTTTAAAAAATAAATAAACGAAATTTTAAAAATGAATGAATAAATAAATTTAAAAAATAAATAAATAAATAAAAAATAAATAATAATAATAATAATAATAATAATAATAATAAAAATAATAATAATAATAATAATAATAATGATAATGATAAACAAATAAATAAATAAATAAATAAATAAATAAATAAATAAATAAATAAATAAATAAATAAATTAATTAATTAATAAAATTCCCCTTTTCCTTACTGTTTCTGGTAAAACTGCAATTTTGTAAAGATTATACCTAGGAGCGCCAAATGTGTTATTTTATATCCATATCCAAAGGCGCGCTTGCATGATTTTGGTAGAGATTTTATCGCTGTCCCTCAGTGTCGTTTCAGGTAAAATTGTACTTTGCAACAAATATGCCTTGGAGCTCCAAATATGATACTAGTATATCCAGAGTGGCGCTTAAACGATTTTGTAAAATAAAATTTAATTGATTAATAAATTAATAATAATAATAATAATAATAAAAATTGTAACTTTTAATCGGCTGTGCCTAGGAGCTCAAAATTTCTTATGAAGATACCCAGAGGCGCACTTAAATGATATTCGAGATTTTTCCGCTAGCGTTTACCGTTTGCGGAAAAATTAAAACTTTATAACGGACAAATTTGGTATACCGATATCCAGAGGAGCGCTTTAACAAGTTTTTTTTTCATAATTGTCAATACTCTTCATCGTTTATCGTTCCTAGGAGCTTCTTATTCCGGTCGATCCGTTACACATATCTAAGGGCTCAGTGAATGGTTTAAAGTGAGGCTTACCAACGTGCTCGAAATTAAGATTAAACATTTTTGATAAAAATTCCCGTATTGTTCTGTCATATTGTAAATTCTTGAATATTTCATTCAGAAAATTCAAAAATTTATAATATGACAGTTCAACAATGGAGAATATATAAAGTATCGCGCTAGTGAACAAAATTACACATATGGTTCGGTGCGACTATTTTACTTTTTATTAAGTATCATGTTCTGGCCAGCGATGCCAGACCTTAAACTGATGAAAGTGCAAAATAAAAAATAGTGACCATCAAAGCACGTGATTCTCTATAGCATTTATCAAGCTCCGAAACGTTGCTAATTTTTTAACTCAGTATGTTCCGAAAGGCTGTCTGCAGCTGTCATAAAAAAGGTACGGATGTTGGATGATGTTCGGAGCTTGGGCAATCTTGCCGATCTGCTTTATTTTCACTTGACATGAAATCTCATTTAAGTTGACGTTATACCTTAAAATGTGTATTGGTTGCATCGTTCGCTGGCGAACCGCGAAACGAATTGTTTATTATATATTTTTTTCCACAAAGTGAGTGATCTAAAGTGCGCACTTACGGATCATGGCGCTTTTAATTGCGTAGGTCCGAATCCCTCTCGCGACATTTAAAAGTGTGAGAAAGTTTGTGATTTCGCTGGCCAAAAGTATGTTTTTCCACTCTGACTACTTCGATAAAAGTACAAAAAAGTCTTGACTGGGACGTAATCTAACTCACATACTCCACTTAAATTTTGCACACCGTGATTATTTGAATCTGGTGTAACATTTTGAAGCATACGCAGTTCCAGGATTATAAAAAAACGACCTTCTTCTTTGGTGTAAATCGGTGCTTAAACTTATTCCACTTTTCCAGTGTAGATAAAATTTTACATACAACCAAAGTTACATCTGCAGTTTTTAATCGTTGCAAAATTAATTTCTGCTGAGTCAGCGATACTTAAATGTCGATGGTTGTACATGTGCCAATTAATATATAAAAATTGTGTAAAAATCTTAAGTGAAAACAAATTTAAAAAGAAGAACAAGAAGAAGAAGAGAAATAAAAAAATGAAGGAGTGAATTAAACCACTGTATTAATAAAGTTAGTTTTTATATGTTTTAATTTTTTTTATAATAATTAAAATTATTTTCAATTCAAAAATGACATAATACGAAACAAATTCAGAAATATTAGCCATGACACTTAGTCAACAGTGTCTGATTTGATGTATTTAAAGGAATCAACTGAGTGGTTGCCTTTTCAGCTCAAAAATCGCTCATCAGTTGCCAGTAATTACAAAAGCACATTGCCGCCAGGATATTTCAATTTGAATTAAAGTTTTAAAATGGCTTCCGTCAGTCAATAACAATGTCAAAAGGCGTAATCTTCTTGTGTAGTTTAAGCAATGTGGAAATTTAATAATCATATATAATGGACATTTTGGATCTAGACTCCGAGTAAAAGCCATTCAAAGTTTAATAATTCATTTTGAATTCAATATTTATAACCGTAATAGACAGCTGATTATGAAACCGTCGTCTATTTTGAATAATTTAAGGCGTACTATTTGAACACATAACTTTAGGTAAGTTTGAAACATGAGGTTTAAAATACCTTCAATGATCAATTATAAATAATAATTGAATACTGTATTGAATATGATTATTATGTTTTTATTTGTTTTTAATAATAATAATAATAATAATAATAAAAATGATGATGATGATAATGAATAATAATAATAATAATTATAATAATAATAATAATAATATTGTTGTTGTTGTTATTGTTGCATCATCATCATCATCATCATTTATTTATTTTGCTATTTTTACAACATACTTATTCATTAATTCAGCGAAATTAAATTTTATGTCACTGATTCATTTCTGCGTTTTTTTTACTTAATAATTTACAAATTTCATACTAGATCCTAGAAATACTGAGTGTATAAATTATATTTATCAGAAAAAAAGAGATTTGTCTTTGGTCTATAAAATGATCGACAGGATATCATTTAATCAATATAATAAATATCTATCACAACCTATCACAACTTTTTTTACATGAAGACAGATGAATGGGGTCGACTTTATTAAGTAACGATATCCTTAAAATGTATGACGTATTTTTAATCTTTCGAACGTTTGCACGGGATAGAATTTTCCAGAATTTTCAAGCGTTCACCTAACTGAGGAAAAACGTGCAGTCAGGTCAAACTAGTGACTGCACGCCCAGGTTTATTTCCTTTTTGATGTCTTCCTGATAAACTGCCTTTAAGGCACACTTTTTCGCGGTGGAAGCCCTCTATAGGTGAGTTTAACGACGATGTAAATGACATTTATACATTTATTTTGTATGAGCTTCGTTTTTCGTTTTAGTTTCCTTAGGCCCATCCAACACGATGATGGTCGATTTAGGACATGATCAGTTGGTGGTGGTAAAAGGACACGATGGCCAGATTCTACAATTATTTTTCCATAGGCTTACATTATAACATAATAAGGAATTAAAATAACATTAAGTATCAGTGGGGGTTAAAAGTTGGTATCAAAATGTTCGTCTAAATGAGCTGAATAACATATCAAAAGCTCGACATATGTCGACCAGAGAAATTTTTCGCTACCTTAGCAACAAGTAAACAGACTGTGTATGAATCCAATGTCAGATTAAAAATGGCTGTATTCATGGCACTTTACTCATCATGTCCCACCTCCTTTTCAAGGTGCACCACACTCTTGACTCTGGCTGTTTCTTCAAGTTTAAGGTTCACCCTTTCCATACATGTCTTTATTTCATTCAAACTGACCACACAGATCTTGAGAAAAAAAATGAAAAAAAATACTTTTAAAAAACACTGGTACTACATTCGTGGGGGAGGAACCTTTGACCTGGAAGTACTAGACTCATGCCTGTCAGATTTTCAGTTTTCAACCGAATCAATTCAAATTTTCACAAGTTATTTAGATGTGTTTATACATTTGTTAATGAAAATTTCAAGTGATTCTATTGTCAAATGACTTTTTTAAAGTCTGTTTTCCACACCACCTGTAAACTGACTAAGATAGAAAAATTGGTTCAAATCTCACTAATGGGGCTAAATTGATATTGGGCAAAAAATTAATACTTTTTCCAACAAACCAACTTGATTTATGTGTGATTTTTAGCACAAATAAAGTCTCTTTTATTCACACCATTCAAATTCTGAATTTGTACAATTTCATATTTTTCACTTATTTTTAATAATTTTTAATATTTTTTAAATATTAAATTTTTTTTTTTTCAAACTTTAACCAATCATATCTCAAAACTGAAATGACTGTGCCTGTCAAATGAATTAACATACAGTAGCCCAGTCTTAAGTGTCTTGACTTGTATATTACATAACATTCCTCTAGCTGTCCAATTAACAACAGCTGAGTCTAGACAGTCAAGGGGACAAAACTCTACCTTGACACATGCCAGTGTCCAGGTTATGTATATTGGCTCTGACTTAGCCATGAAGCAGAGGATGGCAGTTGGTGTGTGACAATTTACAGGAGATACCTATGGCTAACTGACAATATGCAACCACAACAGTTAAATAGAGGAAATGTGGGGGAGGCTGGTCATTCAAGTTTTGAGACTGCAACATGAAGGGTGATAAAGGGCGTAAAGTTACACAGTTTAAGAAGAACCAGACTGGTCCTAATAGAAGATACATAGCAAACCTAGATGTCATGGAGACTGATTCTGAACCAGTTCCAAGTACATCATCTGGATCCACTGGGTGGAAAAGGCTATCTTCAGATATGTACTCCATGGTAACCAAAACAGGATTGGATGGTGAATGTGTTACTGTTCCAGACTGTGAAGGAAACACTGGTACTGCTAAGATACTGCGACCCAAGTCTTCTTCCTGTGATCCTGACCTGAAACAGATGAAAAAAGAAGATGAGATAAAAGGCATGAGACTTGTAGATAATGAAGAATTACTAAAGATGATGAATGATGTCTACAGATACCACACAGATGAAGCAAGTGACTGTAGCAACCCAGATTTCACCATAGCCAAGCAGACCAAATGGGGAATATGCTGGAAGTACACACTGATGTGTAAAACTTGTAAGTTCCAGTCAGCTGAGTACAAACTCTACAAGGAAATCAAGACAAACCTACCAGGGAGCAACCCAGCTGCACCAAACTATTCCTTAGCTATTGGACTTCAAGACACACCAATAGGAAACACTAAGGCCAGACTACTACTTGCTTCAATGGATGTACCACCCCCAGCCATACAAAGCATGCAGACTACATCAAACAAAGTTAGCAGGGCCACAACAGAATTGAACCAGAGGGACATGTCAGCAAAGATTCAACAAGTGAAAGAAATCAATGTGGAACGAGGAGTTGAAGATCCGTCTCAACTAAACATTTCAATGGATGTAAGATACAACTCTATACAGATCACAAGTAGAAGAAAACCAGGACAAAATGCATCTCAAGCCATTGGACTAGCAGTAGAGACAACCAGTGACAAGAAGTACATCATTGGTGCAGCTATACAGAATAAACTGTGCTGGAAGGGACAGTGGTTGAGGAATAGGGGATATGAAGTTACCTGTCCGGATGGCCATGAAGACTGTACATCAAACTTATCAAAGCCAGTTCCACTCTCAGAATATGAAATAGGAAAAACACTTGCTGAACAGTTTTTAATGGATGAAATCCACATCAAGTTTGCCACAACAGATTCAGATGGCAGGGGAGCAGCGGGACTAAATGATGTATTCAGTGAAGTAAATCAAGACTGGAGTGTGGAGAGACTTGCTGATCCAACACATGTGGCACAAGGACAGTTCAGAAAATGTCAATCAGCTAAATTTAGTGACCAGATGTTTGCCTGGAAAAGAACAAAGGCAGGACAGAGAGAAGCACAGTTAGACCTTAGTAAGGATGTAAAATCAAGATGCAGTATGATTTATAAGAAGATGATGCATGATTATGCAGGCAACATGACTGAAATAAAGAAGAAGTTACCAAAAGTAATGGAAGCCACTTTAAGATGCTATGCAGGGGACTGTTCTATGTGTAGAAGACATGCCATAGTATGTGAAGGAGGAGACCAAAAGAACTGGTGGAATAGATCTTTTCACTTGGCAACCAGCAAAATCAATCAACTAAATATGACCGACAAAGATAAAGACCTGATGTTGGAGATTTTAAAGATGCGGTTGAGTGAGGAGGCCTTCATGGACATGAGATTGAACACAGACACTCAAAAAAATGACGCAGTTAACAGATCACTCAGTGTTTCATTGCCAAAGAATGTGAACTTTTCAAGAAACCTACCAGGTAGAGTGGCTTCAACCATCCACAGAGTCAATAACACAACAGGAAAATCAACAATTGAAAAATGTACCAATGTTGGAATGGACCTCTCACCATTAGCCAAACACTCACTTATACAGATGGGAAAAGCAGAGGAATACAAGAGAGAGTACAACAAAAGACCTGAGGTGAAAAACAGAAGAATAAAACAACTTGGGAGAGACATCCATGCCCACAAGAGATATAAAGAATCTGGTGGAATTGAAACAGACTACAAGAAAGGACAGCTAGATCATACCTACTCCAGATGAAAGACAAGACAAGACAAGGCAAGGCAAGGCAAGACAAGGCAAGACAAGACAAGACAACAGAACACCAAACCAAACAAAAACCGCCCTTATAAGGGCGATCCATGTTCTTCGAAAAGATCTAAGTTGTAATCATATCATAAGGGAGGGTGGGAAAACCAGACGGTTGAACGGACGGAAGGACAGACGGACGGACGGACGGACAGACAGACAGACAGGTGTTTATACAAACTTACCTCAGGAAATGTGAAGGTCAAGGCGACAATCTGGCTCCCCACTGTGGTCTCTGGTACAATATCCAAGGTTCTTGCACTTCAGTCTGTAATTATTTACAATATGCCTCTCTAAATTGATGTGATCTGGATGAATACATCTACAATTATGGCATAGATGGGAACAGTCAAACCCCCTGGGCAGATCTACAAAATGGTGGTGCACCATGTAAGATAATCTGCTGGGCCTGCAATGGTTGACCCATCTCCCCGTGCCCGGGTGTTTAAAACAAACATTCCCATATTTATGCAAGGGGTCAAGGTCAACCCACAATCTACATTCTCCATTCGGTGCTGGAATGGAATTTTCAGTGAGTTTTCTTTGATATTTTTGAACAAATGCCCCCATTTTAACTTTTCATTTGAAAATGAGGCTGAAAGGGGGCCCCAGGGATACCCCATCCTAAAAAAATTGAAAAAAATTAAATTTAAATAAATTTAAATATTTTAAAAATATTAAAAATTTAAATTTTTAAAAAAATAAATAATAATATTAAAGTTCATTGTCTAGTGCACATATTGACCAAATTTCAGGGTTCTACATGAACAAACAAGAAAGATATGGCCCCTCATTGACAGGTACCCCCCCGCATCTGACAGGCCAGATTCTACAATTATTTTTCCATAGGCTTACATTATAACATAATAAGGAATTAAAATAACATTAAGTATCAGTGGGGGTTAAAAGTTGGTATCAAAATGTTCGTCTAAATGAGCTGAATAACATATCAAAAGCTCGACATATGTCGACCAGAGAAATTTTTCGCTACCTTAGCAACAAGTAAACAGACTGTGTATGAATCCAATGTCAGATTAAAAATGGCTGTATTCATGGCACTTTACTCATCATGTCCCACCTCCTTTTCAAGGTGCACCACACTCTTGACTCTGGCTGTTTCTTCAAGTTTAAGGTTCACCCTTTCCATACATGTCTTTATTTCATTCAAACTGACCACACAGATCTTGAGAAAAAAAATGAAAAAAAATACTTTTAAAAAACACTGGTACTACATTCGTGGGGGAGGAACCTTTGACCTGGAAGTACTAGACTCATGCCCGATGAATGATGGTAATTTTAGTTCTAAACTTGTTGATATGGTTTCATATAACGCAATAGTGTGTTAAAAGTTTATTTTCATTTCAGCATCGAACAGTCTGTATTCCAGGGAACCAGTAGTTACCTCCCTTCCCTGATAAAATTCAGTCAGGCCGGGACTCGAATCTGTGATCTATCGCACTTTAGACGAGTGTTCTAACCACTCTTAGCCAGACAGCTACATTCCTGCCTTGTAATTCTTGAGTGTTACATTGATCACATGTGAAACACTGGACTGATGGAGACACAGTGTGACAGTGAATTACACAAAACCTTCATAGAAAATCCAATTAAATTATGCTTGGTATTTTTTGATTGCTTGTTGTCTTTATGAATGAAGATTGCTATGTGCATCCAAGATAACCATAAAATATTTTTGTATGAAGGAATTTTGGCTGCTACTTGGATTTGTTGAAAAACAAGGAAAATGTTGGATTCTTTTGCATATGTGATGCAAAGTGTCACCAAAAACAACACTTCGGTGTAAACATCATATTTTTGACATGCAAATTTTTGTAGTTTATGTAAAGACAACAGTCGACATGCTACTACAGCTCTTTGAGAAGATCTGGGAACAGAAAGAAATACCAACAGACTGGAAAGATGGACACATCATCAAGCTGCCAAAGAAAGGAAACCTCAGCAGCTGTGAGAACTACAGAGGCATCACACTCCTGTCCGTGCCAGGGAAAGTGTTCAACAGGATCCTGTTAGAAAGGATGAGAGACGCAGTAGACGTCAGGCTCTGGGACCACCAGGCGGGCTTCAGGCAGGACAGATCCTGTACCGACCAGATCGCCACACTACGTATCATTGTCAAGCAGTTCCTGGAGTGGAATTCCTCGCTGTACATCAACTTCGTGGACTTCCGCAAGGCTTTTGACAGTCTCCACCGTGACACCCTGTGGCAGCTCCTCCAACACTATGGGATCCCATCCAAACTGACACAAATCATCAAGGAGTCGTACTAGGGGATAGCTTGTCAGGTCGTTCATGGAGGCCAGTTAACACGTCGCTTCGATGTAAGGACCGGCGTACGTCAAGGATGCCTTCTGTCGCCGTTCCTGTTCGTCTTCGCCATCGACTGGGTGATGAGGCGGACGACAGAGGGACAGAGGAATGGCATCCAATGGACCCTCTGGACTCAGCTAGACGATTTAGACTTCGCCGACGACCTCGCTCTGCTCTCCCACAATCGACAACAGATGCAGAACAAGACCTCAAGCCTGGCCTCCCACTCCTCCCAAGTCGGCCTTCACATCCATCCTGACAAGACCAAGATAATGAAGATCAACGCCTCCAGCTCAGAGGCAGTGAAGTTGCGAGACAACAACTTGGAAGAGGTCAAGTCCTTCACGTACCTTGGGAGCGTCATCAACCAGCAGGGAGGAACAGATGCAGATGTGAAGACCCACATCGGAAAGCAAGAGCATCTTACAAAGCCCTGAAGAACATCTGGCGATCCCACCTAATCTCATCTTGCACCAAAATCCGCCTATTCAATTCCAACATTAAATCAGTATTGTTGTATGGAGCAGAAACATGGCGAACAACAAAGACCACCATCAAAAAGGTGCAAACGTTCATAAATTCCTGCCTACGTGGAATACTGAAGATCCACTGGCCAGTTACAATCAGCAACAAAGATCTCTGGGAGAGAACTAACCAGATGCCAGCAGAAGAAGAGATCAGAAGAAGAAGATGGCGATGGATTGGACACACCCTGAGGAAACCACCGACCAACATCACCCACCAGGCCCTGACCTGGAACCCCCAGGGGAAGAGAGAGAGGCCGTCCCAAGAACTCGTGGAGAAGGGACCTGGAGGCAGATGCCAAGCAGACCGGCTGCTCCTGGGGGGGGGGTGCTGGAGCGGATCGCCCAGGACCGTGGACAAGGGCGGGTAGTTGTGGATGGCCTATGCCCCTCTAGGGGCCCAAGGCCTAAGTAAAGTAAGTAAGTAAGTAAATTTTTGTAGCAGAAATGTATTCCTTTCTACAGAAATATTGCATGGTAATCACTGATGTGCAGATTGATTTTCTGTTAATACTAGATTCAAGTAAGTAAAAAAAAAGTTACATTCATGTTAATTGGGTTGTCTATGAAAGTTGTATAATACACTGTCACAGACACCAAGACTTAACAGTAAATTACTTTAGATGGACTTAATGTAGCCAGCAAATGTCAGTTGACCACTTCTAAGGGCCACACTAGCTATTAACCTGTAGTGAAAAGGAGAAATAAATACAGGGTTGTATCATGGATCTAACTTGGGAACTCCCAGCACAAGTTAATGCTTATTAACAGAGCTTATTACTGTATCAAACATGCATGTATGTGGAAGAAAACAAAATGCAAATATTTTGCAGATTTCAAGTATTTGCTCCTTTACTTGAATGATCACAGTCATTGCTAAAAGTGAAAATGTCTTATTTTTGTATCCATCTTTGCTTTGAAATATATCATTTAACAAGATAAGATATTTTTATTGCAGTGTAGGGACCAAAATGAGCATATAATGATACAATAACGGACAGAAATCCAAATGACAAAACATGTAATAAGGATTAATCATAATCACTGCATATATTCCAATAAAATATTACAGGTCGAATATAAATAAATCTTTATCCTCAGTGTTAACCATATATATTTATCTAAATTATTAAGTACACATTAAGAATCTAACAGGAAAAAGAGGGAAAAAAAAAGAAAACTGAAACTAAAGCCAGGTACTTTCCTAACACTAGCAAGACACTAAAAAAAAAAAACTGAGCTTTCTGACCATCTTATATGTCTGGTCCGCTGTATTCCTAGGGCTCTCACCGGGCTTGATCTGGGGCCGAAATTGGGCCCCATTCCTAATGCAAAAAAGGCTGTTTTTTCCCCAAGTGGAACTTAATCTCTTACAATTCCAAAAAAAAAAAAAAAAAGAATTGTTCTGACATCATAATGATTTGTTTAGAAAGCTAGTTATTATATAAAATAATCTTTAATATATTAAATATAGTTATTAAAGCAATTATAAAATAGTTTTTAAACAAAAAAACCAGTCAAAACGACACTAATTTTTCCAATGCTAAGGGCCCCAGCCGCATTCCCAAAATGAGCTGTGAGAGCCCTGATTCCTCCTTTTTTTGGATTCGAATTAAATTGAACCATCTAGTTCTGCCCTGGGGCAAACTTCTTGATCCACCACTTCCCAGGATCAGATGAGCCATTAAATGTTAAAGAAAAGGGGGAAAAAATTGCAGCTGCCTAACTTGAACCCAGAACTTTCACAAAACTAGATGAGTTTTCTGACCACCAAGCAAGCCTGATCCACCACAAATAAAACAAAATGGAGTTTCAGCTTGATGTTAAAAATGGTTAAAATCTCAATAAAATGGTGGGATATTTTATATGACATAATGGTGACAAAAATTTGACTATGTACACATGTGTAGGTTAGTGCAGCTCAGTGACCAGCCCTCAATTTTGTCTACTAAAATGGTGGCCAAATCGACCTGGAATTGTGTCTGGCGACCTAAAATTTGTAAATGGTGGCCAGCTTGTCCACTTTAAATTTGAACTTTTGTGACTAGAGAACAGATATTATTTCTGTGTTACAGAATTTTCATGGTACTGTTGCAATATAATGATACTGTTCAGGCAATATAATGGACACTTTAAATCATCATTATTGTTATCAATAACACTAATGTAAATGATTGTAAGTCAATTTTTAAAATGTCCATTTTTGTTTTCCATCACTAAAAGTTGCCTTAATTTTTCATCATTTGGAAGAAAAGATTGCCTGCCCACTTGGAATTTCCACTGGCCACCAGAAAATTTAAATTGGTGGCCAGCTGGCCACTTAGTTTTGAAACCCACTTTGAGGGCTGGTGACGTGTTTGATTTTGCCTGAACACTGAGACCTAACTTTATTTATTAACCTGAACACTGAGACCTAACTTTATTTGTTAACCTGAACACTGGGGCCTTACTTTATTTGTTAACATGAACACTTGGGCCTAACTTTATTTATTAACCTGAACACCGGGGCCTAACTTTATTTGTTAACATGAACACTTGGGCCTAACTTTATTTGTTAACCTGAACACTGGGGCCTAACTTTATTTGTTAACCTGAACACTGGGGCCTAACTTTATTTGTTAACCTGAACACTGGGGCCTAACTTTATTTGTTAACATGAACACTGGGGCCTTACTTTATTTGT
Source organism: Tegillarca granosa (assembly GCA_029721355.1). NCBI lineage: Eukaryota > Metazoa > Mollusca > Bivalvia > Arcoida > Arcidae > Tegillarca > Tegillarca granosa. The sequence goes on from CM056605.1 coordinate 39,992,312, forward strand.
TAACCTGAACACTGGGGCCTAACTTTATTTGTTAACCTGAACACTGGGGCCTAAACACTTGGGCCTAACTTTATTTATTAACCTGAACACTTGGGCCTTACTTTATTAACTAATAAAGTGAAAAGCCTTTGGAGATTCAGTTCAAGAAAATGATTAACCTGTATATAACTCCTTCTAAACTTGTATCAACATCTGATCTAAATTTTGTATTTTCTTTTTTGTAGGGTGTGTGTAAAGCAAGAAGATGAATTATTGTACAGTTAGCTCTGTTTTAGATTTTTCTTGGTTACAAGTAGCCATTGGTTATTGGAAGAGGTACCCAAATCAGTTTAGGTATACACATTTTTAGTTTGTAATATATGTACTTCATTTAATGGTTGAAATTGATATTGAACAGGTTACACATCTTCTTGGTGTATGTTCTTGATAGATGGGCATGTCCGATTTGAAATGTCGCAGATTTTGCATGGTTTGAACTGAGGTTCTAAACCTGTGTTGTTTGAAAGCAATGTTGATTAATAGTGTGTTACACAGAGTTTAGATTTTTTCTATGTATATAGAGGTAGTTGGTTTTTGGAAAGGAGAAGAAATCATTGTCTACAGACAGCTACAGTCATAGTAATATCGTTTTACAATGTATACGGTTACATATTCCATTTTGCATTGTATTTCGATTCAGTTTGAAATGATTTATCAACACTTCAGTATTCTTACCTTCTTTGATCATAAATAACTTCATGAATGCTAATCATCAGTACCATAACTACCTATGAGGCAACCAAGGCAGTTGCCTCGGTAAAAATTTAACACATGGAACTGTGTTACAGATAGGAGAATTTTGGAAATTTGGAATCAAAAACCCATGTAAAAATAATTAAATAGAAGGATTTTTGCATCAGAATATACAAACTTGTGACAAAATTTGGCTTCTGTTGATAGTGCTTGTGTCAGATTATTTGTGACAAGAGCTAATCCTTCCTTCAAAGGGAACATCCATTGATTTTGCATTTCATTTGTCTATGTTTCCATAAATTTAAAATTACTAGTAGCCAAATTTAGAAAAAAAGGTGAAAATATAGTCTTTTTTAAAGTATTTTCTCACAAATTTGCTGAAATATGTTACTTTTTGAAAGAATTTCTCAGAAATTAGTAGCCAATGGCGATTTTGGCTACCAAGAAAGGAAACATATATTTCAAATTTACTCAATAAAGCATAAATACATGACTGTTTAATCTCAAGTAAATCACTATTTTTGCAAATATAATAGATTTTGAATGTATTTTGTACAAGGAGGAAGGCAGAATTATTTCAGTCCTCAATTGATACAGGAGTTTTGAATTCTGTTTTTTTTTTCTTTTTTCAGCTCACACGTTTTAACTGAAGATATCATATATGCTAAAGCTGAAGAAGGGAAACTTTTTATGAAGAAATTAATATGTAAAAAATCCAAAATTCCTAAAGTTGGTCAGAGATTCAATAGCTGGCATAATAAAAAAGGATGGCTAGTTGAAGAGTCCATTGTGGATCCAAGTGAGAAAACTCTTACCACTTACACAAGAAGTATTTCTCACAGCATTTTTGTGGTAAGATTGCTATTATTGGATTAATGGTGTTTACACCCCGGTCAAGAATCTTTCACTTACATGGAGACTGTCAGTTTAGAAATGGTGGAGGTAGTTGGAGGAAATCTCTCTCCTTTTATCAAGTGAACTGACAAACTTTCCCACACTAGAATCTTTTCATTATGGGATTAGGACCTAGGCAATGAGAGACACTGTGATCATAAGCACGCTCTTTACTTGACCACTGAGGCCCCACTACTATCAGAGTCGCTGTGTTTGTGACAGTGAATTATGTTTAGTTTTCATAAAAAATCTATTTACTTAGAGTGCAAAAAATATATATATATATTAAGTAAATAAATAAATAAAAAATATAAATAAATAATAAAAATAAAAAATACAAATAGATGCCAATACAGAATTAGTGTTTCTCAGATCCACCATAAAAGTCAACGTAAGCATAATATTCAAAATCCTAGTCACAATATCAGGCATGCTAATTATGCTCATGTGCCTTATTCAGTTTGTCTGAAATAGCTATGACAGTTATAGAACCATAATTTCTCAATTTCAGTAGTTCAGAGCTTAAATAAATAATTCAATCTCTCTTCTTTTATTTTCTATTAATGTAGTCAGAGCCATTGTATTATCTATCATATTTTCATATGGCTGCTCTCTTTTGTGGGGCAAGGTATTTAAAATATGTGCCTGCAGATCACAGTGCATCTCGCCCCTAGGTTCAAATTCTGCTCCGGCAGATACTAGAATTAGAAAGTTTGTCCATTTGCTTGTTGAATGTTGTTGGTTTACTCTGGGCACTCCAGTCTCCTCCACCATCCAAGAACTGACTGCCTCAATACAAGTGAAAATCTTGACAAGGGTGTAAAACACCAGTAATTCCTTCCATCATCTCTCTCCGTCAGTCGGTCTGTTTTCATTGTACATGTTATCTAGGTTTCAAGCAACAGTGGTTTTTGTTTGCCTAAAATTACTACCAAATAAAGGTAGTTTCCCCTTGAGAAATAAGACTAAAATTTCCCAATTTGACAACTAAAATTCCCCAAAAGGCAACAGTGACAAACAATCAAATAGTTTAGGTTAAATCCAGTTGTCCAAAACTGTTCTGTCAGACAAAAAATGTTAGATATTGTCACAATATAAAATCTGGGCAATGAATTTCAAAATTCTGAGTGTAAAACGTGACATAAAAAGGGTCCAAATTTTCCCAATCTGAAAGGTAGAAGGTAGTTTTTAAAAACCATAGCAAAATCACTGAGCAACATGAAATTCGTCAGTTGGTCTAAAGCGTGCTCATTAAGATTACAATGTCTCTTTTTGTCTAGGTTCAAATCCCACACTGACCAGAATTAAGTTGAATTAAGTGCAAAAATTTTGCCTGTGTGTTGCACTGATGGCATTATACAGCAGGGTTCTTTATAATGCCATGACTACCGTGACACAGGTCCTCATTTATTTTTAGTTCCCATCTGAAACCTTAGACTTCCATTTCATAATGCTAAGTGCCTTCGGAAAGAACAGTCACTACCCACTTTCAAGTCTTAGGTCAGATCGGGTCAGGGTTCGAACCCATGACCTCCAACTTAATGGAGCAAGTACTTTACCAACTGAGCTACCCCAGTGGTGTAGCAGAATTAAGTGTGAGAATATCAATATGCTTGATTTTCTCAAAGCATACTTAAGTTTCCTCATCTGTCTTGAACTCACTGCTTCAATATACTAAGTTACACCAAGTATGTGTCTTGTCTGTCTATTTAGCATAAACAGTCTGTTTCCCAAACCTACAGAAAATAACACTGAGGCATTTTTGCTCACTTGAGATGAAAGCTCTGTTGTGCGTAGTGTGTAAACTTTCAATATTTTAACCTTCTTCTCCAAAACCACTAGGCCAAATTTAATAAAACTTGGTAACATCTTGCCTGGCTCAGGCTGGCTGAAAGCCTTTCAGATTTGCACAAATGAAGGAGTCATGTTCCCTTGGGGCTCCTTAAGGAGGGAAATTGAGAAAACTTTTAAAATCTTCTCTGGATGTACAAGAGATATACCTTAGTTAAAAAATTTGATTACAGATCCAAGTTCAGATTTGGACACATCACCCCAATCCCTCATGTCCCATCACCCTTAACATGTTTTTATTTGCAAAAAATTTACTTGTATTTTATCTATTGTTATAATTATTATTTATTATTTAAACTATTTCTCATATTGTAGCACACTGCAGAAAAATGTGTATACAGACCAAACCCTAAAGATCCAGATAGGGTTCTATGTGAGAAATCATGCTGGTTTTCAAGCAAGATCCCCTTTGCAGCTAGATTTTTCCCCGGTGGATACAAAAATAACGAAAGAGAAGCAACTGAAGGATTTAAATTAGTTTTGACCAAGTTGTTTAAATCTTTACAGGACTTAAAAGAACAGGAACATTATCTGAAGCTACTTAAAGCAGAAAAATTGAAAAACAAGGCTCTGAAAGCCAAAATATTTGCAAAAACTACCATAAAGTAAAGTGTGTCCGCGTGTGTGTGTGTGTGGGTGTCTGTGTGTGTGTGTGTATCCGTGTGCGTGTGTGTGTATCCGTGTATGTGTGTGTGTGTGTGAGAGAGTGTGTGTGTGTGCTAATAAGACATTTAAATATATTTTGATATAAATATGAACGAAAAATAAGAGAAGGTTATTTTATTTACTTAAAAAAATAAGTAATCCTTATTACTTATTCCTGCCAATCAGATTCTTTATGTATTGTCTTTACTTAAATTCATGTATTAAAGTTAAGCATGGCTAGACCAACTGTTTGTTGAATGTATGGGTCTTGTATATGTTCCATTAGGTCTTGTTCAAGATTTATGATCTTGTCAGAAAGTATTAATTGTGTAATTAACTTATATTTGTGGAAAGAAATTACGACTACAAAAGCAGAATTTTTTACTGATAGACCTACATTGAAAATGAAAAACTTGGACTTTTATACACATTGTGTATAGGCGTTGTGGAAATGGATGGTTTTCTTTTTTTCTGGAGGTGCCAGAGTCTACATTCTATGCAAGTTGATGCCTGTGGCAAGTAGTTTTCTTTTTGATGATTTATTTTGTGATATTGTATTAGCTTAATGGCAAGTTAGTTAAAAATCTGTCCAATAATTGGTTGTATCAATGATCACTGTAAAGTTATCTTGCAGTATATAGTTTATCCTTGTTTTGTGTCTATATATATATATTGCAAATCTTGAGAATTTTTCTGGTTTTTTTTTTTTTTCGCATAAATTTGGGAGAGTAACATGATGCTATAAAACTTCCAGAAATATTTTTATATGTTTTGTATTTGCACTGATCATCATCTGGGGACATGAAAATAAAAATACGCTATATTTAAATGTCGCGAAAATTTTCCGATTTACAGTGTTGATGAAGAACCACATCCTGTAGGTCTATACCATACACTTGTGGTGTATGTAAATGTACAGTTTAAAGTAATTTTGTTTGATTTGAGTAAACACCAAATCGTTTTATTTCGAGAGATGTTGAAATCTTAACAAATGTTGAATTTGAATTTTTTTTTTTTTTTCTTTTTTTTTTGCTTTTGGACTGAGAATGTTATCACTAATTGTACAAGTCTGCATGAGGTACATGATGTAATTATGAGTTGTATAAAAGTGAACATAGCAAATTAAAATGCCAATTCCAGAACATTCAATCATGGTACAAGGGTACGTTAATATTAATTTGTTGTTGTTTGGTGTTAGTGGTAAGAGTTTAATCATTTTACAACAATCAACCATTGCATTCCTGTCTTGAAATGTTTACTTTTTTTCTATATGGATTAAATTCGAATTTTGAATTTATGAGAATTTTTTTTTTACTTTTTATATGACATTTTGAATGTAATTAAAATCATTCTAATTAAAATTACAGAGAGTGTTCCTAGTGAATTAGTATTCACTCTTCTTATTGATCAGTATAAAGCCCAAAAGTTTTTTGTTAAGCAGTAAATTTACTTTACAGAGGTAGAGTATATGTTTTCACAAAACAGCACAGATTTTTTCTTTAAGAGTTTTTGCCTGAAATTTCAAAACCATGATTTTTTAACTTTATTAATTTTAATGATGCTATTATGGTTTAGTTGTAACCATGGAAACGGAATAGTGTAAAAAAGTGTGTACTACTGGTTGAAGTGATCTTGTTAATTAGTGCTAGTAAGGATAATGTATTTCTATTTGTTTTGACTAATTAGTGATTGTTTAGAACTTTATTGTAGATGGCATGGCATGATTGTTTAAAACTCTGTTAGCTTTACAAAATGCTTTTGAGTGGATTAGAATAATGGGAGGGGAATGTAACAGACACCCTCTGGTCAAGGTATTTTTACTTACATTAAGTGGATTAGCTATGGATGTCAGGAAATGCAGGATGCCAAGGGAAAATCACCAACCTTGAAAAAGTTAATTTTAAACCATTTTATGCTTGCATCTGCCAAGTAGGATTTTGACAAAGATAGTGTGAAGTGCAGAAATTCAAAAGTGTACATTCTGTCGCTGAGGCCCCAACAGATACTTACTAAATAATGAAAATATCTTCAAAAGATAGTTGTATTAGACTTATATTTAATCATTCTGCTTTTGATTGATAAGTAAGTTGTAATTCCTAACTTTTGGAAGCATAGGGGTATGAAGCACTATTCAAATTCACAGAACCTCTCACCAGCATGGTTGATATTCAAGTTATACAGAAAATAGCTTTCAGTTTTTCAGTTTCCTTTGCTAAATTTGAAGGATCTTTTTATGGTTTCTCCAGGCAAACTGGTTTCTTTGAGGGGAATCTTGGTTTGGAAATAAAACATAGTACACAACTAGATTAGTGACAGTATCCTTAAAGAACAAGCTTAATATCAGAAGATTAAACAATCTATACCAGAATGATTTTTTGTGTGAGGTGTTATATACAATATTTGTATGAAATTGATATATGGAAAAATAAATGAAGATAACTCACAAGGCTATATTATTTGTAGTTGAGGCACTTTTTCGAGTTGAAGTGTATGCTATTTGCATTGCATCCATTTTTGCTTAATTTTTATATTAAATGTATAAAATAAAAGTACAAACTTAGCTTTATTTATTAAGATTCCCAATGATCTAAACATGTTTATTTGGATCTGTTGATGTAATTTGCTCCTGATTTCCATGCTGAGTTATATGTTTGAGTGGAGAATGGTTGTTGGAGTACAATGTAATTGTATTTTACACCCAACTCAAGGTTTTTTTTCCACTGATTTCAATGTGTTTAGTTTTTAGATAGGATAAGAATCCGGGGAGGGGGGGGGGGTACCTATCCTTCAGCAACGAAACTGACAAACTTCTTTGCACTAGGATCTCGAATTAGATTCTCATTTAGTCAGTGCGAAGCCATAGTGATACGCCACTGCGGTAGCTCAGTTGGTAGAGTGCTCGCTCCGTAAGTGGAAGGTCGTGGGTTCGAGCACCGGCCGGGTCTGACCCAAGACTTGAAAGTGGGTAGTGACTGTTCTTTCGCCAAGCACTCGGCATTACGAAATGAAAGTCACCAGTTCTTTCGGATAAACGAGGTCCCGTGTCATGACAGGCATGGCACGATAAAGAACCCTGCTGTATAATGCCTATCAGCGCAACGCACAGGCAAAATTTCTGCAGTTTCGCCTATAGCTGGCGACGTCTCGAGTGAAATATTCTTGACTGGGACGTTGAACTTCATTACTCACTCTCACTCTCCAAAGTGATATGTGATTCATCGCTTAGACTACTTGGCCACAGAAGTCTTCAGTAAGTGTGCATGAATGGATACTTATAGTCTGTGACTTTATAAACAAGCCTTGGAAAATGACCACTTATATACACGAAACAACACTTAGGTTTAAGCGGCCCCGGTCAAAGGTCAATCGGATATAAAAATCGGAAAATGGCGGCCATAATTGCACAGCAAAATTTCACTGTCGTCCGTTTAGAACGAAAACACAACGGGAATTATTACGCAATACACAATATCCTATGCATAAAAATTTTATTAAACAATGTAAGTTAAAAAAATGGCTTTACTACACATACTTTCATTCAAAATATTCAAGTCCAGGTTAAAACGATGCATATCGTCACAAGATGTTATCCACTTATGATATCGTATACAAGATGAAAACGTTAATCGTTATATGGTATCATAGTAGTGGCGTGTCGTGCATACTGTGCTTGCACATAATTTTGAATATAATAATTCAGCCTGTCATCGTTCCATATTGCGAAAATAATACAATGATTATTTTTCAAATTAAACGGAAAATTTAGATATGCATGACATTTTACTGGAGGCTGGAATGCATGCGAGCCCAAATTCACGGATCCAACTCAAAATAGTAGATCTAATGAAGATATGATGAATGAAAGCAATAAACTAGATGAATGAGCTAAAGCTGTGTTACTCCATAATCCATAGACCTAGTAGAAATGTCTACATCTTTTGAGTTGTTGTTTACACATAATTTATATCAAAAAGCAAGATTGATAGATTTTACGTCCAAGTGAAAATATTACACTTTTAATAAATATCGAGACATCACCAGCTGTAGGTGAAGTGACAGAAATTTTGACCTTTGCAGTGCGACCAAGGCAATGCTGGGCAATTGAGATACTTTAACAATGTCACACCCACTGTGGGACGGGCATAAGTTTTAAGTTTATTTTCCTTAATAAATTTGTGGATATATGGCAAATAACTATTTTTGTTTTGTGTGTACCTAACTCTGTGAGTTATTTTATTTGGCCACCAATATTATAATCACAGCAGTTGGAAGGGAACGCTAGAAAAACACATTTCAAGCTTCACAAGCATGAAATCGAACCCATGTCGCCTTGGGGATCTAGCAACTAGCAACCTCCTCTATGCAAAATGGTTTGATTTTGACCAGTTAGCCTGATTAATCATACTCATATCAACAGCACCCAGAATCACCTACCAGATTTACTCAAGCCTGCTACCTTAAACACAAAATAGATAGAAATAAAAAGAAGATAATATCATAATTCAAATAACTTTATTTTGAAAACCAAAATATCTACATACAATGGTGTACTCTGCATATTATCAAGATAATACATTTATGTCAAAATTTAACATTAAATATTGCAAAGCATATAAAACAAAAAGTGTGTTTTTATAAAATAATGACAGTTTTCGTCAATCTTATTAAAATGATTAAAATGAACATTTCTCTTCTTTTTCCTTTTCTGTTGTTTTGTTTAAACCATGAAGAAAATAAAAACTTTATATATGTGATCCACGATAAGAGAAAACGTTTTGAATGGCACCACTTTAAACCGAACATCATAACACTACGATCTCATAGTCATGACATTTGCATTCCACATGCAAAATTCTGAAATTGTTGATAAATTTCATAAAAAAAAAATTGTAATCAGTATTTTTAAACATTAGTTTGTAATTATAAGAATTTGTTTTCAGTTTTTTGCCAATTCATGATGGATAACAATATTTTTATTAAATCAATGTGGTATGCTACACTATAATAAATATTAAAACTTTCAAAAATAATAGAATCCTTCAAAAAGTGATCAAGTAAACAAACTTGAAATATTTTGATCAGGTTGAAGGTTGGTGATATATTGAAATAAATACTTGGGTAGTATTCTGATAAAATCTTGTCTTTTTTATATACAAAATATGTGAAACCTTTTTTGTTTTCAATTAACAGGACAAGCCTATATAGGTATAGTCATTGATTTTAATTTGTTTATTGCCAGTTAGATTTTACCAAAGTTCTAGTTTGTTTTGTTCAGCTGTTTTGATCTGTTTTTAGTGTTGTTAAGTTACCAACCATGTCAAAACGTTGTTGTGCCTTTACACATTGTACAAACAATGCTACAAAAATTACAAAATGGAAGGAAAATTTTTGTGACATTCATAAATGTAATTATGGAATAGGTAGATGTGTATGTGAGCCACCATTTTATTTATATCCCTTCCCTTCCATCAAAAAAGATAATCATGCAAGACTAAAGTGGACTGCCATTGTCAATCGCAAAAATGGAACTGAAAATTGGACACCCACAAATGATTCTAGAGTATGTTCTACTCATTTTATAGATGAACATCCATCAATAAATAATCCCTACCCTACTTTGAACCTTGGATATACTCCAGTTAGACCCATTGTGTCAAGAAATCCACCAACAGAAAGAACATTCACCGAAACACCATCAAAAAAAAGGAGAGCAAATCCATTAGATTCAAACTGCACTGAAACAGTACAAGGATCAAACAATGACCATGCTTACTGTACTAATAATGCTAACTGCAATTTTTGTGAACAAAATAAAATAAAAATAACAGAACTTCAAGGAAAGATAGAAAAACTTGAACTTGAATTATCTGCATCAAAGAATGAAAAATTGAAAAAATCTTTTAAAATACAAACAGTTTTGAAATCAGACAAAAAAGTAAAATATTACACAGGTATACCATCCATTGAAGCATTCAATGAAATTTTTGAGCATGTTGAACCCCACTTGAGTACAGTTAGGTACTGGAAAGGTCCAAAGAGGCTCTGTAATCCCCTAAAGCAAAAGCAAAGGTATTGCAGTGCCAAGAGACAATTAAGTGCAAAAGAAGAACTGATTTTGTGTCTCATGAAACTTCGTCTAGGAATGCTAAATGAAGATTTAGCTGACAGGTTTGGCGTTTCTTGGACACATGTATCAAATGTCTTTGTCACTTGGCTGAAAATTCTATCAGAGTTGCTGGGTGAACTTGTATTCAATCCCCCTGCAGAAATTGTACGTGGTAATCTCCCACCATCATTTCTGAATTATAAATATCAAAATGTTAGACATATAATTGACTGTAGTGAGGTATTTATTGAAAAACCAAACAACCTTGAAGCTGCTGCACTCACATGGAGTGATTACAAACGCCATAATACTGCCAAGTTCCTTGTCAGTATAACACCTGCTGGATTGATAAATTATGTATCTAAATGTTATGGTGGCCGTACCAGTGATAAATATATTACACTCCATTCTGGTTTTCTGAACCTTGTTGAGCCTTATGACAAAGTTCTTGCAGACAGGGGTTTCCAAATGCGAGAAGATTTTGCACTATCAAATGCAGAACTGATAATACCTCCTGGAAGAAGAGGCGTGTCACAGATGTCCAAATTAGATGTGCAACATACAAAAGAAATAGCAAATAGAAGGATTTATATTGAACAGGCCATCCGTAGGATGAAGTGTTTCAGAATTTTGAAATATGAACTCCCCCTTACTATGCTTTCACATCTGGATGACATGATTGTAGTTATAGCTGGCATTTGTAACCTTTCTCCACCACTACCAAATTATAACAAATCATAATTAATATATGTTAATTTGACAACATATTTAGATTTCATGAGAAACTATTATAGACAAAAACACTAATAATTTCTCTACATCAATAAAAAATAATTGTTAAATTATTTATAATATAATAATATTTAATTTAGTTGCATTTTTAAATGTTATTAATATATTAAAACTGAACAGGTCCTGTGTCTTTGTATAGTTTGGCACAATAAGAATTATCACTGTGTATGGATATAATTTTTTTTAACTTTCCCATACAGGCAATGTTTTGAAATAAGTGAAATAATCTTGACTGGGATAAAAATGCAATTCAACCAATAACAAAAACATAATACATGTACAGTCATGCTTTCACTGTCATTGTAAACTTTGATTGCAAGTTTGACAAATCCAATCCTTGATCTTATACAAAGTTGCTTTGGTCATATTAACACATTTAAAGTGATACCATCTATCACACATGTCACAACAGATACTTCTTTCCCAAAATGATTTAATATTTTCCTGCTCTTGAATCTGACAGTTACACAAAATACAAAAATAAGTATTGGCTTCCACATCCATTGGTTCAGCTGACTTGGATTCTGATTGCGATTTTTGTAAACTCTTAGAAAATATTTCAGGAGCAACAAATGTTTTGAAAAAATATTTCAAATTGACAAAAATTTTATCATAATAATCTTTGTCAAAATAAACTCTTTCCTTATAGGAACCATTGACTGAATATACAAATAAATCACACCAGTTTCTATGTGTTATCGCCATCTGACCCTGCATCTGACAAAAATAGCTATGATTTTTCTTGATATTTAGAGAATTGTTACAATTATACAAAAAAGATGGTAAATTGCAATAGCAAAAAGCAAAACAAGTATCACACTTAGGAGCCATGATGGTTTTCACTTCTAATAAGCCATTTCCACAACAGCTACATGACACCAACATATCAGGGCTTGCAGCCAAATATGAGTTATTTGCATCAAGAAAAATACCACATTCACTAAAGCAGGTTTCACTGTGAGACTTCACATATTCTCTTTTATACAAACTTTTAGCAATGGGTTCAGACTCTCTTCCAAATTTCAAGGCTTTTAGATTTGGGTTTGGTGGTGAGTAACCCATAACAGTCGACAATAATGATGTCATGTCTGAATTTGGATTTTCAAGATGAGTATTTACTCTAGTAAAAATATTATAAAACTTGGAAGCTGTCAATCTTCCATGTCTTAAATTATGCCAGTTTACATTTTGACTCTGGCCAATAGTAAATTTATTTACATATGAAATGTCATCTTCATTTAAAATGGGTTGATTCTCAGCTAAATCTGATGCTGTTTATATGGCATGTTACACATCTGTAAATTTTCAATAAGTGATGTTGACTCTTCACAAACCAAACTTTTCTTTTCTGCAATAGCTTCAGATTCAATTGAGATTTCTACACCTTAAAAAGAAATGATTTTTTTTTAAATTTTCACCTTTAAATAGCAATTTGAATTTCAGTAGGGAAAATAGATTTTGATTTTAAAATTGAAAAATAAGCTTAATATGTGGGTCACAATTGATCTATATTCAATTTACAGGATAGAAAATTTATAACAGTACTATATATTGTATATAAGTTTCATGACAACATATAAATGTAAGTGTTGCTGGTTGATTGTGTTAGTTATTATTACCCTAATAAACACTGTACATGTACTTTATTGATACAGACTGCTTAATAGGCAGTGCTCAATTTAATGAGAGTTAAACTAGATCAATAATAAATTATTTGTAAGCATATCAGTAATGAATCAAGCTTATGTAATATGTTGTATTTATTTGTAATTATGTACATTTTTTTTTACAGATTGTAAACTATGTCAGATTGTTGAGGGACATCTTATAGTTCTACAACTATACCACTACATCAATCTATGCATAGCCCGCAGTTTTATAATCAGTATTCCTACTATGTGTTTTGCCATTTCTTACATTTATTTATATTGTGCCATGTTCATGGTTATATTGACTGTTGTCAAGTACATGTAAATATTTCAGTATTAAACATGTTTTTCCCCCTTTTTAAAGGAGTAGCACCAAAGCAAAAGAACATGTCTGAATTCCAAACACAAAACTCAGTACATGGTTGTATAGACAAATGTCCTATGTTCTGTGTCCCCTAATCTAACTTTGTAGGACAAGGAATGGAAATTTTATTAAACTTTACCTTTACGTAATACAGAATTCGGAAGGACATTAATCAGTCTACTTATCAGTTTCTTCCCATCTGCATGTGTCTTTAAGGGTCTATATTTTTCTCTTTCTTGAGAGGTTAATGGCCTTGAATGATCTAAAATGCATGAGAAACATATTCACTATTGAATGCTTTCTGAATACATGTAGATGTAACAATAAATGGCTATCAATAGTTGACAATTCAGAGGTTATGTTAGCCAAGTACCTAGTTAACTTGTAAGAAAATAAAAAAATAAAACCACTTATTAATTAAGAATCCTCCCTGCACATTGCCCGAAATGCATTGCAAAGGTAAAAATTTCTGCAATTTTACCTATAGTTGTTGACATCTCAATATAAGTGAAATGTCTTGACTGGGTTGCAAGAGTTCTACTATTTCTTAATTTTATTTTTAACTTTACTGTTGAAAGTGTACTATCACTATTCATGCAAATCATGTAAATCAAACACTCTAGGTTTTTGCTAAAAAAATTATTGGATTATAACCTGCAAAAATTAACAATAGATCACCCACTCTTTAGTGTTGGCAGTGTTCGAAACAAGTCTAAATTTCCAAACAGTCCTTGCCATGATAACTTCAACATTTTTTATTATGGTATATAGGAGACTATTGAAAAAATCTTTCCCGACTCTAGAACATGGTGTTATTTCTAACACTGGTGTTGCAGAGCGAAAGGCAGAAAAATAATACCCAGACTCCAGAGGTTGTCTAAGCTAGCACCCATAATTACAATTTTGGGACAAGTTTTTAAGTAGCTGAAAGATCATGGTTAGAAAAATTATAATGCAAAACTGTAAAATGCCTAAAATCTTATGAATACTGCATTAACATGCACAATATAAAATGAAATGTTGTACTTATTGATTGCAGGGACGTATATAGCTAGTTAGTAATATACGCCCCTGTTAATTTTAATGAAATACCTTTTCCATGTCTAGATTTTTTAATAATAATCTCGGATACTAGTTTTGGTTCAATATTTATACTTCTGCTGCATGGAATATCCCAGGTACATGGAAGAGATGTGCAGGTTGATAGCCCTAATTTATTGGCTGCCTCCAAACGGAACAACAAACCAGCTACGTGGTTACATGTTTGTCCTAATCTGTAAAGTAAAATAATGTTATGTTTTGTTGAAATGAGTTACAGACTATTTATTAAAAAAAATAAAGAAATAACATTCTGAGTGTATTCTTCAGTATTAATTATGAACAAGTTAGAAATAGCAAATTGAATTAACTGCAATGCAAAGTAATTCGTGTAAAATTGGCTTTTTTGGCTCTCATTCCAATGGCACTTGTATACTGGTATATAAAAGGCCCTTGAAAATACTGTCAATATAAAACCCTTGGCAAAACTTTATATTAGAAACCAAGATATACTTTTCTATCTAGATTTCTGATATAATTATGCTGATCTTGTTAAAATTGAATGGCAATACTTATAATTAATTGTTTATGTAAGATTAGATTTAATTCAGACTTTTCAATACTTCTAATTTGAAACAAAGGAATTACAATGTATTATTTGAACCTGTTTGACTTTGAGTGTTTATAGAATTGAAAAGTTTTGTAGTTAAAATTTAAAGTTCAATAATATTCATACCCAGCTGTACATGAGCAGTAGGCAGATCTAATTACACCTGTATCTTTATCGACACATGTCCAAACTGTATGATCTTCTTCATTTACACGTTGCGATGGTGTACATTTTGCTCTTAGAAAACAGTGCATTGATTCTTTAGAAATTTTATGATAAAACACCTCCTTAATCCATCTTGAGCTAAAATATTCATACGCTTTTCCAACTTTATACTCATTCAAATATTTTGTGGTGGTAGATTTATCACTGTTTGCCATCAAAAAGTTTGCAATGTCAGACAAAAAAACTGGTGGCCATACCGATATCCCGTCAGTCTCGTCTACCCAACCATCACACAGTTTCAATGGATCTGGCAATATTAAACTCTCTAATGTGAGTAAATCCATATAATCTTTTTCGATTTGCTTAAGATAGTCTTCACCAGAAGGCTTAACACTTATTTTCATCTTGGCTGCAGCATAACACAGAGCAGTCAACTCTGCCTTACTGCCGTCGGTTGACAGCCCCCTTCTACACAAAAATGATCGCAGCGAGTCTAATTTCCATGTAGACAACTCGTCCAGCGAGATATCTTGATCAACATTCATAATTATATAAAAAATATACACTAAAAAATATCTAAGTATCAAAACTTGAATCGTTCTTCCAATAATATTGTATAAAAGTTATGTAAATATAAGTAACATAAAAACAATCTCACTTAAAAATTCTTCAAACCAACATCAGCAGCCATATTGTTTACCTGCGATACGCTGTATCCGATTTTTATCCGACTGACCTATGACCTCGCGAGGACCGCTTACGATTTAGTGCAAAGTGTTGATAGGTCTATAAATATACGAATTTTAAAAGATGTTAATTAACCAATAAACAGTTTAATGGTTATATTTACAATCGAACACATTGAAAATATAAATATATTTTATCTTGTATTTGCACAAGAAGTTGCCGATTACATGTTCGGCTGGCCGATGTATAGATTGTAACATATTTCAGTTGTATATCATTTCTTAAATTTCAGTAATTTTGTTATAAAGTTTTATTTTATCTTACAAGTACACATGAAATGGATTAACGCATGATGAGTTAATTTCTCTTCTCATGATGTTTGTTTATAAGATGTCATAAAAGACATTTGACACTATTCCACCGGAAAGCTCATAGATACCACGTCGTCAAGTCCTGCTGTTAAAACATCACCTGGATACACTGGTCCAGCACCAGATGGCGTTCCTGTTAAAATGACGTCACATTCTTCAAGCGTAATGTACTTACTGATGTAACTTATAACAAAAGGTATATGGCGGTGACATGCGTTTTCGATCACATAATCGTTTTTCTGTTTCCGAATGTATTTCTGCTGCCAAGAAAAATACTGTTTTATTGTTATTTTGTTGTAAATAAGCAACTGAAATAAAATACAAAATCTGATATGAAAGTAACAAAGCATTTAATATTTTTATTGATTTGAAGCTACTGACCTCGCTAACATTACAGCAACACTACTGGCATGTGTTTTCGATCACCTCCAGATTTGAAGAGTTCCATAGTCTGGACATTATACCGTGAGGCTCTATATGATGAAATCACTACTCAACTTTAGTGCTCATTATACTTCCATCCAAAAGGCTCCCAAATTTTTACAAATTCAAATAAATTTCATTTAAATGAAATATTCACAAAAGATTTTATTTCAGATGAAAAGACTGTCAGGTTTAAATTAGCAAGTTAAGTGTAAAGAATTAAGTACTGGAATATCTTTTTTCATTTAGTATAATTTTTTTTTAAAAAGTTATATGTATTCTTTTTTTCAATTTTTAGATAAAATTATACAAAATAAAAATTTCATTTTTATAAATAATTGTTATTTCTTATTTCATAAAAAAAATCAAATAACTACTCGCAGTGAGGGCATCTAAATTCAGAGTGCCTACGGACAACCCTAACATTTGAACAAAATCTTAGATGTGTCCAGTGACCACAAATATCACATAATGCCCACTTCACAATGACTAGGTCCAGACAGTCTCTTAAACCAGGTGGAGAGTTCTTATGACAGATACAGCAATCACCCTCAGTATCACTGTCCTCTGACTGGAAATCATTTCCACTGTCATCAACATAATATGCTGAAGGACCAGGCTGTGGGGAGAGAGCAACAGCTGGCATCTTGTCAGGTGTCTGTTTTGTGGATTTTACTGGCTTTTTTTTCTTATCATCTGACTGGCTTTTTTTAAATTTCTTTATCTGATCTGTAACATCATCTTCTGTTATTGCATGTCCTCCAACAATGCCACTTATTGATTTTATTGGCTTTCTTTTTTTCTTTTTTGTGTCTGCTTCAATATTCTTGCCATCAAAAAATTCAGTTACAGTAACAGAATTATCAATTTCATTTTGACAGTTGGAAGGATCACTTACTACCCGCTGGTTTGACATGGAGCAATTTGTAGAAGTTTTGGGAGTGTTATCATTATCTGTTGGTTCCGATAGATTGGTCTTAGTCTGTATAGAAGATGAACTTAAATCTGTTGATTGGATGATTTCTTGAGTTTGCTTCTTAAATACAGTGGAAGGTTTGAGTTTAGATTCTGGTACAGCTGATCTGTTATATGGATATATACCTGCCTTTCTGAAAGCTGCTCTTAAATTTTCAGGTGACAATGCCAATGAGTAAGCCTTGCAAGAAATTTTACACACATTAAGCTTTGAGATGACATGGCCTGGATTCTGTCGCATATAAGTTGCACATTCCCTATTATATATCCTCTGTAGAGGACCAAAACATCCTATATCCAGAGGCTGTAAAATGTGGGAGCAATGTGGTGGTAAAACAAATAGGATTATTCGGTTTTCCCTTGCCCAGTCAAGAAGTGACAAGGTAACATGGCTTACATGACCATCATACAATAGAAGTATGTGTTCTCCTTCTTTAGGCTGGACAAACTTCATGAAATGATTTTTAATGTAATTCTCAAAAATGTTAGAATTTGACCATCCTGATTCTGAAACATCATAGTCAGTTCCTGGAAGCCCTCCCTCAATTAAGTGATCCATCTTCCTCTTCCCAGCAAAGACAAAGTATGGTGGTAGTTGTTGTCCTATTGCATTGCCACACCCTATAATAGTTGTGTTCTTTCCACGTGGAGAAGTGACAGCTTGAGGAGCACCTTCCTCAGTACAGACAATGTAGGGTGGAGTATGCTCTGTAGAAATGCCTTTCTCATCAACATTGTAAATTCCTTCAGGTCTGTCTTTCAGATGATACCTATCCAGAATTGTCTCCAGTTCTGTATAGTATGCTTGTACAGTGTCCATGGAGGCTGCCTTTGCTCTTATTGAAGTAAGGCTTCTTGGTTTCATCAATTTAATTTTCGGCCACCTTTTCTGAAAATTGCTGAACCAAAATCTGCTTAATGGCTTGTTTCTTTCTCTCTTTCCAACATGTATGGCTAGGTCACTTGCAAGTGCTATGACTTGAGCCCTGCTATACCCATATCCCAACTCTGCCATGTAACCAATATGTTCTACCAGTCTGGCTTCTTCCAACTCTGAGAGGAGTGGGTCAGGACCTGACTTAACAGTATCAACATGGACACGTTGGTCAACACGGTCACGTAAGGTGGTAAGTGGAACGCCATACAGTTTAGCAGCTTTCCGGACAGCCAAACCTGTCTCCTGAACTGCCTGATATGCATTTGTCAATTTAGTGGGTGAATATTGCCTGTACTTTTCCTTAAGTGACTTGTAGCTGATCTGCAATATATATTGTTTTATATATATATATATATATATATATATATATATATATATATATATATATATATATATAGACAGATAGATAGAGAAAGAGAAATTTTTGTTGGTGCCCTGTTCTTCAGTGTTCACTTTTTTAAATATTAAATTTTTATCCTTATACTTTATATGCTAAATTGATTCTTTTATGCATTTTTAAAATCATTTATATGTTAAAATTTATAATTCATCTCTTCTAATTCATACTCTGTGTACTTTTTTTAAATTGTGTAGTACATTTCATATAAAGTTCAGTGAAACTAAAATTGCCAAAAAAAACTTCAAGCTAACTTGACCCAGAGACATATTCAACGTTATATTGTCTCCGACCTAATAACCCACTCCTCTTGAGCCTCAAAAAAAAATTAACGTCGCCCATTGGTTGATAAAGTCAGATGACCTAAGATGAAGGGTTCATGGCCTACTTTGCAGACGATATCTATATTGGAATTTATTCATTGTCAGTAGTGGTGGTTACTATTTTTAGCACAGGGAAAATGTGAATATAAGAAAATGGCGACTTGATAAGGTATGTGTTGTGTTTTTGTCATCCTACCTGTAACTTCCACATGTTTGCAGAAAAATAATCCACCGCAGAAAAACAACGTGACCTGTCTGTTTGTAAACATATGCAGATTAGCTGAAATCTCGCGAGAAAACAACAAAAATACGCGAGAAAGAAATTGATCGAATTCACATGCCGATCGAAAACACATGCCTCGCCCATACTAAATATCATGTCCTTAGTACTGTCATCCTGTTTTGTTTCGCCATTAAGTTTTAACCAGAGTCTTGTGTCTGCATAATTTCTAACTTTTTCTTTTTTTATAAACTCGCTGACGGGCGTAGCTGTATCCCAGCCTTTTGATAAACACCAAGGATGTCCTTTTTCTTTGGCTGCGGCATGAAAATCTTTAGCTGTCATGTCGAGTGCCAGAAAATATCCTCCAACATAATCCATGGCTTCATCCTCTGACACATTCTTTGCAGTTTTGTTGATAACAATTCCAAGTTCCACTTCAAAATATAGCAGCGTGCAGTCAGGCGGTGTCTGAATAAAAGAGAGATAGTTTAAGAAACTGGAATGTCCTGTGAAAACCACAGATTATGGTAAGGGAATTCACACATTTGTTCAACACTATCAGTGAACGTATTAGCTTGATTCTAAGTTTTTAAAACGCCGAGTTGAATTGAGTAATCGTGTTTACCTCACCTAGTCAAAATTCTTTCACTTATATACCTATGCGGTCAGTTCCGATATGGGGGAGGAATCCGGATTACTCACAGAAAACCACAATCCTTTTTTTTTTTTAAATTTTTTATTTTATTTTTTTTAAACGGAATCTAAACAAGTTATCTCGTGTTTTGGGTTTTCTAATGAAACTGGTCGACTTTCAGTTACAAAGATTGAATTTTTATGCATTCTTTAGAAAATGTGTGTGTGTGTGTGTGTGTGTGTGTGTGTGTGTGTGTGTGTGCGAAGTGATTTTAGACATATATAGACATAATACCTTAATAGACTGTCCCTCTGTAATGTAAGACGTCGTTGGTTTCATAAATAAAATCGGCTTTTCTGGTATTGGGTTTCCTTGTTCTTTAGCAAGTGCCCTGAAAAATTATTTCACCACTTAGTAATTAGAACCTTTTCTTGTAAGTGATCTTTCCATGTGGTAATGAGAAAAATAATGAAACAAAAATAGAATTAATAATAATAATAATAATAATAATAAAAATCTAAAAAAGTTATTAAATTATAAATAAATGAAATAAAAATATACTCCGAAAATTTTAAAAAAAAGGGTGTTATTTACATGCCCATTTGCATGTTACGACATTGACTCACTAAAATAATATAAAAAGCGATGATTCTGTCGACAGTTATGATATGGCTTTATATATATGTGTGTGTGTGTGTGTGTGTGTGTGTGTGTGTGTGTGTGTGATGTTTAACGTCAGATTAACAATTTTTGGCTATTCACGACAAGGGAGAGTTTATAAATCTCTAAATAAATCTAAGATAAGTTTATGTATGCATGTGATGCGCGAGTGTGGATTATGATCTGCAGTGCGTTTTTCATAAGTTGTTGTTAACCGAGTCGATATGCCACATACAAGCATGCTACTCTACCAGTCCATTTTCTGGCCCAACTGAAGCAATCGATACTCTATTATCCTGATGCCGAGAGCCGGGCTTTGGAGCAAAATCTCAATTCTTTGTATGAACCTGCCGAGGTTCAGACCCTCAACCTCCCGCTCTCCAAACGGACTCTGTTCTACTGATAGAGCTATTGAGGATGTCCAAAAAGAAAGGAATCCTAAAATGTCATCACAATAAGGATTTTGTTTAGAGACCATGTTAAAATATCTGAGCTTTCTGTGTTTCGTAAATATAATTTATTGTGACATTCCTTCATTGTAAATAATTGCATTTTTCCTATATCGGCCGAGATCTATTCACATTGTAGTGTCAATAATACACAAACATGGCAGACATGGTGTTCTAAAAAAGTCTTGTATGCACATTACTGCTTGCAATGCAAAGTTTAAAATTTGTGCCACATAGACGTCACGTTATAAGTGAAAGTATTCTTGCCTGGGACGTAAAATCCCATTCAATAACATAACATGTAAATATAGGTTAAAAACAAGAGAAACAACTCTCGTATCAAACCTATATTAATAGCTCTACGATGAGTATAATGCAAAGACGAAACAACGCAGAAATCTACTGGTATATCATCAGCCTATATTAATAAAAGATACAATTCTTACTTGTAATTCCTTCCAACAGCCATTATTTTCTTCCCAATCTCTCTATAATTTTTCATCCTATCAACCGACGCCATTATTAAGTTTATCTCTGTTGTCGAACAGTGAATTATCTATAAATCCGGGTTAAATGTGAACTTTTCGACCTGGCTCATCATTAAGCAAAACAAGGTCGCTTCTCCCGGCCTGGTCGTACCTGTATAAGACTCTAGTGTTTGGCATTAGAAGGATAAAGTAAAGACTGGACTGGTTCAACCAGTGCCAGGATAATGAACTGGGGGACTGGAAAGCTTGTTTGTGGCATACTGACTTGGTCCAAACCTTACCAAAAAGCCGCCCTGATTTCGCGGTACTACCAGTATACGACAGAAAATATATACACTCGCACATTGATTGCGCGGTACTACTTGTATACGACGGAAAATAATATACACTCGCACATTGATTGCGCGGTACTACTTTTATACGACGGAAAATAATATACACTCGCACATTGATTGCGCGGTACTACTTGTATACGACAGAAAATAATATACACTCGCACATTGATTGCGCGGTACTACTTGTATACGACGGAAAATAATATACACTCGCACATTGATTGCGCGATAATACTAGTATACGACAGAAAATAATAATTATACACTCGCACATTGATTGCGCGGTACTACTAGTATACGACAGAAAATAATATACACTCGCACATTGATTGCGCATGCGCGAACTTGTTCTTAGGGTTGATCCATAGAGATTAACAACTTTGCCCTCGAGCACACTATAACCACACTGGTTCACGCATACATGAACATGTTTTTACATGGTTCACTGCACGCATACGTGAATATGTTTTTACATTATTCGTATAAGACAAATACTAATACGACATTGTAGCTCGACTATCCCTATTGTCCTCTGTGTTATTACGTGTTTTAGCGATGCATTTGTTGGATGCATTTCATTCTCAAAATTGACTTGCACTTGACGGGTGTAGCTAGCTAGACAGGAAATGATACCCTTACGAAGCACCCGGCCTTGCTTCCTTGATAGAAGTTCACGTGTATAACTAATTTTGCCAGTTTTCAAAGTTTTTACTCTGTTTTTGGGATTGAGGTGTGGTAAAGGACTGGTATGTTTGTTTTTGGGATTGTGATGAGGACACGGACTGTTATGTTTGTTTTGGGATTGTGATGTAGACAAGGACTGGTATGTTTGTTTTTGGAATTGTGATGTGGACACGGACTGGTATGTTTGTTTTTGGGATTGTGATGAGGACACGGACTGTTATGTTTGTTTTTGGGATTGTGATGTGTACAAGGACTGGTATGTTTGTTTTTGGATTGTGATGTGGACAAGGACTGGTATGTTTGTTTTTGGGATTGTGATGAGGACAAGGACTGGTATGTTTGTTTTTTGGATTGTGATGTGGACAAGGACTGTTATGTTTGTTTTGGGATTGTGATGTGGACACGGACTGGTATGTTTGTTTTTGGGATTGTGATGAGGACACGGACTGTTATGTTGTTTTGGGATTGTGATGTGGACAAGGACTGGTATGTTTGTTTTTGGGATTGTGATGTGTACAAGGACTGGTATGTTTGTTTTTTGGATTGTGATGTGGACAAGGACTGGTATGTTTGTTTTGGGATTGTGATGTGTTCAAGGACTGGTATGTTTGTTTTTGGGATTGTGATGTGGACCACGGACTGGTATGTTTGTTTTTGGGATTGTGATATGGACAAGGACTGGTATGTTTGTTTTTGGGATTGTGATATGGACAAGGACTGGTATGTTTGTTTTGGGATTGTGATGTGAACACGGACTGGTATGTTGGTTTTGGAATTGTGATATGACACAAGACTGGTATGTTTGTTTTGGGATTGTGATATGGACAAGGACTGGTATGTTTGTTTTGGGATTGTGATTTGGACAAGGACTGGTATGTTTGTGTTTGGGATTGTGATATGGACAAGGACTGGTATGTTTGTGTTTTGGGATTGTGATATGGATAAGGACTGGTATGTTTGTTTTTTGGATTGTGATATGGACAAGGACTGGTATGTTTGTTTTGGGATTGTGATTTGGACAAGGACTGGTATGTTTGTGTTTTGGGATTGTGATATGGACAAGGACTGGTATGTTTGTGTTTTGGGATTGTGATATGGATAAGGACTGGTATGTTTGTTTTTTGGATTGCGATGTGGACACGGACAGGTATGTTTGTTTAAATTGTCAAAATAAGCACATTTACTTACTGGTTGTAAAATAAGCAGTATGGTCGATTAATTTATAATAGTACCTAAATCACACTAGTGAGAATTCACTCTAGGGTCAGTCTTTACTCTCGAATTTTAAAAACAAGACCCAAAAATGTATGTATTATTCTCTTGTTTTGTTTTGCCATTTTGTCAATGATAACTAGATAACTAAAGTGTCGTGTTTTTGAATGTGTTGGAAAATGTCTAATGTGTGTTCTTGGTTGCGTCGCTGTTAAAATCATGATCTAATGGTGTTATGTGCTTGGTTACGTTTTCCGTTCTAATGGTTTTGGTTG
This sequence comes from Tegillarca granosa, assembly GCA_029721355.1. NCBI lineage: Eukaryota > Metazoa > Mollusca > Bivalvia > Arcoida > Arcidae > Tegillarca > Tegillarca granosa. Next base: position 40,016,231 of record CM056605.1, read on the forward strand.
TTTGGATTGTTGCTTAGCACATGTTTTATTTTGTCGTGTTCTAGGTTGCATTAACTCATAAAAGGTACACGTTTTCATTGTATATAGTGTCCTTGGTTGCATTAGTTGTTGTCAGGTACATGCTTTTATTGTGTCGTATTCTTAACTACAACGGCTGTTTTATTCTGTTATTTGTGATGGCATTTGGAAGGTTAGCGTTTTATTTTGCCTTGGCTTTGGTTGCTTTAAGTATTATCAAGTTTACTATTTAATTGTTTCATCTTTCTGTTGCGTTTGTTGTTTTCAATTGCAATTGCATGTTTTATTGTGCGGTCTTCTAGGTCACATTGGCTGTTGTGAAACATATAATTTTATTGTGTCATGTTCTTGGTTGCGCTTTCTATTGTCATATACATTTTTTAATTGCGCATGCGTTGTGTATTTTGTTTCGTTTGTTATTGTTAAATTCGTTATTGCGATGTGTTTTTGGTTTCGTTGGCTGTTGTTAAAAACATGTTTTTTAAGTTTTGTCCAGACATACGAATTTATTTAACAATTGAACTGTTTTAAAATGATGTTCATTGTCAATATGAAGGCAACAACTTTGCAAGCAAACGGAATAACTCGCGTTAGCGTTAACAGTTCAATTGTTATATTTTCATTAAATATTTTAAAAAAATTTATTCATTGATTGCAAGACTGAAAAATTGCCCTCTATGACACATGCACATCGGTAGGAGTCCAGTAGACGCAACAACCACGAAGTACATGCACGTACATGTGCGTTTTAGAGTGACAAATAACAACACATTTATTTTGTTGATATTAAAATTATTATGATGTTTCATAACTTTTCTCATGAATACATTGTGCTAATGAAAAATACCAATAATAATAATAATAATAATAAATACCATCAATATATCTGAAAATGATATTATAATTAAAACCCCCGTGGTTACCCCTCAGCAAAAGAATGTGCGGATCAATAACCGTTGTGTAGCGCCATTTTCAATTTTGGAAGTTAAACGTGCAAGAACTGAAGAGAGAATTTGCAAAGAAGTTTGGTGTAAAAGTGTTATTTGCATTGAAAGATTGCTGGTTATATGTTGGAATTTCAATTTGTGCATCTGAAACGGAAGAAACTGTAGCAGGGGGATGATTTTCAATGGACAAGCATGTGGGTTTTGAATCTGTGCTGGAATGTGTGAGCGTAGACTAGGATTCACTGAGAGTGTTTTTCTGGAATGTCGACATTGTTCGGTTGTATGATCTCAATGAAGATTCATTCTTGTGGTTGGACATGAACATTATGTGCCGAGCTTCATAACCAGTATCGTTCAAATGTTGGATAGCAGTGGCTCTTAAGCAGTGAGGAGTATAATTATTCTCTAAGCCTGATGCGGTGCAAATATCTCTCATAAAATTAGAAAATGGGTCAAAGACTCAATGGGCCGGGTTGTTTTTTAAATTTCTATTGAATGGGGGTAAAGTGTGGGAGGAATTTTGAATAATTGCACAAAGCAAGGTGCACAAGTTGTTTTTTTATACTTCAAAGAAAGTCATTAACAATTGGGAATAGGTCCAACAATGACAATATATATCAAAGAGTAATGAAAAAAGTATATTTATGTATTAAGAAAATCTCAATCATTTTAACATTTTCTAAAGCTACAGTAAATTGAAAAAATGTGCACCAGAAACTTTACATTGGAATAGACAGGATGAGATGGACAGTACAGGGCAGACAGGCATGACAGCACTAGTTTTCCACACTTTCATCCAGTAGCCAATAAACCAATGACTTTTTGAACATAAACATTTTTGTAGTTTTCTTTCATATATGTATAATAATCCATTTTTTTTAAAGATTTGAAATTTAAAACCTGTCACAGTAGAGTGTAATGGCATAAAGGTTTCACTACATCATTTGAAGTCAGGTGCACATCTTTGATAATCTTTTGATATATACAGTGCAAAGTCACTAAGATTAAATTTCTGGAAAAATTGGGAAAAATCTTGAAATATTTCCATAAAGTCAGGTGCACATATTCAATATAGAAACATTCTGTGAAGTTTCAAGGCTTTTGGTTGAAAACTCTAAGAGGAGTTGAGTTCACAAAGTAGGAATCTCCGTTCAAAAACTGGCTAAAAAGTGACTAAGATTCAAAGTCTGGAAAAATGAGAAAAAAATCTTGAAATATATCCATAAAAGTCGCGTGCACATCCTTAATAAATATAGAAACATTCTGTGAAGTTTCGAGGCTTTTCGTTGAAAACTGTAGGAGGAGTTGAGTTCACAAAGTTGGTACCCTATTTTCCACCCGCCCGCCCGCCATTCACCATACTAGAAACCGGATTTGCACTCCGTGCAAACCGGCCAAAAAATTATCTTTAAGCAAGGGGTTGTGTAGTAAACCATGTATCATAGATTTGAGGAGTTGCTAGTGCGTCTTTATTGTATTAATTAAAAAGGCACGTAGCCGATTTGTCAGTTTTTGCGATCAACAAACGAAGCATGCGACCCGTACAAATTTCACTGGATGTGGCATACATACGTTTCTCGGACATATCTTGGATGAGTGCCAAACTACCCCCCCCCCCCCCCCAACCTCCCCCGATGATTTTTCTGCTGTGTATCATATTTAATTGTGACATATTCTCCGGAATCATCACTGTGGAATTCAAAAGAATCTAAATTCAATTGGTGATGAAATTCATTTCCACGAGACAAAATTAATTGACAAACTGTACCAGACACATTGTCTCAAAATAATAGTGGATGTAGCGGCTTTACAAAGGTAGGAAGAAATTTTTATTAGATCAGATTTTTTAAGAATTTTTTGTGGTTTGTTGGTTTAGATATTCCTGTTTTGTTCGTTCTTTCAAAAGGCCATCTTGACTTTTGAAACTTTTAGTCTCTCAAAATGTCAATATTACGGTGAATATCGGCCAGATGTCTATTTATAGCGGCTCGTAAATTAGTCATTGTGTTTCTGTGATATACTCCCGAATCTTCCGACTTTGAAGACGAAGGATTTGGCCCCACGTCACAATAAAATTGTGCTAGAGTTTCATTGAGCTCTTCGGCTCAAAAAAAAAAAAAAAAAAAAAAAAAAAAAAAAAAAAAAAAAAAAAAAAATTGGGTTGTATATCTCGGATTAATTACTTCAGTTTCTCTAAAATCTATATTTTTTCATTGTTATTATCATTATCTCAACTTCCATTTATCTGCATTTTCTTAAGCTCTTGAATTATTTTTTTCTTCATCTCAGATCGAATGATTGAAAATATCGTCATTGTGTAAAAATTAAAACTGTAAGAGAATAACAATAAAAATAATAAAAATAAATGGTTTAATTTGGTTAGTTTCTGCAAACATCTGTGGCTCTTTTTAATTCATTATGTATCAAAGTATCAAATACATGTATATTCGTTTTTGAAATTGTTTTACCTTGAAAAATTTTCATTCCCAATAGAGTGTTTTTTATTTGGTGGTAGGGGCCTGTTTGGCTTCAAATGGCCTTTCTTGGTCCTCTTTTGACACAGTTTTAAATCTTTTCTGAACAGGTTCAGATGTAGATACGGTTGCTGGCAGTTCTGGTGGTGGTATGTCCAGTGCAGGTTGTTTCAACCATTTGTCCAGTTTTTGTGTATCACACCCAATGGAACTTATTTGTACGCTGTCTAATCTACATAATTTGTTGTTGACAAAAATTTATCATCACTGGATCTCATCTCCCAAAGGGTTGGAAGATAAAGAGTGAAATTGCCAAAATCAGCGTGAATTCTGTCTTCCATTCTGATAAATTTGAAAGCAGACGGCAATTTATTAAACAAACAAGTCAACGGTTTTTTTTTTTTTTTTTTTTTTTTTTTTTTTTATAAAATTTATATTTTACTTCTTTTTGTGTTTTTATTCTCATTAAAATGTTATTTGATTAGTTACATTAATTTTATTTTATACATTTTTAACAATTCAATCATTCTTTTAATACCTCGTAAATGTGTTTTTCAGTCTCGTCTCGAATGTAAACAAATGTGACGTGATAACCATGTTTACCTTATATAAAGTAGTTCCGGATGTGTTTTGCATTTTATATGTATTCATACACGGAGTGACAAAAGTTTTTGGCGCTCATTGTCAATAAAATCATAACGGTTCACAAGCTTGCAGCTATGGGAATTTCACATGGCAAATGAAAATATTGAAGAATCTTGGATAGGAAATAAACCATATTACTCAACTGTATAAGGTAATGTAATCTTGAGCAACAACAATAATATTGGATTGCATTATCTATAACAGATTAATTTTGTTTTTGTTTTTTTTAATTTATTTTGTTTAAGTTTTATGTATGAAATTTATAAGTGAAAATAAAAATTATAAAGATAACTCACAAGGCTATATCGTCTGTAGTTGAGACACTTTTTCGAGTTTAAGTGCATAGTATAAACTATTCGCATTGTATTGATATCTATGTTTTGCTTATTTTTTATATTTAATGTAAACTTTGCGTTGTATTCATTCTGCTTTCCAAATGCACTGATCCATACGTGAATTTGAAACAATTGATTAATTTGCATGTGATTTCCATGCCTAGCTAGAAGTACATTTCACCAAATCCATCTGATTTAAAACGTGATTGGAACCGTAGGTATATATTTGAGTGGACAACATAGGAACTATTGTTGTAATAATTGTATTTTAGATATAAGTCAAGGTTTCTTTTACTGATTTTAATGTGTATGTGTTAAGTTTTTAAATAGTAGAAGAAACTGGAGAAACCACTGCTCGTCGGCAATAGAACTACAAACTTCCTTGCAATTAGATCTTCCCGAGTTAATTCCCATTAAGTCTTTAAAAACCATTGTTACGTGATCCGATGCTTTATATTACTTGACTTCATAAGCCTTTAAGTATATAAGCATGAATGAGTACACGTAGTCTCTGACTTTCCGAAGTGATTGACGGCTTTTTAAAAAGTGTAAATTATTTAGATAAAAATATTTAAAAGGTATGTTGACATATTACTTATTTAATCATGTATTTTACTGGAAAATACCAATTACAGCTGGTCCTGTCATTAATATTGACGCTGTATGTATATTGTAAATGATATTTAGTTGTATATTTCTCAAATATATATTTCATTTCTTTTATCTCAGTAAATCAATTTAGCCATAAAGTTTCATTTTATTCTTATATATGATAACACAACAAGTATAGATGGAAAGGGTTAACGCAATGAGTTAAGGTTCCATCTCATGATGTTGGTTTATAAGACGTACTGAAAATAGTGGATATTATTCCACCGGAAAGCTCATAGATACCAAGTCTTCCAGTCCTGCTGTTATAACATCACCTGGATACACTGGTCCAACACCAGATGGCGTTCCTGTTAAAATGACGTCACATTCTTCAAGCGTAATGTACTTACTGATGTAACTTATAACAAAAGGTATACTAAATATCATGTCCTTAGTACTGTCATCCTGTTTTGTTTCGCCATTAAGTTTTAACCAGAGTCTTGTGTCGGCATAATTCTTGACCTTTTCTTTATCTATAAACTCGCTGACGGGCGTAGCTGTATCCCAGCCTTTTGATAAACACCAAGGAAGTCCCTTTTTTCTGGCTTCAACTTGGAAATCAAATGCCGTCATGTCGAGTGCCAGAAAATATCCTCCAACATAATCCATGGCTTCATCCTCTGACACATTCTTTGCAGTTTTGTTGATAACAATTCCAAGTTCCACTTCAAAATATAGCAATGTGCACTCAGGCGGAGTCTAAAATGATGTAGAAAGTAACATGAAAAATCTGAAGTCACAAAAACTTACGAATTGTGGAACAGTGGAATTCATATTATACAAAACAGATGTCATATGCAGAAATTTGATTGGAATTCGAGTATTTCCGCATATGACACACTTGTTCAACACCGTCATAAGAATATCAAACATTCAATTAAAATTAACTGGGTCTCGTCTCAAGTTTTAAATAGCTGAGTTCAGTCACGTAATGTTGCTTATCGCCTCTTATCAAAATCATTGTACGTATATATACCGATACGGTCAGTTTTGATATGGTGTAGGAAACCGGAGTTCTCACAGAAAACCACTGACGTTCAAAACGATTCTTACAATAAGATTTGTCCGAGTGGATTTTAATTAGGCGTTGAGATTTTTTAAGTGACTTTTAACAGACTTTAAACAAATTTTGAAAAAAATTATTTTTATTATTTAGTATTTTAGGTTTCCCATTAAAAAAAACCGACTTTGAGACAAAAAGATTTGATTTTTAATTTTTATGCATTCTTCAGATAAATGGTGTTATGTACTAGTAATACATGTGTGCGAAGGTATTGGAGAATTATATGGAGATTTTTCAGTTATATCGTCAGATAAATGTTAAACCTTAATAGATTGTCCCTCTGTGATGTAAGTTGTCGTTGGTTTCATAAATAGCATTGGTTTTTCTGGTATGGGATGTCCAACTTCTTTAGAAAGCGACCTGGGAAAAAAGAGTTAATTTCACAATTGTTTAGAACCTTTATTCTGAGTGATCTTTTATATGCAGCATTAAAGAAAAAAAGACTACATTCAGAAAAAAGAAATAAAATATAATTATAATAATACTACTTCTATAACTGATGATAATATAACAATGATATTAAAGCTCCATTTAGTTTTCCAAAGAAAAAATTAAAACGGTGCTAACCTAATTAATGATGTTCCTAATGAACAATGTTAAATTTGGTTCAACGATAAAAGCTCGAATAAATACAGAAACAACAATAATTTCCCAGCGAGTATGGCACGTGGGATCTAATATTAGAACGAACATGGTTAAATGTGCACATGTGGCACATCAGAATTTGGCAGGTATTTGTTAAATATTTACGTCATGAAAAAACAGGGTCATTTAAACACAACTTTCAAAATGGTGAAATACGATAAATTAAACACAGAAGTTCGTTGAATTGTCATTTGTGACTTAGTAAGGGTAAATAACACCATTTCAAATACATCTGGATATTAATGGCGGACAATTAATGCAATTTGTCATGTTTCACCTTCGAATCATGGGTTTTCCGTACATCCGTGCGCATGCTCCAAGCTCATAATAATCATCGTTAAACATTGACCAACCGGTTAGATTCCGTTTATTTACAACTGAAAGGAATGAAATTTTAGAATATGATCTCACGGATTGTGATTAGAAGTTATCTATTTTTAAAAAAATATCTTTTTAGAAAATAAAAAAAAATTCAGAAAATTGAAAAACTTAATGCAGCTTTAAGAAAAAAGAAATTAAATAAGAATACATATAAATAAAATGATAATAATAATAAAAATTATTTTAAAATAAAATAAAATTTAAAAAAAAAATATAATAATTATTATAATTCAATAAAAATATAATAATTATTATAATAAAAATAATTCAAATATAGGTAAATCAATATATGATAAAAATAATAAAGTAAAAAAAATAATTAGATTAAAATAAATTAAAGGAAAGAAAATAAATAAAATAAAATAAAAGAATTTAAAATTTAAAATTATTTCGATTTCTTTTCCGTACCAATCTATACATAGTCAAGCCGTTCATTGTTCATTAAATGTCACTTTAAAACAATTACATAAAAAGCTATGACTTAGTTTTACGTTTATATTATGTAATAATATTAAATTGATATATACATATAAACATATATATATATATATATATATACAATTTATGTTTAAATAGGATTTGAACTTCAACAAAATAAAGACGATTCAGTTCTTTCGGTTTTTTTTTCTTTTTTTTCTTTCTTTTATCTTTCTTTTTTTGTGAATTTTTTTTCCATGTAAGGCGATAGAAACAACAATATGAATCAAATACCAGCATATAAGTCAAATTTTGATGTTCCATATGTGAACATTTCGGAAAATCAGTCCGCATCAGTGACATTTGGGCCGAAAAATTTGATAGATAAAAACATAAGCCAAACAGTTGAAAATTGATGAATCTAAAGTTCCAAATCATATAATTCCAAATGCAGTCAAAATTAATCTATTAAAACGGTTGTGTAAAACTGTGATGTGCGAGTGTGTGTTATGATCTACCGTGTACTACCGCGCACATAGGGTGACTTTTTAATAGGTGCTAGCTAACCGAGTCAGTATGGCGCACACAAGCAGACTTCTACCTCAGTCCATTTCTCTGCCACATGGTGAACCATTAGACGAGGGGGCAAAATCGCATAAGTCTTATATATGAACTGTCCGAACCTATGATCTTCCGTTCTCGAAGCAAATGCTCTACCACTGAGCAACCGAGGTGGTTCCTCAAAGAAAAGAACCAAAATAAGTCATCTCGAAGCTATGGTTTTTGTTAAAATACCACGTTAAAACATGTTAGCTATATATGTTTATTTATTGTGATAATGCCATCATTGTTAATAAGTGTAACCTTGAAGACCGAAACTCTCGCGTCAAGTTAAACATGCTACGCAATTTATATGCACTTGTTTAGTTGCATTGCAAGGCTTAATATAAATGCCATTTTACTTGTATACCAGCTGGTGACGACATGTTATTATTCAAAATATTCTTGACTGGGAAGTAAATTTCCATTCAATAACACCACGTATACTAAATATAAGATAAAAAAAAAGAGAAATAATTTACTCAGCCTATACCAATACACGATATATATTCTTACTTATAATTCATTCCAACAGCCATTATTTTCTTCCCAATCTTTCTATATTTTTTTAGTTTTTCAACCAACGCCATCATCGAGGTAATCACATCGCACAGATAAAAAATTATGTGTAAGTCTGGGTTAAATAGGAAATATCCAACCTTGCACATGACTATGCACATGCCTTAACAGCAAATCAAACTAGGTCGCTATATTTAGGTTTTTTTATCATTACGAAGACATGCTTGTTTAAGTTAGCACTTTGTCAGTTCGTGACATAAAACGAACTGGTACATCTCATGCATACACGGACTTGTTCTTCAATCATTCCTCACAGATTAACTTGGTTGTATAAACAAACACTGATGCAGAAAAAAAACCCACAGTCCAAATTTATTGAAAAGTTTTTTATTAATACATGTACATTGATAGGATTAGTTTTAACGTTTGAATTTAGACTTCATGCCAAAGTCAAGTTCCTTTTTCTTATACCAAGAATGATGGAGGAAATCGGAGTACCCGGAGAAAGCCACTGACACCGACAAACTTCCTAATGTTGTCTGACACTAGTATCTGACAAACTTGAATTTAAACCTAAACTATACAAAAAAAGATTTTGTTGTGCTCTAAAAATAAACATTACAATTGAAAACCGATTTAAACCTTGCTGTAAAAACACAGAAAAAATATTTTCATTAACTTCAAAAGTTTTCAAAAGCATACAGGACATTTTTGGTGGGTCAATTATTACATTAATTACAGTACTAATGTTCTTGAAGAGTTGTTTATTATACGTTAGAGTTTTTCAATTTTCTTAATTTTTAGAAAATAGATAACTTCTAATCACGATCCGCAAGATTCATTTTCTAAATTTCATTCCTATTAGCTGTAAATAAAAGGAATCCTTTAACGGGTTGGCCAATGTTTAACGATGAAAATTATTTGCTTGGAGCATGCGCACGGATGTACGGAAATTCAGTAAATCGAAGGTGAAAACTGACAATTTGTATAAATTGTCCGTCATTAATATTCAAACGTATTCGCAATGATGTTACGCATCCCTTACAAAGTCACAAAAGACAAATTCAATGAAATTCTGTGTTTCGTATTTCACCGTTTTTTTTTAGTTGTGTTTAAATGACCCGGTTTTTATGACGTAACCACGTCCTAAAATAAAATCCCACAGGCTGCATCTCTCTGGGAAATCATTGCTATTTCTGTATTTATTCGAGCTTTTATCGTTGAACTAAATGTAAAATTGTCCATTAGGAACATCATTGATTAAATCAGCACCGTTTTAAATTTTTCCCTAAGGAAACATAATGCGGCTTTAAGTGTCGTGTTTTAGTTGTATTGTCTACCAAGGTTTTACTGTGTCATGTTTTGGTTGTGTTGATGGTTGCCAAATGCATGTTTTATTGTGTCGCAACCGAGAAAGGCCAAAAGGACACGAATTACAATAAGTAATCTTGAGATGGTTTTTGTTAAAATACCATGTTAAAACATGTTAGCTATCTGTGTATAGCAAATACAATTTATTGTGACAATTCCATTATTGTATTTCTCCTATAAAACCGAGACCCTAAAAACTGTAACCCCCGTTGCTATGGCTTTTTTCATTTACTTTTTTCATATTGTTGTTTGTATTTGGTGTTGTCAGTTACGTATTTTCTAGTTATATTTTAATTTTTTATATTGTTAATTTAAAAGCAGAAATGTAGTAAATAATAAAGTCTATGGTTAAAGTCTAAATTTTACATCAGGTTAAACATAAATCACGGTTTGAAAAGTTTTATGGCCGCCGTTATCACAATATTGTTGATAAGTATGAAATCACTATATCCAAACTTATACTGGATATATTTTACTTAACATAGTTCCTCGTTCCTTCCATTCTCCAATTTGACTTTGCATGTGACGGATGTAGCTAGCTAGACAGGAGGTGCTTACCCTTCCGGAGCACCCGGTCTTACTTCCTTGATGAAAGTTTACGTGTAAATTGGCCGGTTTTCAAAGTTTTTAATTATATATATATATATATTTATATATATATATATATATATATATATATATATATATATATATATATATATATATATATATATATATATATATATATATATATATATAATTGAACCCCTGTCCATATATATATTAGTTTAGTTTATAATAAGGTTGAATTAGTTAATGCAAAAAAGATAAAATAAATAAATAAAATAGAAATAAAAACTTAAGTAAAGATAAACAACATTACATAATGCGTTATTCTTAAAGAGTGAATCACGTTTTATAAATAAGAACATCACTAGGAAAACCACATCACGAGAGTAGTTACATAGGTAGTTATACAACTATTTTTACGACTTATTTAATCCCCATTCAAACTACATATATATATCTTGTCATCAAACACTAAAGGAAAATTAAGTAAGCGTCAATTTGTTAAGATATCGTGTACTATGTTGTAGTATAATATTGTATAATGAGTTTATTTCTGAAGTTTTATCAGTTTATCTGCATTTTGATTTTGTGTTATTTTAAAGACTCTGATGGAAAAACCGCCGATGAATGGAAATCAAGAGTTATTTATCAGGTAAGGTAAGATGGGATCTCATCTTTAGTGTTGTCATGATCAGAGGTATCTAAATTATTGAAAATTTTAATGACATTTTATGGTTTACGGGTCAAGATAATTAATTGTTTTTCTAACCCTTATACATTATGCCTTGCGACTGTGCTTAGTGTCGGAACAATTTCTCTATCAAAAGCTGGGATCGGACAACTGAAACCAACTGATGTCGGATGAGGTGTTGTCTCATTTCGATACCAACTGATGTCGGAGGCGGTGGCGTCTCATTTCGGTACCAACTGATGTCGGAGGCGCTGGCGTCTCATTTCGGTACCAACTGATGTCGGAGGCGGTGGCGTCTCATTTCGGTACCAACTGATGTCGGAGGCGGTGGTGTCTCATTTCGATACCAACTGATGTCGGAGGCGGTGGCGTCTCATTTCGATACCAACTGATGTCGGAGGTGGTGGCGTCTCATTTCTATATCAACTGATGTCGGAGGCGGTTGCATCTCATTTTGATACTAACTGATGTCGGAGGCGATGGCGTCTCAGTTCGATACCAACTGATGTCGGAGGCGGTGGCGTCTCATTTCGATACCAACTGATGTCGGAGGTGGTGGTGTCTCATTTCGATACCAACTGATGTCGGAGGCGGTGGCATCTCATTTTGATACTAACTGATGTCGGAGGCGGTGGCGTCTCAGTTCGATACCAACTGATGTCGGAGGCGGTTGCGTCTCATTTCGATACTAACTGATGTCGGATGGTGTGTTGTCTTATTTCATGGTTTTAGATTTCAGATTAATTTCTTCGATATTAAAGTCTGTCGACCTCTTCTTCTATTTTCAAAACAAGACCACGTGATCTCTTAAACTCTCACATTCAAACTTTGGATGACAGTTCATTCATCTATTGATCGAGATTTATTTTATACGGTTCTACTAATATTTCTAGTCCCAAGTGAAATGAGGTGGACACATTACCCACCTATCTATCAAAATTGGTCTTTTTTTTTCTTTTGCTCAAATGCAACTAAAATTTTAGACACCGAATTTGCGCCTGACACTAAGTTCGGCCAGTGTCTAGATCATGTGACTAGGGAAGTGATTTGATTGTAAGCAGTGTACTGATTTTGAGAACTAACATAATTATAACATTTCGCCCCGAGTTCGCAAGTACAATACCGACCAGTTCTGGATAATTGAAAGCATGCTGATGCTACGTGAAAAAATAAACTTGGCAAGTGAACCGACATATTTTCTCAATTACGGATCTGCCTGAGGAGAATTTAATCCTAGCCGGTGAGACTGGCTTAACTCTAAATAGAATTTGTAAAACAAATTTTCAGAGATATTTAATAAAATAAATTTTAATCAGACTGAACATATAATCATTTATATTATTAAAATTTGACAAATTTTAAATACTTCTTTAGCTTCAAACGAATTTTTTTTCTTAAGATTGTGTTCACGTTATTTATAGGTACACCATGCTTACATCATAACCGAGGACACTTTGAACAAATAATTTAAAGTATAATATTAATAAACCATCTTAAATGATCAGTTTCCGATAGATACGGAAATGATTTGTTTCTTTTTAAAGTTTACATATTTTAAAGTGATAAACAATATGGATACGTACATTACGAAGACGGTACATTTCCGACCTTATGTACGACTAAAGGCGACGCCATCTTTGAAAATCTGCGTCAGAAGGAAGTTTAACTCTGAATTTTCCATTCTGAGACTATTGTCAGTGATTGCTATTTATATACTAGTACATGTTTGTGTTGTGGTTATTTTCAAACTAAGTGATTCATATGTTACCGGAAATAAAACACGTGACTGGAGATCACGTGTCATTTACCAGGTTTGTTAGTACTATCTTATAGTACAATCTACTATCTACTTACACAATGTTCTAAGATAGGTTGGTTGTTGTTTAACGTCGCATCAGCAATTTTTCAGCTATTCGCGACGAAAGTAGATTTATTATTTACTATTGATTGATCCAAGAACAGGCTCATGTATGGATTAGATATGCCAGTATGTTTGGCAAGCGTGTACTCAAGAAGACTTTAACGTATCAGCTTACAGAGTCAGTACATACCACTCCTCCAGTCTCAGTAGGTTAAAAGCCGGTATATAAACAAGTCGAAAATATACTGGCCCACTATGACAAGCGCAAAGCGAGAAAGTTTTCCTTGACCTTCCACACTCGAGGCGAAAGCTATACCTGCATCATCAAGGCAGTCAAAGCAATTTTTTTTTGTTCTATTGCACCTTGCTTTTCAAAATGTACAAAATCTCACATCGATCCTACAATCATTCTTTTTTTCCTGGATCGGTAAATAATACAAATCACAACCGAATACTCTATAGCTTATAATCATGTCATTCTGTCCGGAACGACAATGTCACTCACTCACTAACTAACTAAGTTAATTATATAACTAACTAACTAACAAACTAACTAATACTAATAATGATAATAATAATTAATAAATTTACTAACAATGATAATAGATAAGCAAGATAATAAAACGAAGAAATAATTTCAACGTTACTTTTACAAATCTCTCTCTCTCTCTCTCTCTCTCTCTCTCTCTCTCTCTCTCTCTCTCTCTCTCTCTGTGTCTGGACTAGGTATTTTAGCAAAAAGTACCATTTACAAACTTAAGTAACATTGTTTATAATGATCTTCCATGGGTCATAACATATGGTCTTATAGACAGATGGTCTTTGTCTAAAACACAAAATGAAACAAGACTGGATTCTTTCAGGAAACTATAAATGTGCCGATATGGCATTACAGGTCTCAAAATGATTTATGGTCCTAATATGAAGGTTGTTGTTATAGCAGGTTTTACTGTAAGACGTTTTTGTTTTTATCTAGATACTTACAGACAGATTTTCACATACCGGTAGATCACCGGCTTTGCCGTGTAGAGACCTTCGGAGTTACTGTGGTGGGACATTCAATGGGATAACGAATAATCTGGATTATATCGAGGGTCTAGGTATGGGATATATATATATATATATATATATATATATATATATATATATATATATATATATATATATATGTGTGTGTGTGTGTGTGTGTGTGTGTGTGTGTGTGTGTGTGTGTCTATAAAGGCAACCCGTGAGAATCAGTAATTTATTGGCCTTTATGGACAGGTGGCCTTTATATATAAGTTCAAATAATATGAAAAAAAGAGCAACTGGGATAGAATGTTATTGGCCTTTTTAAGCAGGAGGTCCTTATAGAGAAGTGGCCTTTAATGTAGGTGTGACTGTTTATAAGTGTGTGTGTGTGTGTGTGTGTGTGTGTGTGTGTGTGTGTGTGGTTTTATGATGGTGTAGACACTAGGGGTTTCAATGTCCTGCTGTTCTAACAAAACTCTATATTAACTGAATCATCTTAAATGAGTGAAATTGTTCAGTTGGATCCTTTTCAACTTTACATGAAATGACCGCAATATACCTTGCTACTGAAATTGTATGCTAAATTTGAAAAAGATATGTTTGTCTAATAAATAAGCTATCAAAATTAGGGGCCTCAACGGCAGGACTTAATCGCACACAAACGGATCAAAGCGTCTATCAAATTCTAGGTAAAAACCTGTGAAAAAATTTGTCAGATTTCTTGTCAAGGGTCGGTGTTAGACATGCGCAGTACGGTTCCTCCAATAACAGAACTTAATCTCTTACAATATCAGTGACAAAGTTTTTACAGGACGGTATAATACCATTACTCAATTTTCAAATACGTTACAACGGCCTCGGTGTTCAAGCGGTCAAAAGCACCGGTGTACGAATCAAAGCTCCGTTACCAAGACCAGTGATATGCTAGAACCACAGTCGAGTAAACACTGATGTTAGATTGTTAATCATTCCGCTAGCGTCAAGCCAATGGTGTTTTACTGGTACTCGCCATTATCCTATTCCTCATATAACTTTCAAAATTAAATATTTACAATTTTAAACTGAATACAGTATCTTACAGTAGTTATTTTTATACAGTTTAAAATTAAAAGAAAATCTAATTATACAGGGGCCAATGCAATTTGGATTTCTCCAATGGTGGAAAACACACCAGGTGGTTTCCATGGCTACTGGGCTAAGAACATCTACAAAATTAACCCTTATTTTGGAAGTGAAGAAGACCTTAAGAACCTTATATCTGAATGCCATAAAAGGGATATATGGGTAATGCTGGACGTGTAAGTATCATAATTAGGTTATGTAAAAATCTAACCATTTGATTCATCAATGTTTTACTTACACATACGCACCTATTTAAACCACCCCTTTTTTGCACGTGTTAATTTTTTTCATTATTACACTCGTAGCCTAAACAATGCCGAACTCTGAAATAATTATCACATTCTGTCACCGATTATTGCCGGAAATTACTTTCGCCTCTTGCGAGCAGACAATGCGTTATTTCGTTCTGTTGTTTCAGATTTTATTTTTCAAGTATTTTTTTTTTTTTTAAAAAAAGATACAATGACAGTAAGCTTAATTGAAAAACATGCTGACCTTTGTTGAGCGCGTTTTGCTAATAGAAGAATAAAAAAATGCTAAGGGTTATAAAAAGAAGGAAAAATAGTTAAAGAAGACAGGATAAGAACAAGAACGCATTTTATTGTGTCACTGTCTAAAATAAATCGAAGAAACAAACTTAACAAAACTACGGGTTTGACCCCGATTGACCTCGAGAGAGACAGTTGCCGTTTATTTTTACTTTAACCAATATAATTGGCTATTTGATCATTAATGTTTATCTGCAACGTGACAGACCTGTAAGTTTCGTAAAACGCTAAAGGTCGCCGCTAGAGTACACCAGTACTTTACACTACAGAAATACCAGTTTTTGCTCAAAACTCACACTACATGAAGTCTTGTTTCGTTTAATCAAAGAGATGGTGTGTCGCGTTAATGAACTGGAGTAATACTATGCTTGGCTGCGGAATTCTGGCTCGGTGAGCTAGCACCTTACCAAAACATCTGCCAAGAGTGGGCAGACCAACATTTTATATTTGCACATAACACACATACATAAACTTGTTCTTATATTTATTCATAAAAATTATTAACCTTACTTTCGTCTCAGAGAGCCGAAAAATTGCTGATGCGACGTTAAACAACAGTATAACAACATCAACAACAACAACAACATTCTAACAGGAACTGTCTTGTTCTGATTTAACTTATCAAACTTTTCTCTTTAATTATAAAACAGGGTAGCTAACCACATGGGATATCCTTACGATTGTCTGTGGTCTAAACGTTGCACCAGGGAACAGTTGCTTAATTTCACGGGTTTTGTACCTTTCGATAAAGATAGCCATTACCATGAATTATGTGAAATTATGGACTTCAATAACCAAACAGAGGTATGGGAAAGTAATCAACTAGCAAGATAAACATATTTCTTTTCTTGAGAGTGAGCTTGTGAGTGAGTTGTTAAAAGCCACGTCAGCATTATTCCAGTTAATTTAACTTGAGCGGAGTGAACGCCTCAGTCAAGATCTTATATTGATAAACTCAGTTTTAAAACAGTAGAGAAAACAAACTTTAGCGAGGAAAAAAGAAAATAGTTTTATCAGTAGAGTCTGTTTGAGTGGGACTCAAACCTTACAGGCTAATTTTATGTTTGGTATATCCCCATTCGAACGGACAGGGTATATATACATGTATATCATTGGCGTTGTCCATCTGTCCGTTCCATATCTTTGTACCGCTACTCCTCGAAAGTTATTAGAATGATTGTTTTTATACTATGTAGAGCGGTTCATTAGAAGGTGTAGATATGCATGTTGATCTTTCGTTGCTGGATGTTGCATTTTCTTGGAGTTATTTCCCTTCCAGTACGTAAATTGTATTCCATAGTTTGTATCCGCTACTTTTCTATAGTTATTTAACGGCTTTTGACTTCATAATAAGTGGACCTATTCATTGAAATGTGAGATTTTCTTTTGTGAATGTTGCATTTTCTTGGAGTTATCTCACTTTAACACTTAGATGCGTGCATGAGTATGTGCCTAAACCATCTTTTGTTTGTTTTATTTTTTGCTAAACCCATTTGGCTTAATGACATTGGAATTGGTGGAGAGAGTCCCTCAGATAATTACATTATATTTTGTGTTTTTTCTGTGTTATTCCAAATCAAAAATGGCCACCGTTACCACAAAATAAAAATAATAATAATTATAATAATAATAAAAATAAATGAATAAAAATTTTAAAAAAGGAGGTAGGATAGCCATTAAACATTTATGTAAAAATGGATTATTAATTTAATATTTTTTTTATAATTTATAGATGTCCGGCCGTTAGCATTTTAGCGGAATATGCAAATTAGATGATACCCTTAATTTAGCTTATTTTTGAAAATCGTCTGCTCTACTTAATTAAAATTGATATGACTTTAATTCAAATGTATAGATAGTTTAAAGTTCCATCAATTTATCATGTCAAAATTTAGGTATCAATCCTTTATTATTGGTTGCTATCAGATATAAATAATTTGAATGCCGATTTCTGTTGAATTCGTTGCAGTTTAGGTGGTCGGGATTAATTGATGTTGTCCCTTGGACAACTGAACTCTTTTTCTCTTTTTCACCGGTGTCAAACATCATTACCCCACTCCACACTGTATATAATGACCACCCATATGAAATAAGAAATTTATTTTTTTTACATAAAAGTTTATATAAATAAAATTTTGGTCGAAATTATAAGTAAAGAAACCTTAATGATATTTGTCTTAATGGACGGATATTTCCTCGGTTTTATTATAATCATTGTTATTATCATTATTATTATTATTATTATTATTATTATTATTATTACGTTGTGTCCGACCGACCGTCTAAAAGCAAATTGTTTACAACTTTTCTCTCACAAGTATCAAAAAGTAGCAAAAAGCGCTCAAATTTGAGTTTATAGCATTTCTGTCATGTGCTGAATTTGATTTTCTATTAAAATAATTCATTCAAAATCAGTACATGACAACTTAATGTATTATTTTAGTAGAAATTCAAAATCAGCACATGAAAATTTTTACATATATATCTTTGCCAGCAAATAATATAAGAAATGTTTTACAAAGATTTCACATATATATCTTTGCCAGCAAATAATATAAGAAATGTTTTACAAAGATTTCGGCTTTAAGATGTTTAAAAGGACTTAATATCAAAGCTTAAAAAAGAACACTTAAGATGACTCATTTTTAGAATCTAATTGCAGGTGGAGCTGTGCAGGCTGGCTCAACTACCAGACCTCAACCAGACTAACACATTTGTACGTAGCACATTGCTGGCGTGGATAAAAAATTTGACGGAATACTACGGGTTTGACGGTTATCGAGTCGATACGGTTGTTGAGGTAATTCTCTCTCTCTCTCTCTCTCTCTCTCTCTCTCTCTCTCTCTCAAGACATTGCTTGTCTCAAGTTTGTATGTGTATCCAATTTATTTATAGTATTTAGTTTATTTTTAAACTCAAATTATATTGCTATTAGTAGTAGCTATAAATAACACTTTTAACAATTTAAAATACTGAAAAAAACTGTCCACATAAAATCATGATCAAGAACACGAAACATGAAAATTAAAAAACAACAAAAGAAAAGAAAAACAGCAACAACAAAATGAAAAAAATCATCATCATCATCATAAATACCCTCACTTTATGTCAAGACATGTCTTTTTCCTTTTTAGTTATTAATTATTATTTTAAATTGTCAACCACTAGGTTGAAAAGGGTTTTTGGCGGGAATTTCAACATGCAGCTGGAGCATATTGTTTAGGAGAGGCCAACAATGGGAGAAATATTTCGTACACTGCTGCTTATCAAGGTCCACTTGACGCCGTCCTCAACTTTCCAGCCTACTGGGCATTAAGAGACGTGTTTGAAAAGAAGAAATCGTTTCTGGAGTTTCATAAAAGCCTCACTGAACAGGTAAATCAAAATAACTTGAGAGTAAAACTGAGTTACAGGTACTCGGCAACAACCAAAACGACTTAAAACGCTTGACAATTCCATTAAACGACAAAACAGCCAAACAAGACCAAAAAAAAAAAAACAAAAAAAAAAAAATTGTTCATTTGTTCTTTGGTAATATTTCATAGTTGTTAATTCCTATTTCTGTAAAGGCTTGGCAGCCATCGTGTTCATTATGACTATAAAACAAAATCACGTCACTTACTCCGTGTATGAATACATATAAAATGCAATGCAGCAACCTGGAACTACAATATCATAGGTTAACAAAGAGGACTGACATGGCTAAAAAGCGCATTTACGAGATTTTTGCACGAACGATTTACTAACGTAATATATTTTTGATAATATTACATATAAAATAATAATAATAATTTAAATATCAACAAAATAAATCTGTTGTTTTTGTGCACTATATTTCAGTCAAAAATAAAAAAGTTCTCGGTTTAAAATGCACGAGCGCGTTTTCGTGGCTGCTTCATCAACTGGACTCCTACCAATGTGCATGTACCATAGAAGGGATTTTTTTAGTCTTGAAGTCAATGAATACTTTCTAAAAAAAAAAATATTCAACAAAAATATAAAATTGAACTGTTTTAAAATGATTTCCATTGTCAATATGAATGCAAAAACTTTGCGTGGCAAACTGATCATAACGTACTCGCTAATGCGTGTTATTCAGTTTGCTTGCAATGTTTTTGCAATATATATATATATATATATATATATATATATATATATATATATATATATATATATATATATATATATATATATATATATATTCAATTTTTTCAGAGAAAGTATTTTAAAGACACTTCCGTATTAGGAATGTTCATTGACAACCACGACTTCCCAAGATTTCTTCATCTGTCTCCAGATATTGCATTGCTCCATAATGCATTAACGTATGTCTTACTTGGCGAGGTATGTACTCTCTCTCTCTCTCTCTCTCTCTCTCTCTCTCTCTCTCTCTCTCTCTCACACACACACACACACACACACACACACATTTTGGTGGGCAGACGGTCATATATTATTTATGTAATCATAAACTAGATAATTTTTTTGAAATTGATAAACACCAACTTTATCTTCTGCTGTTAATATATAAGAAATACGTCTAAAATAGAACATACTTTGTACTTTTTATAGGGAGTTCCTATTGTATATTATGGAACAGAACAAGAATTTGCCGGAAAGAATGACCCAGAAAACAGGGAATCACTTTGGCCATATCAGAATTCTAGCAGCCGGATGTACAAGGTATTTGAATTACATTTTTATCACACACACACACACACACACACACACACACACACACCCTATTATGATTCATTTATTCAAGAAATAACGCACAACGTTCTCATTTTCCTCAATCAGGGTTGTATAAGGCAATTAGGTACATGTATTAGAGATAGATATGAAATTGTTTTGATCAATTTAGACTTGACATCTCAAGTTTGTTTTGAGTTGATCGTTTAGTCAATCACTTTTAAACCTTAAAATCACCAAGATGCATTTTATAGCAATTTACTTGATACCCCGGGTACTGCTAGTAACAAAAGTAATAAAAACAAGTACAAAACTGAACAAAAAATAAAAATCATTAATACATTTGAGATTTTCTGAACTTTTGTGTAAAAAATAATCTGCTGGCAATACAAAAAGTTTAAAGAAGCAGCAGCGCGCCGATTCTGGTTGTAGAGGAGTAAGTAAAATGTAAAAATTAGATAAGAACATTAGAAGTGCGAACGTAGTCCTCATAATATTTAAACAAAAATTATTTCGCTGATGGTAAAATTGTCGAATAATTCCATTGTATGTAACTTTAATAAATTTTGATTATCTTAATTGTTTACACTCATCTACATCGATTGGTTATGACATATATTAACCATAAATACAACAAACACGAAAAACACGAAATTATAATTAAAAGTTATTAAAAAAATGTAATTTATACTCAAATGTATTATAGAAGTTAGCCAAATTGTTACATGATACTCCAAAGTGTACGTCAAGTCAGATTTGTTTTTTGGACAATTATTTATTTAAAATATTAGATGCAAAACACAAAAATTCTCTGTCCAAATCGCAAACCCCTTCCCCGAAATAAATAGTTAAAAGTTTGAAAATTGACCAGATCAGTTACACACCTAAACTTCCAAGAAGGAAGTAAGACCAGGTGCTCAGGAGGAGTAGGCACCTACTGTCTAGCAAGCTACATCCATCACGTGCAAAATCAAATTTGAGAATGGAAGGAACATGGAACTATGGGACGTCAAATAAATCCAGTATAAGTTTGGATACATTTACTTCTTAATTATGTAGTGAATTTTGATATCTCTTACCGTTGAAAAGAAATTTCTTTTTTCTTTCTCAATTTAAATAATTAAAGAAAGATGGAAGTTCATGAGTTTAGAGAACAAAATATTAGATAAGTCTATTTTGGATATAGAAATGACATTGAAATGAAAACTGCATTTAATATATATATATATATATATATATATATATATATATATATATATATATATATATGTTTTAGTTTATTGGAAACCTAGCGAAGTTTCGACTTAAGTCTCGCATTGACTTCAGTAGTAGGAACCAAAGAGAATTGTATGTTGACAATGATACGATGGTATTTTCAAGGGGAAATAAGTACGAGGTAACTATTATTATCATTATTATTATTATTTATTAATTAATTTATTTTATATTTATATATTTATTGATATTGTATTAATATTTTTAACTTCTACATTTTTTAAAATTTTTTACAGTCTTTGCGGTTATCATATTCATATAAAATTTTTCACACGATAAAATGTCAAAACACATCATAATTCACTATCATCTTTTGAGAAGGTAAAGTTCACCGTGGTTGTAGTAGTAAAAACGTACATATTACAATATCCGTTAAAGCATACATTTAAATCCGATTTTGATAAGATACTAGTTGGAAAAAAATTATGACTTTGCTTTTGAATGGCCAGTTAGGTTTTTTGGACACTTCACCCCCTACGAACTGACCAGTTTGAGAAATTTTACTACTGTGTGGTAAAAAAACATAACTCTCGCTAGTTTGTGAGATTCTTATTGTTGTGTTGGCTTTTGTGGGGATTATTTTTGGTAAAAAATTTCAGAAAATGTACCAAGTTTTCAACCGTCTTACTTTTTGAAATTTATTTTAAAGTAAGGCTTGTTCTCTCATGCAAAGCATTCCTTAGCTGGATTTGGATTCATGTTATTTTGGAACTCTAGATTCATTAATTTTTTAAATGTTTGGCTTATGTTTTTTATCTATCAAACTTTTTGGCCCTTAGTTTCGCTGATGAGGAATGTTTTTTTCGAAATGTGCACATATGGCACATCAAAATTTTACAGGTATTTTTTTAATATATTGTTATATGATTTCATTTTTATTAGCTCCTCACATCCTTACGTGAATTTTACTCATGTGATGCTGTTCATATCTCAGAATTCAAGGTTACATATCCTTTTATGCCGAAACTTAATGTTTTTAAATGGTTCATTCCAAATTTTATATTTGCCTAGAACTGCAAGTGATCGACAGAGCAAAACAGTACTAAATAAATACCGTATCTTCCATGTATATACATGAATGTTTACAAGCGATCGTTCTTGTAACTAGCACATTTTTTATTTCCTTTATCAGGCAGATCGATTTAAAAAAACAAATTATAATATATTTTACATAGTTTAAGAAAATATATTGATTGATTTATAATGTTCACATGTAGGCCGTTGTTTTCCTAACAAGAAGAGGACATAGTTCTGGTATTCATACAAAATCTTTTACGAACATGACTGGATTCAAAGATGGAACAGGTAAGTTTTTAAAGAATAATGATTGTTGTTTTAATCATAGTTTAAAAAAAACAAATGCTCGAATATTGCTAAATTCGTCGTAAAAACATTTGCATTGTCCTTTATAACGTCAAATCAATTTTCATCATTGCGGAATTTTTTAAACTTCCAAAATATCTTGATATATATATATATATATCAACCCTAAATGTCGAATTGTAATTTCGAAATTTCAAAATTTCCTTTTGCGGCTTTGATTGACTTTTTTTATTTTACTTTTTAATGTTATATTTTTAAATCGTTACTTTCTATCATTATCTGACTATAAATATAGCCCAGTTTATAGTTACTATTGCTTGTTTCGTATATAGCTGAGCCTGGCTGTTCTAGTCAGTAAAATTAAAAAACGACTTGGCTCTTCCAATGGTACCTTGAAAACAATTCTTTAGAATGCTCACCCTTAAATACTTCTAAGGTAAACATTTCTGTCACTTCACTAATACCTAACAATGTCTTCATATAAATGGAATATTTTGGCTGATTTGGTCAGTTAATCTAGATATTATCTAAGTTTTCTTGAGATATCAAAGAGCGTAATCCCATAATTCATAACACGTTGTATGTTTATTCTTTTCAGTGTTGCAAAATATTTTTGACTGTAGTGATACAGTGATTATAGCAGGAGGCAAAGTTACAGTCAGATTTAAAGAAGGATTACCACTTGTTTATGTTCAGAAAGGCTCAGCTCAATACACAGTTTGTAGTTCTTGTTTATCCTCTGGAAATTCTTGTGATTCAAATGGTATAAGTGACGCTCTGTTTGATCAGCGAAGCTATATAATTTCTGTATGGTTGACCTTATTTATAAGTATTATATTAAACAAACAGCACTGATGTTATCTGCCATTGAATACACTGTGTTTGGTACATTGATTCGTCAAATTAGTTTATAGAAAATAATACACACTTAAATAGCAATCAGAACATATGTCTACTATTGAAAGCATTTGTTTGATACAATGATTCTTTATATTAAAACAATTTATAGAAATCAAGAAAATAGGATTATTACAAGTTTTAAATCCGGTTTTACGCATGGTGACTCCACTGTAAACAAACGTCTTCCTATTTGTAACGAAATTGGCTTAGCTCTTGACCTTGGTCAGGAAGTAAGTTTAGTATTTTGTGATATAAGCAAGGTTTTTGAGCGAGTGTGGCATAGAGGATTATTTGTTAAAATTAAGTCTATCGGGATTAGAGGAAATTGCTGAAATGGTTCCAAAGTTATTTAAGTAATCGTCACCACTTCAAGTATTGCTTCTTCTTGTTGTTTACCTATTACTGCCGGTGTTCCCCAGGGATCTATCTTAGGACCAATCCTTTTTCTGATTTATGTCAATGATATAGTAGCTGATATAGGATGTAGTATTAGATTATTTGCTGAGGACACCTCACTCTAAGTTAATGTTGAAAATCCTTAAAATCCAACCGAGAATCTAAATTCTGATCTTCCAAGAATACATCTTTCGTCCCAAAAGTGGCTACTTTCTTTTAATCCTAAAAAACTGAATCCATGATTATTTCTTAGAAAGTAATTAAACCCTTTAACCCCGCTTTTTACATGGATGGTACTCTTGTTCAAGAAGTAGACTCCCATAAACATCTTGGATTACATGTAGTTCTTACCTCTTGGAAACAGCATGTTGATGAATTGTTATCTAAAGTTAATTCTAGACTCTTTATACTTAACAAACTGAAATTCAAACTTGACCGCCTTTCTCTCAGCTTTATAAGACCTCTAATGGAATACGTTGATGTCAACCTGACAGACGAGTATATTAAAAAATTAGTACGTGTAAATATTGAAGCAGCTCGAATAGAAATGGGGCAACTAGGTTAACAAGTTTAAATTTATTGTATCACGACGTGGGGTGGGAAACATTGGAAACAAGAAGGAAAAAGCATAGATTAATTCAATTTTAAGATTATCATAAGCAATCTCCTACTTATCTTTCTCAATGATCTCATCTACAAATTCAGAAATTCATTCTTATAACACCCGTTCGTCTCAAAATTTAGAAACCATATTATGTAGAACAGATTTTTATTATAAATCATTCCTTCCCTCCACTATTAGAGATTGGAACAATATTTCTGTATCAGTAAGAAACGGTTCACTAAACCTTTATAAATCCTTTTTAAACAAGAAATTACAAATTCTTAATACTTTTATTCAGGTAGTCGCATAGGACAAATTTATCACACCAGACTTAGGCTAAAATGTAGTTCATTAAATCATCATTTGTTGTTGAAACCCAATTGTGCATGTGGTCAAACCGAAACTACTCAACACTTTCTACTACAGTGTAATTTGTATAATCATATCAGAAATGCCACTATTCATACTATAAATGCCCCTTATGACATTGATGTATTATTGTTTGGGAATCAAAAACTTAACTTATGACGAAAATTTTGCTATTTTGACAAAGTGCAAAATTACATTCTTCTAACAAAAAGATTTTCTGACTGAATCCCGTAAATAACGATATTGAATCTATAGGTTAACATATGTCTCTTAAAACGCATTTACATAGTGAATTATTGTACATTTAAATACTAGTATTTTGAATTTGTCTTTTAAAAACCTACACTTTATTTATTTATTTATTTATTTATTTATTTATTTATTTATTTATTTTTATCTTACGTTCTTCTAAGCCATGCAGACTATTAGTTTTGTACCGATTGTTAAGGAAACTGGTTAATATAAGAGTCTTACTCTTGTTCCAGGATCCTCTATATTGTAAATTATTATGCATGCTGTATGTCATGTTATTAAATAAAATATTGTTTAAACTAATTAAACTGAAGTAATGCCCGATATTGTTCATTTATTTGAGCCTTTTCGTAACAAAAAAATCATGAGCATTTTCAATTAACCTAAACGTTTCTGCATTGAGAAAAATGTTGTCACTACCTGAATTTCACACGTTAAACTTAGTGGTGCATTAACCGGAAGTGACATTCTTTGTTGACGAATTTCAACGTACGTCAAAAGATTCGGTAAATCGCCTTGTTTTTTCAAAGGATGAAATCCCAAACTAGTAAACATGCAGATATTTTATGGTCATTGTTGATACACAGAGCTTTGCTGTTACGACTAGGAGCAATTTCTAAGTTTCTAAAAAGTCAAAACTTCGAACTTTTGACCGTCGTGTTTGTCGTTTTAATCAATGACATATTTATAAACCCAGAAATTATTTGTGTCGGATATGTTCATTAGAAAATAAACCTGATTTGCAGTAAAACCTAAAAATAAAGGTTCTACTCTTTTATATTTTCTTGTAAAGTAAGAAATAATGTATGTAATTAAATCATAAAAATGTATTAATGTATTGTTATTCAAACAAAGACGGTGTTTTTGTGTTAAATTATGGTTGGACAGACAATCACCATGCTTAGCATTGATATTTTTAAAGTAAAGCTTTGCTTCTTTTCTTGTTCGGCTGACTTATCATTTACTTGTTCCAATTCATTTTCATGGATGTTATTGCTGTTATTGCCGTTATTTTTTAAATTTTAATTTTCATAATTATATTTATTATTATTATTACAAATTTTCAAATATCCATTGATGAAGCATAATTATAAAAAAAATGGTCAATGAAACCATTATTTATATAAATTTGAATTGAAAAATTTTCTAAATTTTAATAATTTAAAATTAAAAATGTTTCACTAGTGATCTATTCACTTATTTGCATTTTTTAATTTAATGAACAGCTTTATACTCCGAACAATTTTCTCATTTTTTCATCTCACTTAAACACATATTTTAATATCTCCTCTTTTCTGAAAGATCTTGCGGTTTTTCAAATTACATATTTATGTTTTTGTCTAAGACTATATTATCCATGTAATAGATGAATCCTTTTGTATAAGTAAGAAATGAGAAAGGGGAAATGAAGAAGTATATTTAAATGTTGAAATACTAGGAATACACATCAATTTTTAAAACGAGTTTGAATGAAGAAATGAAGAAAATTGAATGCAGATTTTTTTTAGTTGAAGCACTTAAAAAGTTATGTGCGTAAAAAAGATTGTAAGGTATTCCTGATTATAGTTCATATGCGTAAAACCGAGTGTAAGGTATTCCTGATTATAGTTTATATGCGTAAAACCGAGTGTAAGGTATTCCTGATTATAGTTTATATGCGTAAAACCGAGTGTAAGGTATTCCTAATATAGTTTATATGCGTAAAACCGAGTGTAAGGTATTCCTGATTATAGTTCATATGCGTAAAACCGAGTGCAAGGTATTCCTGATTATAGTTCATATGCGTAAAACCGAGTGTAAGGTATTCCTGATTATAGTTCATATGCGAAAAACCGAGTGTAAGGTATTCCTGATTATAGTTCATATGCGTAAAACCGAGTGTAAGGTATTCCTGATATAGTTTATATGCGTAAAACCGAGTGTAAGGTATTCCTGATTATAGTTCATATGCGTAAAACCGAGTGTAAGGTGTTCCTAATATAGTTTATATGCGTAAAACCGAGTGAAAGGTATTCCTGATTATAGTTTATATGCGTAAAACCGAGTGTAAGGTATTCCTGATTATAGTCCATATGCGTAAAACCGAGTGTAAGGTATTCCTGATTATAGTTTATATGCGTAAAACCGAGTGTAAGGTATTCCTGATATAGTATATATGCGTAAAACTGAATGTAAGGTTCTGCTGATTGGGGTTTAGAATCATTGTTGTCTATGAAATAAATCAAAAATATATTTTTGTTGGTTTATTCTATATTGCTCAATTTACATATATCAATAAAAAAGCAGATTCTGAGCAGAAATATTGGGATTATTTTAAATGTGTCGTCTTTCGTCCACCACACTTGACCCAACTGCATTCACGTGTATATCCGAATTGGTTTTTAGCACAAATATCATTTATTCTTTCAAATGGTTTGCCTTCCATGCTACATCCCTTCTTCGATTTTTCACATTCGTTATAACAAACCTGAAAAAATGAAAATAAATTATATATATTTTTTTTTTCCAGTTCCGATTGGATTTTTATAAAAAAAACATTAAATATTTCAAAAACTAGCCAAAAAAAATTTAATTTTTTTTTGGTGAAATTTTTTATTTAAGAAAAGTACTTTGATATTACATAAATATTTTCTTTGTCAGAAGTCTCCTTGGGGTGGCGCAACTATGGAAAATAATCATTCCATAGTTGTCAGATCGCATGTTATATATATATATATATATATATATATATATATATATATATATATATATATATATATATATATATATATATATATATATATATATATTTATAAGGAATATGTACAAAAGGGATATGAATCTATGGGTCGTCAAATACAGCCAGGATAGGTATGAATACAGAAACTTTATACGACTTCAAAAATATTGTATCGGCAGCCATAAATATTAAGGGCCTTGATAAGCCTTGGCTTGCAATATCCCTGTGTGAACAATTTAATTGAAATTAGCTTGTTTTGTTGAAGAAGTTTGAAAACAATCTCTTTAGTACTTAATAAACTTTAAAACAAATACACTATATCCAAATCCTTCACTAAATTGGATGGCTGATTAAGTTTGGTATTTTTATTACCTAATTTTACAAGTTAAAAAATGCAACAAGTTTCATATACAGTATATCAAAAGTCCTAATACCTCGCAGCCACAATTATCCTTGTATAAATCTGAAGTCATTTGGAAATCTTTGTTTAGAAGGTAATGTAGAATGCCAAAATATTTTCCACTTAATCTTTGTTTTTTACAATCATCCATTGTATCCCATTGTTCTACCCATCCACAGCTTATAAATCTTCTTTTTCCATCTACAATGTTTCCTAAAAAATAAAGCATATTAACATGATAAAATAACACAAAAATGAGTAATAATTACTTTTGCTATCAGGCGATGATTTTCTTCGATGGTTTTATGTCTACGTATGATAGAATTCTTGAATTCCATGTTCTCAATTAGATGTTTGGGGTTAAATGATATTTAAACCGCTATAAGTTTGCGATCAGATTTTGTGGACAAAAGTGTTCACAAAATAATCTTTAACGAGTACATTTCACAGTGATAATAACAGCCGAAGATTTCAATACAGTCATATGTATGCATGAACGATAGCTTGTCGAGAGTTTTTTATTACATTTCTAGTCCCGACGGAGTCGTACACTAAACTTTAAAATTTAAGATAATACTCTTATTTGGCGCTCAAACCACTGCGCTAGCTCAGTTGGTAAAGTGCTCGCTTCGTAAGTGGGAGGTTGTGGGTTCGAACCCCGACCGGGTCTGACCCAAGACTTGAAAGTGGGTAGTGACTGTTCTTTCGCCAAGCTCTCGGCATTACGAAATGAAAGTCACGGTTCTTTTGGATGGGAACTTAAAATAAAACATGGTCCGTGTCATGGTAGGTGTGGCACAATAAAGAACCCTGCTGTATAATGCCATCAGCGCAACGCAAAGGCAAAATTTCTGCAAGTTCGCCTATAGCTGGCGACGACTCGATAGAAGTGAAAAATTCTTGACTGGGACGTTAAACACCATTAATCAATTCGTGTAGCACCCGGTTTTCGAAAGGCAATATCTACTGGTTCTTCCGTTTCCAGGATAATGTGATCTAACAAAATTCTCCCGGAGTGTGCGCTTGTTGAAGTCTTACTATCATACACACTTGTACATCACACACATACACAAACTCGTTCTTAGATATATAACTCCGAAAGCTGAAAAATGCAGATTTGACGTTAAAAAATTTGAAACCATCAACTTACCTATCTTATAATTTAAAGTTACGATTATAGTTTGTTCATTTAAAATGCGATGATTGTAACAAACACTATCATATATAACAAAAAGATATATTATATTATAGCACGGTTTTAGAAAACATAAAGCACTATATATGTTAATCTTCAGAGGAATGAATTTGCTGCATAAACTGCCAGAATACTATAAATCTTCTCAACTGAAGTCAATAACAAACCCGATAACATTGCCAGCACAACATGTAAACCACAGTTAGTATCATTTCAACTTTGATTGGTATGTAATAATATTGCTTAAATGCTACTAAAATGTTTTCCAAAATTTTTTGGCAATTGGCAAGAAACATTTTATACTTGTTGGCTTTTTACAAATTGTAAACTTGAAATTATAGACTCAGAAGATAAATGTAGTAGTTTGAAATCGATTTTAAACATTTTTGTTTTAAATATGACGCAGTAATGGAGTTTTTATGACTGCACTAAGATTCGTCCAATGAAATTGAGGCAGAGAGTGTAGCAATGATACAGGAAACTGGGTCATTAAAAACAGCCTTCTATGGCAAGCAGGTTTCTTGAATAATACAAGGGTAGATAAGATACATTTGTGTCGGCAGTGCATAAAAATACCGAGCTCTGTAATTACCTGATATTAGATATGATGGTTTTTGTTCTACATCAAGATAGGCGCCACAGAGGGCGCTGTTTGCTCCTGTGTATAACTTAATGATCTTGCCTTTGTAACATTCACCCTAAAACAAACAGATTCTATTTATGTTTAACTGAAGATTATAATAATATCATTATTAATAAAAAAAAATTCATTACAATGATATGTTTTGAACATGACGACGCATATTCATTTTTGAATAATAATAATACTTGTGATGATAATGATGAAAATTTATTTCTTTATTATTATTATTATTATTATTATTATTATTATTATTATTATTATCATTATTAGTTATTATAAAAAGAAGTAAGATATGTACACGTCGGTGGTATAATGTACTTTGTCATAGCCCAAACTATGTCAAAAAAAATATGCACATAAACACAGAAACAACAAATAAATAAATAAATAAGTAAAAATTAAAAATAAAAAAACTATGAAACGATTTCTAAATCAGCAGCAATGGTTTTTTTTTTTTTTTTTTTTTTTTTTTTTTTTTTTTTTTTTTTTTTTTTTTTTTTTTATGATAAATATATAGCTTCATTTTCCGATATGAGTCACAGACGAAGACACCTTATAAATTTGATTTTTTTTTCAGGTAGCTGAAAAATTTTCTTAATTAAATAAAAACATACCTTGAAGGTATCCAAGACTTTGACAGTATAAATTCTCGGATCCACCTGACTGTTCGGCTCTACGACACTTAATGGGCGTACCCGTATTACTAGCAAAGAAGTGGAAAGATGGAAAAAATAAATAATAAGCAACAAAAAATAAGCAATATTAATAGCTGTTGCAAGTGCCGCTAGTGAAAGGTATATGTAGCAATGAAAGAAAAGAATACATGTTTTAGGTTAGAACATGGGTATAACATCAACACTTAAACCGGCAAAAAATGAACTAAAACAAGATTAGGACTTATAAGGAACACTTATAAAAAGTTCTTAAATAGCAAAAAAAAAAAAAAAATAAATAAATAAATAAATAAAAACAAATAAATAAAATAAAAAATAAAAAAAAATGTAACAAGTAAAAATGAACATATATTTCAAACTTAAAATTAATTTTAAAAGGGAAAAAGTGGAACAAGGCAAGAAAGACATATATTCATTAATTTTCAACTGTTTGGCATACTTTTTTATCTATCAAACTTTTCAGCCCCTTGTGACACTAATGAGGAATAGTCTAGTCAATCTATAAAAAAAATAGGGTCAAACCTCAAAGTAATTGCAACAGAAAATATTTTTATGTGACTGTTTTAAGGAATTGTGTTTTTATTTACCATAAAAGATATACCAATTTCAATCCAGTGGAATTTGCTTTCTTTTTTTTTTTTTTTTTTTTTTTTTTTTTTTTGCCAATTGAAGTTACCGATAGCATTTTCTATAGAAAAGGGAGATAACTCTGTATTATGCGTATTGTGATTCTAAATGTTACACAAAAATTTTCAAATACTTCAAGTTTTGTCTGATACTGAATGAACACAAACCTAGTAATTAGATGGAAATTTATACATAGACTTAAAATAAATAATTTAAGACAATTTAGAATGTAATATGTAAATGGAATGTAAAAAAATGAAATAATTTTGTTGAAAGAATTTATGCAAAACGCTGAATAAGGGTGATGAGATGGAAAAAAGATTTATTCACCTCAAATATGTTTTGTAATACACAAAATTGATAAAATAAGTATCGGGGTATATCCCAGGTTAAAAACATAACTTTTCTATACTTCTACTTCATTACTTTGAGTATTCTGTTATTCGGCTAGTTCAAAAAACCAAAAATTTTGAAAATACGTTAAAAGCTAAAAGTTGTCAATGAAAGATGGTAATGGGTTTAAACCCCGACCTGCCACATACGAAACGGGCACTCTACCGACTTACTAACTGAGATACCGTAGTGGTAAAGACAAAAGGGAAAATGAGTAATGAGAGTAAAATATTACAAAGGAGTCATTTTTACATTTACGGAGTTGTGTGTGTGTGTGTGTGTGTGTGTGTGTGTGTGTGTTTTCAAAAATTTTACAGACTACATACCGTAATCAGCATTGCAGAAGTACTGCTGAGGATGGCTTGGAAAACACGTACATCCCTCGGAAAGTAGTAAAAAACTAGAAACGAACGCCACACCGAGTCCTAATGCAGCAAGATTCATTGTAGACAATATTCTGTAAATCAAGATTTAAGATTCGTTTAGAGAAATAAACAACCTAAAGCCTAGATATATCTAAAATAGAAAAGAAAATTAACTGAAGAAAACGTTTATTATTCTTGGCAAACAGCCAACAGAACCAAGAACAAGATATATATTTACACCGTATTTATTTTCACGACGAACTAATTGTCGCCAATTTAAAATTCAGTTGCTTCATGCAAAGACGAATACAAATTAGAAATTAATGTTATTTCAGCTGGAGAGAGAGAAGTGGTTTTGAAAAGAAAGAAAAGAAAGAAAAAAAATAATATTAATAATAAATGGGTTCATATTTTTGTGTAAGAATATTCAAATTACCAAACAAAAGACTACTGATTGTATAATTTCCTATTTTAGAAGAACATCGAAACAAATGTCTAATGTATATAGTTATATTAGAGGGGTTTAACTTATATTTTAACCAGTAGTCCATCAAAAAGTAACAGTCAATTATAATAGGTGTTTTTGTATGGCAAAGCTTCGGCGAATATAACGATATTGATGGTCATAAACAATATTTTATTTAGTTGCTTACCATATCAAATCAGTCATTATCAGTACAATTCATATTCAACTTACATTACATATTATGTTAATAGTCTCGGTGATCATAAGAGCGCTAGGACAGTCGCCACCAATGTCGCAAATTGACATCGAAGAGCACTCAGTCAAATATACTGGTTTCGAGCAAAGCAGTAAACGCCTACGACATGGCCTTTCTCACCTGCGGTCGACCGGGGTGAAACCAACATCTATGACTCTTTCAGTTTAAAGCGTACGCCTTACCCACTAAGCCAGCGCGACGCTGATTGTTTTACAGCTATTTGGATCTTCTTTAAAAGTGAGTATTTCTTTTGTGATTTCAAGAAAATGATTTGTTGCTGATGAACACATCACCAAAAATGAATGAATAAATAAATAAATAAATAAATAAATAAATAAATAAATAAAAGTGTAGGCATAACCCAGTAGGTAGTACTTTGTGCTGTATGAAAATATACCGTTTAGCAAAATTTTCAGCCGTCTTTATTTTTTAGACTTATCTAAAACTAAGGTTTATTCCCTCATGCAAAGCATTATTAGCTGGATTTGGATTCATATAATTATTGAACTTGTGATTTATTGATTTTCAACATTTTGGCTAATGTTTTTATCTATCAAACTTTTCGGCCCCTAGTGTCACTGACGAGGAATGATTTTCTGAAATGTGCACATATGGCACATCAACATTTAACTGGTATTTGTGTTATATATTAATAATAAATAAATAAATAAATAAATAGAGTTTGTCATATATATGTCGGTCTAAACTTTGTATCATCTCTAATTTTATTGGAGATATTTTACTAACCAGTCAACAATATGACTCAAGGTCTTTACAACAATTCACTAGACGCCACCATTCCCATTTACAAAGACTAAAATAAAACTAAAAAGCCTCAAATGTTGTCAAGTTCTAAGCACCGAGGTACATTTATATTGTTGTTAAAACTACGATATTTTAAGCGAGCATAATTGTTCATCTTTTATACTTAGACACCGTCCTTAACTCTAAAAATGTTATATTATTATATACTGTATGTATAAGTATTTATATTAGTGTGTATTATATTTGGTGCTCCCGAGAGTCTCAAATATTTAGTGTGTATCAATATTGGAACCGTCATTTCCTCTTAGACAGATGAGCTAAAATTAATGTTGAAGTGTATTAATATTGGCGGAAATTATTTTAAAATATTTTATTAAAGGAAATATTATAACATTACATTAAAACAATATATATTTAGTAAACAAAAAAATTCGTAAACAATGGACTTACATAGTCCATTCTAAAAATCCGTCTGCCATAATTTGAAAAATACATTTGTAGACCGACATAACACTTACATACTACAGTACACATAATACACAAAAATAGCACTTGCATATGTTACTTTACAATATATATTAACAATTGTAATTAAATAAATAAGAAGAAATATGTTCAGGAAAACCTTTTTGTATCAATCATAAAATCTTAGACTTTTAAAAATATCGAAGTGTTTTCTTCATCAGATAAATTTGAATCACCAAATAAAAGTAATTTTTGAGTAACAGTATGGGTGTTTAACAGAGCTAGAAGGACATTTCTTTGCCGAGTGAAATAAGGGCATTGAACAAAAAAATGACTGGTGGTCTCAACCATACCACAGGCGCAAGTTGGATTAGAAATAATGTTTTTTTTTTTTTGGAAAAGATGGTGATTTAAAGCACTGCACTGCATTCTCAGTCGTGCATTGAGTATCTGACCTTTACGATTGCCTTTTAAATAAAATTTAGGCACTTTTTGTATATTCTTATTTAAAAATGCTTTAAAGCTGGATAAAGAGGTGTTTCTTATGTTTTCTGGAATATCGTTCCAATCTCTAACAACTGAAGGTAAAAAGGAGTCGAATTAAGATTTGGTTTTGCAGTGTATAGATAATAAATTGTGTTGATGTCTAGTATTGTAAGAATGTACTTCAAAATTGTGTGGTGGTATGATGTTTGACAGATAAGCTGGAGTAATATTGTGGTACATCTTGTAAGAAAACGATTAACTTATGTTTTTTTCTTCTATCGCTAAGGGTTTCCCAAGAAGTTTCTTTAAAAAGTAAAGA
This sequence comes from Tegillarca granosa, assembly GCA_029721355.1. Classification (NCBI taxonomy): domain Eukaryota; kingdom Metazoa; phylum Mollusca; class Bivalvia; order Arcoida; family Arcidae; genus Tegillarca; species Tegillarca granosa. The sequence goes on from CM056605.1 coordinate 40,051,663, forward strand.
AGTACTAGTAAGTAAAGTAGCACCTGTAACTATCCGCGCTGCTTCTGTATTTATTTGCTCTAAAAGATTACTTTGTTGTTTAGTCATGTTGTCCCATAGAACATCACCATACTCGAGAAGAGCTCGGATAAGACTAAAATAAAGTTTTTGTAAGGTGTTTCTGTCTAGATTAAATTTTAGATGGCGTAGTAGATAAAGACGAGATCGAGATTTGTGTAGTAAAGATTCAATATGAGCAGCCGAACTGCAATCATACGAGAATGTTACACCGAGATGTTTGTGAGTGTGGACTTCTTTTATCATAACATGATTCATAAAGAGAGGAAAATGATAAGTTTGTAGTCTAGGCTTCCTAGAAAAGGTCATACATTCAGTTTTGTCGGGATTAAGTGACTAACCATCTTTTAGATCACTTAAGAATAAATAACATCTAGATTCTGATTAAGTGTAATACTAGCTGAGGCTGAGCGTCTACAGTAATAAATAAAGATGTATCATCAGCAAAGAGTCTGATATTGCAGTTAACAGTAGAAACAGTATCATTGATAAATAAGAGAAATAGAGCAGGACCAAGAATGGAGCCATGAGAAACACCTGTAGTAACTGGTTTCCATTGAGAGGAAGATGTTTTTATTACCACCCTTTGTAGGCGTTCATTTAGATAACTCCGAAAAAGAGGAAGCAAAGAACCACTTATACCAACGTTTTCTAATTTGTGTAACAAGCCTTTATGCCAAACTCTATCAAAGGACTTTACTTATGTCCAGAAACACTGCACGGACTTCTTTACCATTATCTAACGTGTATAAGATTTCATTAGTGAGATAGGTAAGTTGATTAACAGTAGAATCGCCATGAATGAAGCCTGACTGGAAAGGAGTAAGAATCGAGTTTTTAACAATAAAGTTGTTTACATATTTTGAGATGCATCTCTCAAACACCTTTCCAGTAACACTTATTAATGAAGTAGGGTTTGTATTTAGTTACATCATCGGTACTTCCATTCTTATGTACTGAGGTAACACTTGCCATCTTCCAACAGCACGGATATACAGAAATTTGCAATAGTCTATTGAATAATTTACATAAAGGTAGACCAACAATATCAGCAGCTTCTTTTAATAGTTTTGGATGTATAAGATCAGGACCAACCGCTTTAGATGTGTCAAGTGTTGTAAGAACATCTTTAACATCACTATGGGATATGACAATATTGTCCAAAGCCGGATAATTAAGTTTGGATATAGTAGGAGGAGATGCGGAGCTGTCATCAATAGAAGACTGGGATGAGAAATAATCATTAAAAATATTAGAGACATCTTCGGGATTCGTAAAGATCTGATTGTTCACAAGAAGGGATGGAGATATGACAGATTTAGAAGAACCAGTAAAGTGTTTACTAATTTTCCACCATTGTTTAGTATTAATGTTGTTGTCGCTTAATCAGTTCATAAGATTTTTGTAAAATAATCTTTTTGCTTTGTTAATATAATTTACACATTTGTTACGTATTTTTCTAAATTGAGGCCAATAATAAGGATTGTTTGTGCGTTTACCACGACGATGTTGGCGTTTATGTTTACGTATTAATTTTCTTATTAAGCTGTTCATCAAAGGCGGATCAAAGGGTCTTATAACAACATATTTGTTAGGAATGCACAGGGAAGCAGATTGAATAATTATATCAGTAATGTCCGAACAAACTTGAACAATGTTTACAGAATCATCCCAATCAACATCACTAAGTTTTTCTCTGAATGAATTATAATCAATTTTATTATATGACTACTGATTTTACTAAGTTTTGATTGGTTGAAAACATGTTAAGCTGCAGTGGACAGATCGTTATGTTCACCGCGCAATTCTGCACGTGAGGGTAATATCATGTTCCAAATTGCCCCACAAGGTCCCTAAAAATAGACGACGGTGATTTCCCATTGTCCAAGAATAGAACCAATCAAAGTCGTCCTAAGTTTTTGATAAGCCAATCATAATTGATCTACTTTAAAAGCATCGGATCTCATTGCATCTTCTGAAAATCATGGCGGATAAAAACAGAAGCTGTTACGAATTGTTTTGAAAGACGCTTTTCTGTCAGTCATAAAATAAAACAATTATTGACTTTAAATTTCGGTTAATACAAGGATTTATGACCCCAAAAGAATGTTATATTCACCTCGGCCTACGGCCTCGGTAAATATAACATTTCTTTTGGGGTCATAAATCCTTGTATTAACCTCATCAAAAGTCAATAATTGTATATTATCATACAACCACATTTTTCATCTAAAACATTCATTAAAAGGTTTACAGAGTTTTAAATATACATATATTAGACAGTGATAACGCATATTAACATCCAAAAAACACTCACCAACCTCACATTTTGAAACAATAAAAGGCGGAAATTAATTCAATGCCAAAAGTGCCAATATTAATACAGAGTCTTATAAATACTTATATAGTATATATTTGGTTTCTTATAAAATAACCACAAAAACAAAAACAAAAACAAATTAAAATATTATAAAAAAAGAAGCTAAAAATATATAACACAAA